>CAJQUW010009550.1:0-264082 GCA_907163375.1 Prostheceraeus crozeri
AAATTGTTTGTGGATAAAGGATCGGAATTTTATAACAGAAACGTTCAGCCACTATTTGAAACTGTTCATTCAACTGAAAACGCAGGAAAAGCTGTAGTGATAGAAAGATTCAATCGGACGTTAAAAAATATAATTTTCAAAAAATTTACTCAGCAAGGAAATCAGAAATGGTTGAAGATATTACCAGGAGTTGTAGAAGAGTACAATAATAAAGTTCATTCTGGTATTGAAGAAACTCCAAAGAATGCTTCTGACGACCCTGATTTGATACGAAAGAAAATATTCGAGAATAATAATTTGAATGAGAGTAATCCGAATTTGCAGAAACTTAAGCCGAAATTTAAAATTGGAGATAGAGTTAGAATATTTAAATATAAGAATAAATTTGAAAAAGGCTTTGTTGGCTATTGGACTAAAGAAATATTTGAAATTTGTAAAATAAATCAAACTTATCCGTTTACTTATGAAATTAAAGATTTAGATAATGAGGATATCAGAGGCCGTTTTTATCAAAATGAATTACAACGAACTGATTTTTAATTATCATTATTATTATTATTATTTTTATTATTCAATTCTAACATAATATTAAGAAATGATACTCCTTTTTGTAATTTAAATAAAACATAAAGACATAATTGACCGCAATATGTAGTTCCTGGTTTTTGAATTTGAAATGTATTATAAATTCCATTGCCAAGTAATTTTTTGACTTCGTTTGTAGGTGGAAGTCCGTATGAGTCAAAATAATAATTAGAACAGTTTATATTTCTTTGTCCTGCTGACCAATGTACACCTTTTTCATCTGACGTATGAAGATTTGTTATGAAATTTACAGTTTGAACTTTGTTCCGGGAACTGAAGGTTCCTGTTGGCCTATTTTTTAGGAATTGTAATTCGGCTCTCATTAGAACATGAAAATTCTTTATTCCTAATTGATTTGCGATTTTCTTTAGGTCGAAATTCGTTGTCGTTTGTGTTCCATATAATTTCAAAAACTCATTTATGTTGCTCATTTTATAATAAAAAAATTTCTTAAGGGACCCTTAGAAGTCAGAAGGGAGGGGGTATTGATTTAAAACTGTTCTCTAATGATGTCTTTCCTTACTACTTATTCGATTTTGAAATGATTATACTATAATTATTCTAATCTATATTGTTTTATATATTTCCATTTTCTTCATGAACTTCATTTGTAAAATATGTTTCATCGTTAAAATGATTGTTTAAAATTGCCATAACAACTAACCCGCATATCGGCGTTTATGCGTTCTGTGTTCACAAGAAGAATTTTATTGTCATTTGCTTTTATTGTCAATGCACTCTTATGTGCTTAATCTATTCATGTCTTCACAATGGGAAGTACTTTACTACCCGTATGTGTTTGGCAAACGCTAAATGAATTTTGAAAACAGACTTTACAAATGGATTTTGAAAACAGACTTTGCAAATGGATTTTGAAAATAGATTTTGAAAACAGATTCTGAAAATAATTTACGTAGGGGTAAATTGAAATGTCAAAACTTTACGCACGCGTAAGTTGAAATGCCAAAAGTTTACCGATGAGTAAATTGAAATGACAAGAGATAGCACGATAATTTTAGGGGAAAGCTGCTAGATGTTTCTCTCTCTTCAATTATCAGCCAGTGTACGGGTTCATTGAATAATTTTGAGTTTATGAGTTACAATGATCTTCTAGTTCACACAATTAGTACTTTAAATAATGTTGAGCATACAATAACGAAGAATGACTAAGTAATAATTGCGTCTTCTTAATTTATCATAATGCTCTAATCTTAATAATAATTGCGAACCATTTCACCTGTTTTTAATTGAGATAACGAAGGATATATTCTTGCGGTTTCATCCACTTTTGTTTCTTCCATTTTTAAAGAAATATTTTTAGTCACATGATATATTTTGAAAACCTGAAAGATGGATAAAATTCATGAATTTGAAATTCTTAACTTTTATGATTTTCGGTGTCCTGGAACGGTCATGATTTAAGCGAGAAAATTGTTATTCTCAAATTTTGAGATTCTTAACTTTTATGATTTTCGGTGTCCTGGAACGGTCATGATTTTAAGGGTGAAAATTGTAATTCTCAAATTTTGAGATTACGTGATATTTTGAGACCGGCTAAATTTTTGAAATTTTGATTTTTTTGAAAATTTGTCACTACCTAAATTTTCGCCCCTTCGGCCTTCGGCCACGTGAAATTTGAAGTCTACCTAAATTTTTGAAATTTTTGAAATTTTGATTTTTTGAAAAAACCCGCAAAAGTGTGACATCCGGCGCAAGCGAAGCGAAGCAAAGCGAAGCGAAGCGTCGCGCCGGATGTCACACTATATACTACTATGGCGTGCGTGTGAGCATAGGCCTATTAAGATCATTTTTCCCCTCTCCTAGGGGTGGGCTATGTGTAGCCATATAGCACCGACTAAACGTTGCTGAACATGTCTTTTCCTTCCGCTGTATATGTATAATTTTAATGTCATGAGTGACTCTGCCAACCTCGAATTAATAAAAACTCGTTCAAGAACGCTGACGGAGCTAGACCAGCTCTACTTCAATGAGGAATCGGACAGCTTCATAAGTCAACTGGAAAACAGAGGCGAACTTCTTGATCTATTTGACTCTCCAGGCTTAGGAGCCGGGGAAGGCATGTGCAAAGCTGAAATTGTGTTTTCAGGGTAGTGATTCACTTCATCGACGCTATATATTGGTTCATTTCATCGACAGGGTCATTTCATCGTAAGAGGCGCTTCATCGACAGGCGTATGATATTAGCTAAAGACTATCATGCATCCATAGATAGCTCACTGATTCATAGACATTGTTACTGAGTAAGTAGGGTTGTCAGCCGATATTTCGCTTGTCATTTTTCTATGAAAGTTGTTTATATATCTCAAATTCCAAATTAGACGGCCTTAATTGCATGATTACGGCCATAGATATTAACAATACCATAGAAAGTCCTAGAATGGAAATTGCATGAAAATTATGGCACACGCAGGGGGAACTTAGTTGGGGCAAAATTCAAATTGTACGAGCTGGTTTCCACGTCTTCGGGTTGGCATTTGTATTTATCAAGCCAGTTTGTGATCTGGATTGTTGCCCCTTGTCCAGAGATCATGTACACAAAGGCAATAATGAATTTACAAAATACTGCGGCGACAGGATGACAAATAATGAAACCCTTTTAAACGTTCTGTACGTTCATCATTTTGAAATATCGCTCCGATAATCTATCAATAATATAATCAGACTCTTATGCAACTTGTAATGTCGGATTTACAGAACATGCATAACTCCATCTTGAAATCAGAGGCCAAAAAATCTTAGAGTATTCATTTTACTTTAAAGGGTCCCTTGTTCACTAAATTTGAATAATTTTCAAAATCTCTACATGCATTTGAATATCAGCTTAAAATATCACATGTGTCATTCAATGATTAATTGAAAAGTTCCAGCGACATTTCATTTATTTGAGAAATGATTGTCGGTAAAGAAACTTTCAGCGTGTTTATTCCAGAAAAGCGCCAGGTTTCTTAGCCGCTTGAAGAAGAAATTATCCAATAATTAGACTTTCTATCGATGAATTCTTCAGATGTTCCTGCAAACAGTGCACCGACTTCTTTCAATTATGACTTTGTGAACCAATTTTTAATTCGCATTCCGATATTGAAAAATTGGAAAATTGTTGTCAGTGACTGCTACAAATTGACACACTATATTAATCCATGGAATAGTAGGACATTTCCCATGAAACAATGCCGCCATCTCACTTGCAATTCTCTTCATGAAAATCCTGTAATTAGGTGTCAACAACTTCCACAACCAACTTCGCAAATAATTTCACTATGATACAATGTTTTAGATCGAATCTGATCTACAAACCATAGATTTTTCCATGTGCCATCATTGCACATAGGCAAGATATCAAACTTCCATTCTAGTGTACTATTATCCACTTCTATGATTACGGCCGTCTAATTTGCTATGTAATACCATTGAAGTAGGAGCATTTCACCGTCCATCTCCACATTCCCAGTGAAAATGGCATTGCGTTGATTCCTATGGTTCACAATTGGACACGTAGATATCTCAAGCTTGACATACTTTAATCAGGGACATCTATGATATAAGATATATGGTCCCTGCTTTAATCATAGACTTCTATAATATATATATATATATATATATATATATTATAATATATATATTCTTAGAAGTCTATGCTTTAATGCTCTGTGATGCTCTGAGCTTCATGGGCTATGTAGAAAACCATAGAAATTAACAATACCATATAAAGTACTATTATCCACTTCTATGGTAGAAAATTATCATAGATTTGAGACTTTTGCATATCAAAATGTTTGATTTTTGATGTCATAGATTTTAGGTTCAGTAACAATGCATAATATATACCTTTTGCTACAGCTGTTGTCTCAACCACCATAGTTGTTGGCAGTCTTTAGATATCTTCTTTAAATCAACATATTGGCTATTGGCAGACCAGTTATAGTTATTGACACATCTATTCACAACATTTTAAAATCGGCATTGCTGTTGTCAAAACCAGCACAGTTGTTGGCAGTAGTTCAGATATCTTCACTTGAAATGATGGATATCATGATAATCAAAAAAAGATTAGGAATCGTAATGCAGGGCGTTCTATTCAGGTGATTTTGTGTAATGCATGTAAGAGTTGATCGTCATTGTAACTTAGAAAGCAACTTAATTGGCAAGTTAATTGCTAACTTGCAATTCATACTTAGTTTTTCAAACAGGATGGTTTTCTATCTATACTTTGGTGTATATGAATTATCAAGGCAGCATTTTAATTTTCGCTCACATTGATTAAGCATTTCCATCCATATTGTCATACCGAAAGCGAAATTATGATGGATCTTTTTTGCTTCATATTGTAAATTCCATTTTCAGGGATGACGAAAAAGTATCTAGATGCACGTGCTGCATGAGGTGTTTTGAAAAAAAAGGTCACATGTATTTCAATACTGATAGCTTTCATTTATGTAATTTTCGAAATAAGTTTCCATCCCACAAAACACTATGTGAGACAAGACTGATTATGATTCGGATTACCTTTTTCTTAATCTGACTTTATTTCAAATACACGTAGGCTACATTGTTGAAATTGTAGGATGACATTGAGGAGCACAGAATTAGAAAAGAGATGCGACCATCTTCAACTCAATATAAAATTGCCAAGGCCGAATCCAAAAAGCTAGTAAAAAAACAAATTAAAACAAATCGAAGAAAACATTGAAAAGCTCAATAATCTGCCACCTCATGAACTTAACCATGCTACCTTGAAGAAGCTAAAAGCGAAACCCTAGTGACCATAGCAATATCCTAACCCATAAAGAGGATATTCCTGAACTTTGGGCCAACCTTTATAAAGACTAAGTCACTCCAATACATGTTCAAGATCCACCGTGCGATGACATCAAACCCATCCTATGGTACGAAATCACCTCAGCGATTACCAAAATGAAAAACAGGAAAAGTCTTGACATTGAAAATATCTATTCCGAATTCCTAAAAGCTGGCGGCGAACCAATAGTGCCATGTTGCATTTATTCAATGCTATCCTCTCAACAGGCAAAGTGCCTCAAACCTTCAAAGAGGCTCTCATAGTTGTCATTTTCAAAAAGAACAGCAGACTAGACTGCAGCAATTATCGCCTACAGGCTTTTTAAGTCATGTACACCCACAGAATTAGATTGTTTAATCGTGTCATTTTGCTAGAAGTGCAAACTGATTCAAAACAATGGCACACGCAGGAACGTATTAAGTGGGCAAAAAGAAATTTTTAATACCTTGTAGAGATAGGAAAAATAGTCGTGCGTCGCTTGCGGATTGCTCTGAATGCCTTCAAAATGCTCCGATCGTCACGATTCCTTCAGATTCGTAAAATTCAGATCATTGCGTAAAAGTTTTCTCGTTAATGTTGGGCCCTCCGATTATTATTAAAAAAGTTAGCAGGCGCACGAAAAACGTTCACAAACTTCTCTGTAGATCTTTGCTGTGTGATCCGGTTGATAACAGTCACTGAAGCATCGCACAATCTGACGTGTATAATGTTGAACTGGTTGTTCGATTGCTATGGTATTATGTCAGCAGATTGTGCTATTTCATTAACGTCAAATGTTCCAATGCTTCCTTTCTAGTCAAACTGAAGAACAGACGACCTGTCTAATTCTGTGTGTACACCAGTTGTTCATGAAAGTCATGCCCGCTTCTTTAACATAAAGTCCATGTTTAGCAATGGAAATTATCTGTGAAAACGTCATAGAGTTCACCCAAGAAAGGATGATCACGATAAGCAAATTCGTTTTCGTTAGTGTAATAATTAACTCAACGTTCCAGCACGATAAAAAATCCATTGTCATGCATCATGCTCTAGCAAAAATATTATGACCAACTCAATACGAGAGCGCATTTAGAAGCGTCAGTTTAAGTAAATAAGCAGTAAAGGCACTCAAAAGAAGAGAAGATTTCAACCTCGTTGCCAGTTTACCTGGCCCACTCCCATCCCTGTTTTTCACACGCATTGTTCTAATTTTTTATAGTCCAAGTTCACTGTATCAGACAGTCTCGATCATAGAGACGAATTTTCTATAGTAAATTATTCATTGACAACAAGTATGCTGGTTGTGCCAATTAGAATTCTTAGAATTCTCTCTTTGTCAAATGAATGCTATGACCATGCTATGACGTGCAAATGTTTCCATTAGATATGAGAATGACGCAGTGATCATAGAGCTTGTAGAAATCTTGTATTGCCAACAACTGTGCCGGTTGAGACAACAACTATGGCAAAAGGTAATATATTTTCATTAAGCTATGATTTTTTGAGTTTTGTCAGGGACTTCTATGTCATAGAACTTAACAATACCATAGAAAGTCCACTTCTATGTTCTATGTGTATGTCCTAGACATTGATGAAACGACTTGTCGATGAAAAGACCTGTCTATGAAATGACCCTCTCTATGAAATGACTCTAATCCATGATATCTACGTGTCGATGAAATGATCCACAATCGTTTTAAGTCGCTCGAAGATTTTTCAAAGGTAGGCTAAGTGTCTCTGTTGAACACTTCAACGCCAGAAGCTAATTTCAATCTAAAGCAGCAATGCAGCTTACGTTATTACGAATTAATTTGCGAAAGTGCAATCGGTCATATGCACCAGCCAATTCTGCTCAAATAGAAAAAGAGCTTGCTAGGGCCCAACCTGAGCATGACAAGGTTGTCGCTCAACTTGAGCCCTAGGAGTTAGATGTCGATAATCACATGATCAGGCTCAGCAAAGCAAATTTGAGAAAACGCGTCCCGGGAAGCACCCGGCCTAAATCCTCCAACGCATCCCATATTGATGTAGAATCTGTGATAAACTCAAGCGCACCGCTATGTATGTCAACGCTATTGTCGTTATAAAGCTACAACCAAGTTATGAAAACATTCCCAACGAAACTGTCGACAAGTGGAGACTATTCGAAGTATTCCTAATGTCAATTCTCAACAGATAGTTTTGCCAAATACTTGTCTAGGAAAGATTTCTCATCGTCTCGCATAACTAGATTCAACGAGTACGTGAGCAGTTTAGAGCATGGAAATTTAGTTTCCAATTATAAAGGAGCTGGAGTCATCGCCAAACGAGGAAATGGACTTGCTTATGAAAAGGCCAGGCAATGAATCAGACAAGCTCAGAGCAATCGCACAGTAAATCTTCATTCGCCGTCCCTAGGAGTTCGACGCATTTGGGATAGACTCAATGAGCGTTCGCGAGACCAGAAACTATTAAGGCCTCACTGCAAAATCGATTCAAATCTTTAAAGCGAATAGGAAACAGCCAGCGCATTCGTTTATACGACTTATTCGATATTGTGTCCGAAAATCTTGCCGTCAAAGAGGATGAGTTTGAAAGTCATTTTTTGAATTTTGATGTATCTGCAAGTGTTAAGTCCATCATAAACAAACTCCTTGAAGGTGTGCATGTCAAGTGGACGACCGAAGCTAGCTATAAGGAACGCTTTGGCCGATTTTAGCTTCCACTCACCTTGCTTGACGAATTTTGAGAAGGCATGCGCGCATTCGTAACGACCAAAGTTTACAATGCCAACCTAAGTCGTCCCCGAAACTCGTCCTCACTCCAATAAAGGTCATTTGAGAGAGAAGCCAATTACTGTTGTGAAGAAAACCAAAACAGTTCAGCGTCCAGCCATTGCGAACCAAGGTCAACACACCAGTAAGCCCATCCCGAACAAAAGTCTATTTCATGAGATCAATCATAAGTTGAATGACTGTCAGAGTTTCAAATCTAAACCGATATCGGAAAGGCAAGAATTTCTGCGTATTTACGGCTTCTGTTTTGAATGGTATGAATCTACAGAACATCTTGCCTGCAAATGTCCATCAAAGCCAAAATGATAGTCATATAGACAGGAAGGTCATCCCACTGCGCTTCATGTAGACGCCCATACTCAAAAAGGAGAGTAAAACAGCGACATTCCTCCTAATTGCATCAACATCTGTGAAGATCCAACACAAACCAGCAAATCTTGCGCAAAGATAGTACAAGTGCGGGTATGCCCTCGTTCCCAGCCAAAGACTTGACGATCGACGTAAAGTCTTTTGACTTAAAGGATGAGTCGTCATGTCAGAGAAGCTTGGGATTACGATGATATGTATCGAAAGATTGATTTGCCTTCGAGATTGTTGTCCACAATGATGTCCCATTGATCAGAAGCGGTGCTTTGTCTGTCATAAACTGCGTTTTCGATCCCATCGTTTTTGCATGCCCAATGATTATCCAGGGCAAACGGTTGCCACGAGAATTGAAATGATGGACAGATTCACTTCAGCACTTGAAAAGACTGCAATTTCGTCAGCCTACTCAACGACATCGCATGCATGCAAGGTCTGAGAAGAAAGAAGTTCATATCTTCTCTGATGCATCGAAGGTAGTTCGGTAGCCTATTTGAATATATTTAATTCGGTGACTTTTTTTAAAGGCTAGAAGCATGTTGGATTTGTTAGAGTTGAAGATGTATGCAGAATGTATACGAGTACATGCAATCATTATACTTTTGAATTGCAAGTAGCAAGTGATTATCATTCCATTTGTAGATCCGAAACGATTGTTGTTAGATTTCTTTATTAACTTTACTGGTATTGTCAATGACGAAGGTTGAAGTGCACATGCTTTGTACCGTATTTACTTACATTGTCGCAACTGTATTTACTTAAATTGTCGCTTATTCCAATGATCGCTATGTTTTGGAGAGTCTTGATGTGTTCCACTAAAGAGATCAGGTCATGGCACAAGAAAGTTGTTCTGATTTACAGTCAAATTACTTATTTACAAAATTGCGCCAACCAAGGGATTATTGAGTTGAAGAGATCATATCACGAATTATGCGGATTCTGCATGTAATATATACAGTGCATATATTGCATATCAAAATTGCATGATAGTATTATACTGAGACCAAATGTCAATCATTTGATTAATTTATAAATTGCTAATTGGTGGATCTTTACAACAGTAATTTGACCGTTTTTGGACATCATGTGACTTTACAAGGCAATGCAGTAATGCAAAATTTGTCTATAATTCCCTTGTCTCTCGTTCATATGAATATATTCTTACCAGATCTGCAGATTCTTATTTTTAGAATAATCTCTTGAAACTTTGATCTTTGAAGGAAAACAACATATTGACTTACCCGCAATGAAAGGTCGGCAAGTAGGTGCAACGATTAGTGCATTAATTAATTATCAATCGTTGAATAAATGATCTTTGGTTTTTCAACTACTTCAGGATACTTATCTATTCGTAGAAATGTTCTGTTGAGTTACAATACCATTTGAAGTTTCAAGACAGAAGGAGTATTTGAAATTGAACTAATAAAGAAATTGATGTCTTTGATGTAAGTGACGTTAGGAGGAGAGGAAAGAAAACATGGATTTCAGAAATTGTTAGCGGAGATGACAGAAACTTTCCGAGTTAGCAAATGGTAGAATATTGAGCTAACACGTCACGTAAAACTGGAAAATTCTGCTCAGAAAAATATCCTAATGCCTTTCATGTGAGCGTGAATCCTTCAATGTAAATATTTTCTTGTTCTAGACGAAAACTTTCAATTTTCAATAACAATCTGGAAGTTTCAAGTTTTGATTACAAAATTTGCATTTTTCATAATGATGATGCTTGAGGATGGCCTAAATTATGGTCATAACAATTAAATTAAATTAGTAAAAAGTTTTCTGTAGTAAAAATGTGATATACCTCCCTACATTTTCTCCTAATTGAATCCCAATTAGAAGAAATTAGAAAAAACACACCATAATTACAATTTTTTTTGAAATCAAAATCTATAATTGCAATTATAATTACAATTACTTTAAAATCAAAATCTTCAATTACAATTAAAATTACACGACTTTTATTCAATTACAATTACAATTACATGTGTGACTTTGCAATTACAATTGCTTCAAAAGTTGTAATAATTACACAATTGCATCGATTTTTCGAAAAATGTTGGTCAATTGTGAGTTAGTTGTCCAAAAGGATTTCAAGTCTCAGCAAGTTTGATTTTGAGTACAAGTAGGGCCGTTGTCTATTGCAATTGCAACTTTACAACCTTCAGATGATCACCTCAAGGTGGAGCATACCAGAAACTTTATCCTGATGAACCATCATGATATGAGTCTTATCTCGACAAAACAATTACAGCAACCGCCAGAAACAGGATGAGTAGTCTGTCTCTGAGTCATCATTAACAGTAGGCAAATATTATGCTACGTTAGGTAGGCCTATTTCTAAAAACGGTGTTAACGCCCAAAAATAGGTTGCACCATCTCCTCCTATAAGGATCGTCCCATATCCATGCAAAGTCATTCTCCTACATGCACATTCTTTTATATCAAAGCTGGGCCTCACGCTTATTAATACGTTGACCTCTCACCCGCGGCATTTTAGAGGGCGGCGTTTATTAGAGATTGGCGTAAATTACTAGAGAAATATTAGTGTATAAATTCGAAAATGCCCATGCCATGACATTTGTAATTCTGTATGCTCTGTTGTAGAGGCTTATTCTAAAAATCCGGTAAAAACGTTGCACAGAATCAGACCTACATGTAGGCTACAATTGTGCATGTAGGGATTGAAGGCTGTATGTGTATTCATAGGCCTGTATCAACACTCAACAGTAGTCTAGGCCTGTGGAACATCACGTCATAAAAATTGATACCAGACCTGTGCTGATTGCTGACTGCTCTACTAGCTATCTCATACATGTAGACTATAGTGTGCGAGAGCTAGGCTCTAATGATTTCACGAGTTTTAGCTAAACAAGATTTAGCAAATTATAAGGCCTATATTTTGCGCGCTGCTGTGTCATACAAGTATAACATGTCATCACACATCGCATCAGCAATCAGCATGCCCAGTTGACTACTATAGCCCATGTAAGAAGGGAACAATAGGGTCTGTAAAAAAGACATTCAGATAGATGAATTCACAACTTTAACTAGAAATTATAGATTGAAAACTAGTATTTTAATGAATGTAATTCAGTAACAATAATGCACAGATGCGTCTACACACATGCACTAAAATATTGACATAAACACTAAAATATTGTTTTAGAAAAATGTTCAAAGTTACATTTAATTAGGAGAAGTGATCAGAATGCACTGACGTGACGCTTCATATACTAACAAGATGTTGCGAGTAGAAGCGTATCAAGATATAAAAACAAAAAGTGTGAGAATTGAATACTTCAGTTTTCAATATAGCAATCCTTGGATTTTGTGTTTTGTCTAAACGAAAAGACAGAAGTAATTGACGTGTAGTTGACCGAAATTTTCTTCAATTACCATTACAATTACATCATGAAAATTCAATAACAATTATGATTACAATTACAGTTGAACTTTCGCAATTACAATTACAGTCACTTCAAAAATTGTAGTTAATTACACAATTAAAATTACTGTAATTGTTCCAACTCCGACTCCGCGTTTTCATTTCGATTGTCCTTGCAGGTTCTATTGGAATCCGCGGATTTTTTTAAATCATCATTCATCAGCAAAAGTATTTACGTTAAATTTTAGATTAAATATAAGATTAGATTGTGCGAAAAAGCGACCGCAATTTCCTAATGCTCAGCTTTTGAATGGTATTTGACATGGACAACTTGCAGGTATAAGCTTTTTACCGTTCTTGTCAAGTGAATATATGCTTCGTACAATATCAAATCTCAACAGATGTAACCACCACGAGACATGTTTCGGCCTGTTGGGTCTCATCAGTCGTGGGTAGGTTCGAACCAGCGACGTTGTAGCTAGAGTGCGTGCAAACATACCCTGTAGCCACAAGGCCACCGGGCCATTTGCTGAGAGCGTGCATTAAGCCAGGAATGCACATGGAGGTCGGATTGCATTCTGCAATCACGTGATGCCGCATCTGACATTGAGGCGCTTCAAGTCGGTGCTATTCATTAGATGTTTTCACAAGTGTCCAGGCAATTGATAGGTATATCTAATCTCAATTGCCAGGTTACTTGTGAAAAAATAGTTAAAGTCTTCTATGAATTCATATGACACACGCATCAAGTTTGTTTACCCGTTTCACACCAGCAATCACGCTCTTCAACCGATTATTATATACTGGTAATTGCTTTGTTTTTGCGAATGAAAACTTTTATATAATAAGTTAGATATCAATAATCATTATATACTTGCACTGATACTCACATCTCCAGACGTCGCTGTTTTTCGCGCTTTGAGGGTTTGGTTGCTCACTGACTGTTAGGGACTCCAATACCGAAATCCAAATCCCGGGATTGAGGTTGTAACAAAATGGCAGTATTCTGTTTAAAGAAAGAGAATTTGACGAATATCAAATTGCCACAAATCCACATATGGCTCTTCACATTTCAATGAAGTTGACAGCGTTAGGTTTCAATAACCGACTGATGACTTTTTGATTAATGATGGAGAATTGAATTCGTGCCTGCATTTTGCTAAAACTGAGGTTGAAGTGTGACCAATTTAATGATAAACATAGGCGATTGGGGAAAGAGATCTTCATGAAGTAGATTTCTCACTAGACCGTGGTTTTGGTTGCATTATTATTCTGGTTGTTAGCCTCAAATCCAGGTATTCAGTTGTTTATTGGAAGATTCTCCTTTGACCACAGGTGTTATTCACTTAGCTTGTGGTAAAAAGGCATACCGGTATGCAAGATTCCTCAATCTCGAGATTGGGATTCTTCAGGATTTTAGAATCCCAAACTGCTAGTGGATTGTATGCAGTACATATTATGATTGACTTGCCTTCTTACCTCTAGCGATTGTTTGTATGATTATGAGAAATTAACGTAACCACATCGTTCGGAATGGTTGTATTTATAAGTCAAAAGATGAAAGTCTGAGACCGAATTTATGTTCAAAAAGAAAGCTTTTCATTGAATATAAATTCGGTCGCAAACTTTTATCTTACGACTTTTGGCATTGCTGTATTTTTTCTATCTCGATTTAGGGGTACAGCTTGCAATTCCGGGATCAAGAAAAGCCGGGGTTTTTTCGGGGTCAGGGCTTCTACTCTGCCAACCTCAAATCTCAGCATATTCCAATTTAAAATGTAAAAGTCAGGAATTTGCGATTGTTTCCTGTTTACTCTCAACGTTGTCATCATCAGTTTGCGCTCAAAGCAAAATATAACTTTTAACAATAATAATAATAATAATAAAAGTCGTATATTTAATCAAAGCCTCAATAATGGTAATCGTGAGGCAACAAATGACGTTTTACAAGTAACATACGAAAGTTGAAGTCAATAACAACAACAAAAAAAACACAAACTGAAATTAAGAAAAACCACTGTTAGATAGCCTTATCATCGTGACAATAAATGATCTATGACGGTAGGAAGAGATCACTTTAGGCATGCGATACGATTTTGAGTACGGATTTACTTCGGGGGATAGTTTGTGCAGAGGGTGAGTAGCATCACTGACGAAATTGTTGAATAATCTTAACCCCAATATAAGACGACGATAGTCCAGCGGAAGGAAATTGTTGCAGACACAACTTGTAGTCCCACAGATGATTTTGTGTGCTCTCGACTGTACCATTTCCATTTGATTGCTTTCTTTAGCCTGAAGATTGCAAAAAACCGGCGCTGCATATTCCATGATTCCTCTTATGCAGTTGTTGTATATCACAACCAGATCATCCTTACTTATAAATGGCTTCAATTGACTTAGGACCAATAATTTAGATGATGCCCGCTTGGTAATATTTGTGACATGAGAATTCCATTTAAAAGTTTCATTCAATGTGACACCAAGAAATTTTATAGTTTTTGTTACCGGAATGTTATCAACTTCTAAACTGCGAAAATCTTCGGATTTGGAGGGTCGGATAAACATTTGAGCACACTTTTCTTGCTTTATGATCATGCGATTCTTCACAGTCCACTGGGTAATTTCTGCAAGCGCAGGGATAACTGGACTCTGACTGCAGTTCCTTTGAATAGATCCAGTGACAATGACATCGTCCGCGTATTTTGTTAATAATGATTCCGGACAATTCCATATTACCAAGTCGGCCGTGAAATACCCAAACATTGAGGGCCCAATAGATGACCCCTGTGGCAAACCGCTTGTTACAGGAACGGACTCACTACGAAAGTCTTTCCATTTGATTATTTGGTACCTTGACTTTAAATAGTTTTTAATGAAACAAACAATGTAAGGATCAAGTTGATCTTGAAGCAGCTTATGAATGAGAAGTCTATGAGAAACCTTGTCAAAACCTTTTGCAAGGTCGAGGGAAAGAAGATGATATGCAACGGTGTTATGATCTTGCAAATTCGCGGTTACGAAGTTTTCAATATTCAAAAGGGCACAAGTTGTTGAGGATTTTGTACGGTACCCAAATTGATGGCAGTCAAATTTAGTCGTTATGTGCGATCCAATTGATTTCATAAGCTCTTTTTCAAACAGGCGTTCTGGGATGGGCAACAGGGAGATTGGGCGAATGACATTCAGTTTAGGCGGATTAGACTTGGGAAATAAAATAACATCAGCTGTTTTCCATCTCATAGGCAAGTCAGCAGTGCACAAACATTTATTGAATATCATCGTCAACGGCTTAGAAATGAAAGTTGAAAATTTTGACCACACCATGGATGGAATTTCATCTGATCCCGTACTTGCATTGGGCCGAACTTTGGATAAAAGTGATTCGACGTGACTTTGAGTAAATTGAAAAGGTACGACGAAAGGTAATTGCACATTATCAGGGGGATCAACAACAAATTCAGAAGATAGATTATCACTAAGCATACGTATAATTTCAAGAATATTCGCATCATCTGGAATAAACTGTGATAACCATTTGTCATTGCGAGTTGAGCTACCGGCAACGATATTCTTGATATCCCAAATAGACCGCTTTGATAAAAAGAGTCTACTCCACTTTTGCTTCGCTGCATGTATCATCAGTAGTAAGGGTTTCTACACCTCTGGATAGCGCAAGATGGCCGCCGTCTTTGTTCTTCGAAAAATTTCCTCCCCCCTCCCACCCTCGATAAAACGACAGAGTGTCGGGTGAGTCGTGGTGGACTTGGGCGACCGCCAGGTTTTGACTTGAGGCTATAGTGTGTTAGGATTTTCGTGAAATCTCATGAATTTTGGGGTGAAAATGGGATGTTTCGAGTGGAAGCAGTGCTCGGACGACTTTGCAAATGTGAGTTTTGGAATCAGCGTGAAATTCTGCGTCGACATGGTGAGTTTCAAGTCAATCGGAGAGAAAAAATTTTTCTTCAAAATTTTTTCGAAAAAACGACAGAGGTAAAATTTTGGACGTTTTGGGCTGTAGCCTCAAAACGAAGCATCGGAGAGCAAAACGGATTTCAGATTTGGAATCAGCGTACAATTCTGCATCGGTATGGTGAATTTGAAAGCAATCGGAGAGAAAAAATTTTCGATGACGTCCCCCCCTCGGCAGCGATATTCCAACTTTGGTTCTAGAGATCGTAGAAAGTCGTGCAATAGCTCGTTTGAAAGCTAAGAGTGAGACAAATTCAGTGAAAGAAACAGCTTGTTCATATCTGTCTTTGTTTAGAAGTTAGAGTGGAAACAAGATTTCATGAATTCGCGAAAAAACGACAGAGTTAAAATTTTGGACGTTTTGGGCTGTAGCCTCAAAACGAACCATCGGAGAGCCAAGCGGATTTCAGATTTGGAATCAGCGTCATTTATTCACCCTAGCAAGAGTGTTTCCATCATGTTTTGAGGAAAAATTTTTCAAATTTTTTCAAGATGGCGAATTTTTTGCATTTTTGGCTATTTTTTGTCAAAAAACTAGATCGATTCAAGGCTTCGGACCTATTTCAGTGGACAGACCGCACTGAGATGTGCTAGATCCGAAATTTAGGGACGGATGGGAGTCAGGGTTGTGAGTTGAGATGCCATTGAAAACCGTAAAAAAGCCAATTTTCCCATTTTCTAACTTAGGAATTTTTCAGGATTTGACAATTGTCCGACTATAAAAGCGTGGAGCATCAACTGAGAAATCAGTTGTTCTGATAACTTGCTACAGGTAGGTGAACAGATCCAAGCTCCGGCTCTGAATCGCGTGTTCCTCTGGAAAATGGGTTAGATTTTTCGATTGCTGATGTCAGCTAAGGTGTCAGACTTATAGGTTAGCCAGGAGATGGCTTTCGTCTCCAGGCCATAAAAGACTCCAAAACTTTAAAGGCTTGTAACTTTGCTTCTACAAGTCCATCTCACTTGATTTAAATGACATGTGATAGCTCTTGATCAGAGCTATATTTATAGTTGTTATAGTATAGTTTATAGTTACAGTGCAAAAATGTTGAAAAATTTAAATTTGTTATTTTTGATGATTTTTCGGGGTTTTCGACCCTGCTGAATTCAAATAAGACATTTATAAAGTTGTGGGAGGCGAGCTTCGGCTTGGAATTTGCAAAATTTGTAAAAAACTGGTTTTCATGTCAAAATCAGGGTCCGGATACCAACACAGTGATATGACGCACGCTCTGTCCGCGGGAGGTTGGATTTGTGGGCCGAGGCCTTGGAGTTGGGATAAGATCCCCTCTGAGTAATGCCTGTAACGGATTCAAATGTTCGACACTTTCCAACAATCTCACAATTTAACTGTATGATTATAAAAATGACTGCCAATGTCGCCAGTCAGTAATTCTATTTCATCCTTCCTTTTACAGATACATAACAGATACACATAATGCGAGGAAACTTGAAGTTCCATTTCAAAAAGTGCCTATGTGGTGAAGTTAAGAGAGGTGGCGAGTTCAAGCGCCATATCAATAAATTCAGCGACACTCCCGAAGAGCATAAGGAGGTCGGTGTGGTGAGCGGATGCACATCGTGCATGAAATTCATTAGGGGAAACCTGAACGAGTCATTCTACAAGACTCATTCAAAATGCGTGATTAAGAAGGTGACGAACTATACTACCTCAGAGGTTGGGAAAGCCATCACCCCACTTTTTGAAAGACCTCCAGTTGATCGAGATGAGGAGACAGAGTTGCAGATGGCAGTTCGAGCAATACAAGACTGCAAGAATGAGCAGCCAACGACATCTCACCTCAGCTCTTCTAGCTCTGATTCGGAAATCTCTGAATCTGAATCTGAATCGGAAACTGAAGAGGTAGTCATCACTGACAAACCCGAGGAGGCGGTCATTGCTCCTAAACCCGATGAGGCGATCGTTAAGAGTCGGAAAGTGCCAGCGCCGAAAATGCACTCCTCGCCTAAAAAAGGGAAAGGTACCAAAGCCCAAGCCAAGCAGTGGGCTAAGGATGATGGTGTGGCGAGGGTTAGCCAAGACTACGCCATTAGCAAGCTCAAGGACGAAATGAGTCGATACGAGAACGAATGCTCAGCATTGAGAGATGAAAATTTTCGACTCAAAAAACAGGTAGCAGAGATTAGGAGTCTTAAGGCTCAAGTAGTCAGTTTAGAAGGTTTTCAAAAGAGAGCTTTAGCGAGTGAGAGTCGTGTAGAGGATCAGGCCTCATGCATTAAGAGCATGAAGGCGAAGGAGGCGACGCTCAAACTCCAACATGAGCAGGAAAAAATGGCTCTTCTTGAGGCGAAGAATAGCGCAGTCAAGGAGAGAAGAACAACGCTCCACCTCCCCGTAGTCGGTAACAAAATCATCGACGATATCATACTGGAGTCGGAAGATTTAGACAAAACGACCGAGTGCTATGAAGGAGCAACGCCAGATGTTCGCTGTCTCCACATCAACATCAAGCACAATGGTAAAATCAAAGAAATTCGCCATCGTAAGTACCTTCCCTTACCTCCACCAGCGAAGGTGCAGCGAACCGCTTGAATTGATTTATGGTAAATTAATATCATCTCCATCACTTGAATACAATTTCATCTCCTTCCTTCTATTTTTCAGATACGACGAGAACGAACCAACGGCTCTGATAAGGGCCACCATGGGGCAAGACATGATAGAACCTCCACGCGGTTTGCCCTGGGCAGTCTTTAGACTGGCGAATACTATCATTAAGTTGAATCTGCTATCGGTCAACTTCACCATGGGGCAAGACATGATACAACCTCCTCGCGGTTTGACCTGGGCAGTCTTCAGACTGGCGAATACTATCATTAAGTTGAATCTGCTATCAGTCAACTTGAACGTTGCAAATGAAGTTCGGTGTAATACTTCCTTTCGACGGGCGTTCCTGTAAAGGGCGGCGGTGAAACCCGTAGCTATGTATACCGCAAGGGACATTCGGCAATGGTCAATCTTGTTAAACCTCTCTGCGTCATGTTTGCAAGTGGTTGCCTCTGTCTCAACGTAGTATGCATTCGCGCCAGGACGACATTTAGCCAGCTGTCGAAGGTTGCCTTATAAACTTTCCATTGCATACGTTATGAGAACCATGAGTTCTACCTGTCTCTATCAATGAGACGAATTGATGAATGGAATGAAATGGGAGGACACTCACGCGCCACACGCAACATAACACACTTCTCTCTTCCGTAGTCTAACAAGCTCTTTACACATGGATCGCAGTCGATTGTATCAGAAGCGTAAGCTATCTTAATTTTATTTAACACTATTTCATCTACCATCATCGCCCATATGAAATGTTATAAGATTTACAAGTTAAACTAAGTGTGCTACTATTTCCAAATGAAAAAGTATACATGGTTAAATCATCCACTGAAGCCCCATTCAAGTCAGTATGAAAGCAAAGATAATACGAAATAAAAATTTATTATGGCATGTATTTCAAAAGGTCTTCATCGTCAATATCGTCCCAGAGGCTGACTTCACACAGATCACAAAAACATTTCATCTGCTTCAACCGTTCTTCTACCGCGAGCCTCACTTTATCGATGTATTCCCACTCCGCCATAGTTCGTGGCTGGGAGTTAGGGGTGTACCATTCCCATAATTGATGTAGGAATTTGGTGCTGGTGATCTCCATCACATCATCAGTATCATACTGCAGATACTTCCATCGTATGCCTGCTAGGTCGGGGCACTCCTCTTCGTCGTCCGCTGGTAATGTCAACTTTCTAATGTTGTCGAGTCGGTATACTTTCTCCACCTTCCCCTTCGTTGGAGCGTTTGGTGCAACGAGCGCCTTTGGCGATGAGCATGGAGAAGAGAACTCCAATGCAGTGTTCGGTGTTGTCGGAGGGCTTGTCATGTTGACTGTGAATAATAACTTTGAAATGTTTTCTAATTCTTAAGTATAAACAAGCAACCAATCAGAATGAACACCCAATGAATGATGAGCATAAAAGGATATAAGCAAAGTGACATTCGTGTCATTTCACTTTGTCTTTGAGACGTGTAAGTGAACTGTTTTCTAGTGAATTCTATTATTTGAGGCGTACAAGTGAATTCCAAATTTGAGACGTATTATTTGGGTGAAGTCTCTATCTTGTTGAAGTATCAACCTTAAACATAATTTCCTTGAAATGGTAAGTTGAAGATTTCCTCTCTCATCTCCCTCAAACGTGTGGCTAATAGCATCTTCCTCAATTTCAGGCATCTACTTCATCACCAAAGCCCTCCCTTCTCGAGGAAAGTTTAGACCTGTTGAGTGAAGGTAGGTTGTAACAATACACTGAGACTTTAACAGAGATGATAGAATGATTTCTCTTTCAGGTGATGTGAGTTCCAGCTCAGGACTCTCGCGACAAGGCAACGAGTGGGAATGTGCTGACTTCGGACATATTTTTACAAGGAAGCACAGTCTCCTTCGACACATCAAACAACGTGTGTGTCAACGCAAAGCGGCATCAATCTCCGGAGGTGAAGTTGATTCTGACGATGACATCTCCCTTCCTTGTGATTTGTGCCCTCTTTCTTTCGATAGCCACTTTCAGCGATCTTCGCACAGACTTCAACACACGCATGCAAATGATCACTACACCAACGGTACCTCTACAATCTCCCTCATTAACGTTTCCCATAGTCATTTAGTACGCGACTACTGCATGGAGTCCAATACTCAAATAGTAGATTTTCCTGAGTGGCTCCTTCAAAATTCTAACATTATCGAAGCGCTCTTCAACAATTTAGACAATTTTAGAAAGAAGGCGCTCATCTACCTTAAACTAAAATACATTAAAATAGATTTTCAAAGTGGTCAAGTGACGGAGAGAATACATTTTCATGTTCCTTCCTCTTCCGCAACCGAAGTTGTAGACTGCGAGTCTTGGCTAAATTTCCATATTCAATGTTTAAAATCAAATGTAGATAAATTCAATCAACGCGACAGCGCTCTCATTTTTGATGGTGTGGACTCAGCCATGTTCAAAATTTCCCTATTAGAAAGTCATGCAGCTCGAGGCACATTTAAACTACCAAAAACGTTATATGATAAGAAAGCTGTCATCAATGTCGATTGTAAATCGCAGTGTTTCCAATATGCAGTCCTATCCATCCTTCAATATAATGATATCAACGCGAATCGAAATCACACCTATAGCTATAGACAGTGGGAGGATGAACTAGTCCTTGAAGGATGTGATAGTAACAACATGAAAATCAAAGATGTAGAAACGTTCGAAAAACATAAAAAAATTGTAAAATTGTCGTTCACGTGTGGGAGAAGGGGTTGAAGGGTACCCGCTATAATTCACGTTCAACTTGTTATGAATGTGTAGTCAACCTCTTATTAGTAAAACAAGATGATAGCGAGGAATGGCACTACTGTGGTATTCCCAAAATCTCTCGCTTGTACACACACTTAGGGCGCTCTAAAAGTGGTGAACATTTTGTATGCGACCGCTGCATCCGCTCCTTTTGGAGTAAACATAAATTTGAAACTCATTATGAATGGTGCAAGCGAGGTAAATTACAAATGGAACGCATGCCCAAAGATAAAATATTTTCACATAGGGATAATGGTGACGAATTAAGTCCCCTGCGTGTCATTTACGCAGACATAGAATGCTACATTGATGATATCATCCACAAGCCAGCAGCCATATCCTGCTATGAAGTATGGCATGACCACTTTAGGAATAGGCAAAACAAAATGCATACTTGGCAAGGTGAAGATTGCATTTCAAAATTTCTAGAATTTCTCGATAAAGCTGCCAAATTTCAGCAATCATATGATTCCCAATTGCAGCGTAAGTCACTACATATGTCAGATGATGTTCCACGCTCAAATATGTTATACATCTCGGGGTCTTGTAGGAGATGAGTGGTCTCACCAGTCATTTTAAAGGCTGATTTAAAGGACATGGCTGGTAGACTGACAAAGTGGAGAGGATCTAATTTGTCTTCTTCTAATGCCACTCGTCGAAGTTCCTGAAAGACATCAGCCAGCAAAATGACATCTAATTGTAAGTAAGCGATCATATAATCGCCAAACGTATTACAATCAAATTTTATCCATGCCTCTTGAGCATGTTCATAATCTTCTACTGGACAATCTTGACCCGCCAAATCGTTTTGGAATTTGTCAATGGAAGGAAGGGTTGTTTCATTTAGTTTAGACATTGAGCTAAAATACGCATAGGGAAAGACTCCTTTGCGAGTGATTATCTCATCAGTTAAGTTTGGATAGTGTTTCTTCAAAGTTTGACTATGGGCAAGAAACTTGAGATTACGAACGAGAGAAGCTAGTGACGCTGACATGAATTGGAATGAATCTAAAATTTTATTTCGAAGAAGACTGTCTTATTTTCTTTAGTTTTATCTACTGGTACTTTTGCTGTCATTGCCATGAATTTTTCTCTCGTTTGCGCTATTACATTAAACTGCCACGATTTCATGTGGCTCAACCCTACTTTTATGAGTATATGACTGTCATGGCCCTTAAAGTTATGAAAAATGACGGGTAGTACACGACGTCTCAACCTAAGTGAAAAGTTACATTTGGAGCAGAGTGCGTTTCTAAATTTACCAGTGATGTGATCATGATCACGCACTTTCTTAATTTTATCGTCATCAAACGTTTTATGACATTTAGGGCACGATGTGCAACTTTCAAATTTTTGTTTGTCTTCATCTGACATATGTAGTGACTTACGCTGCAATTGGGAATCATATGATTGTTGAAATTTAGCAGCTTTATCGAGAAATTCTAGAAATTTTGAAATGCAATCTTCACCTTGCCAAGTATGCATTTTGTTTTGCCTATTCCTAAAGTGGTCATGCCATACTTCATAGCAGGATATGGCTGCTGGCTTGTGGATGATATCATCAATGTAGCATTCTATGTCTGCGTAAATGACACGCAGGGGACTTAATTCGTCACCATTATCCCTATGTGAAAATATTTTATCTTTGGGCATGCGTTCCATTTGTAATTTACCTCGCTTGCACCATTCATAATGAGTTTCAAATTTATGTTTACTCCAAAAGGAGCGGATGCAGCGGTCGCATACAAAATGTTCACCACTTTTAGAGCGCCCTAAGTGTGTGTACAAGCGAGAGATTTTGGGAATACCACAGTAGTGCCATTCCTCGCTATCATCTTGTTTTACTAATAAGAGGTTGACTACACATTCATAACAAGTTGAACGTGAATTATAGCGGGTACCCTTCAACCCCTTCTCCCACACGTGAACGACAATTTTACAATTTTTTTATGTTTTTCGAACGTTTCTACATCTTTGATTTTCATGTTGTTACTATCACATCCTTCAAGGACTAGTTCATCCTCCCACTGTCTATAGCTATAGGTGTGATTTCGATTCGCGTTGATATCATTATATTGAAGGATGGATAGGACTGCATATTGGAAACACTGCGATTTACAATCGACATTGATGACAGCTTTCTTATCATATAACGTTTTTGGTAGTTTAAATGTGCCTCGAGCTGCATGACTTTCTAATAGGGAAATTTTGAACATGGCTGAGTCCACACCATCAAAAATGAGAGCGCTGTCGCGTTGATTGAATTTATCTACATTTGATTTTAAACATTGAATATGGAAATTTAGCCAAGACTCGCAGTCTACAACTTCGGTTGCGGAAGAGGAAGGAACATGAAAATGTATTCTCTCCGTCACTTGACCACTTTGAAAATCTATTTTAATGTATTTTAGTTTAAGGTAGATGAGCGCCTTCATTCTAAAATTGTCTAAATTGTTGAAGAGCGCTTCGATAATGTTAGAATTTTGAAGGAGCCACTCAGGAAAATCTACTATTTGAGTATTGGACTCCATGCAGTAGTCGCGTACTAAATGACTATGGGAAACGTTAATGAGGGAGATTGTAGAGGTACCGTTGGTGTAGTGATCATTTGCATGCGTGTGTTGAAGTCTGTGCGAAGATCGCTGAAAGTGGCTATCGAAAGAAAGAGGGCACAAATCACAAGGAAGGGAGATGTCATCGTCAGAATCAACTTCACCTCCGGAGATTGATGCCGCTTTGCGTTGACACACACGTTGTTTGATGTGTCGAAGGAGACTGTGCTTCCTTGTAAAAATATGTCCGAAGTCAGCACATTCCCACTCGTTGCCTTGTCGCGAGAGTCCTGAGCTAGAACTAACATCACCTGAAAGAGAAATCATTCTATCACCTATGTTAAAGTCTCAGTGTATTGTTACAACCTACCTTCACTCAACAGGTCTAAACTTTCCTCGAGAAAGGAGGGCTTTGGTGATGAAGTAGATGCCTGAAATTGAGGAAGATGCTATTAGCCACACGTTTGAGGGAGATGAGAGAGGAAATCTTCAACTTACCATTTCAAGGAAATTATGTTTAAGGTTGATACTTCAACAAGATAGAGACTTCACCCAAATAATACGTCTCAAATTTGGAATTCACTTGTACGCCTCAAATAATAGAATTCACTAGAAAACAGTTCACTTACACGTCTCAAAGACAAAGTGAAATGACACGAATGTCACTTTGCTTATATCCTTTTATGCTCATCATTCATTGGGTGTTCATTCTGATTGGTTGCTTGTTTATACTTAAGAATTAGAAAACATTTCAAAGTTATTATTCACAGTCAACATGACAAGCCCTCCGACAACACCGAACACTACATTGGAGTTCTCTTCTCCATGCTCATCGCCAAAGGCGCTCGTTGCACCAAACGCTCCAACGAAGGGGAAGGTGGAGAAAGTATACCGACTCGACAACATTAGAAAGTTGACATTACCAGCGGACGACGAAGAGGAGTGCCCCGACCTAGCAGGCATACGATGGAAGTATCTGCAGTATGATACTGATGATGTGATGGAGATCACCAGCACCAAATTCCTACATCAATTATGGGAATGGTACACCCCTAACTCCCAGCCACGAACTATGGCGGAGTGGGAATACATCGATAAAGTGAGGCTCGCGGTAGAAGAACGGTTGAAGCAGATGAAATGTTTTTGTGATCTGTGTGAAGTCAGCCTCTGGGACGATATTGACGATGAAGACCTTTTGAAATACATGCCATAATAAATTTTTATTTCGTATTATCTTTGCTTTCATACTGACTTGAATGGGGCTTCAGTGGATGATTTAACCATGTATACTTTTTCATTTGGAAATAGTAGCACACTTAGTTTAACTTGTAAATCTTATAACATTTCATATGGGCGATGATGGTAGATGAAATAGTGTTAAATAAAATTAAGATAGCTTACGCTTCTGATACAATCGACTGCGATCCATGTGTAAAGAGCTTGTTAGACTACGGAAGAGAGAAGTGTGTTATGTTGCGTGTGGCGCGTGAGTGTCCTCCCATTTCATTCCATTCATCAATTCGTCTCATTGATAGAGACAGGTAGAACTCATGGTTCTCATAACGTATGCAATGGAAAGTTTATAAGGCAACCTTCGACAGCTGGCTAAATGTCGTCCTGGCGCGAATGCATACTACGTTGAGACAGAGGCAACCACTTGCAAACATGACGCAGAGAGGTTTAACAAGATTGACCATTGCCGAATGTCCCTTGCGGTATACATAGCTACGGGTTTCACCGCCGCCCTTTACAGGAACGCCCGTCGAAAGGAAGTATTACACCGAACTTCATTTGCAACGTTCAAGTTGACTGATAGCAGATTCAACTTAATGATAGTATTCGCCAGTCTGAAGACTGCCCAGGTCAAACCGCGAGGAGGTTGTATCATGTCTTGCCCCATGGTGAAGTTGACCGATAGCAGATTCAACTTAATGATAGTATTCGCCAGTCTAAAGACTGCCCAGGGCAAACCGCGTGGAGGTTCTATCATGTCTTGCCCCATGGTGGCCCTTATCAGAGCCGTTGGTTCGTTCTCGTCGTATCTGAAAAATAGAAGGAAGGAGATGAAATTGTATTCAAGTGATGGAGATGATATTAATTTACCATAAATCAATTCAAGCGGTTCGCTGCACCTTCGCTGGTGGAGGTAAGGGAAGGTACTTACGATGGCGAATTTCTTTGATTTTACCATTGTGCTTGATGTTGATGTGGAGACAGCGAACATCTGGCGTTGCTCCTTCATAGCACTCGGTCGTTTTGTCTAAATCTTCCGACTCCAGTATGATATCGTCGATGATTTTGTTACCGACTACGGGGAGGTGGAGCGTTGTTCTTCTCTCCTTGACTGCGCTATTCTTCGCCTCAAGAAGAGCCATTTTTTCCTGCTCATGTTGGAGTTTGAGCGTCGCCTCCTTCGCCTTCATGCTCTTAATGCATGAGGCCTGATCCTCTACACGACTCTCACTCGCTAAAGCTCTCTTTTGAAAACCTTCTAAATTGACTACTTGAGCCTTAAGACTCCTAATCTCTGCTACCTGTTTTTTGAGTCGAAAATTTTCATCTCTCAATGCTGAGCATTCGTTCTCGTATCGACTCATTTCGTCCTTGAGCTTGCTAATGGCGTAGTCTTGGCTAACCCTCGCCACACCATCATCCTTAGCCCACTGCTTGGCTTGGGCTTTGGTACCTTTCCCTTTTTTAGGCGAGGAGTGCATTTTCGGCGCTGGCACTTTCCGACTCTTAACGATCGCCTCATCGGGTTTAGGAGCAATGACCGCCTCCTCGGGTTTGTCAGTGATGACTACCTCTTCAGTTTCCGATTCAGATTCAGATTCTGAGATTTCCGAATCAGAGCTAGAAGAGCTGAGGTGAGATGTCGTTGGCTGCTCATTCTTGCAGTCTTGTATTGCTCGAACTGCCATCTGCAACTCTGTCTCCTCATCTCGATCAACTGGAGGTCTTTCAAAAAGTGGGGTGATGGCTTTCCCAACCTCTGAGGTAGTATAGTTCGTCACCTTCTTAATCACGCATTTTGAATGAGTCTTGTAGAATGACTCGTTCAGGTTTCCCCTAATGAATTTCATGCACGATGTGCATCCGCTCACCACACCGACCTCCTTATGCTCTTCGGGAGTGTCGCTGAATTCCAAAACAACCAACGTCCAAAACGTCCAAAATTTTACCTCTGTCGTTTTTCGAAAAAACTTTGAAGAAAAATTTTTTCTCTCCGATTGACTTGAAACTCACCATGTCGACGCAGAATTTCACGCTGATTCCAAAACTCACATTTGCAAAGTCGTCTGAGCACTGCTTCTACTCGACACATCCCATTTTCACCCCAAAATTCATGAGATTTCACGAAAATCCTAACACACTATAGCCTCAAGTCAAAACCTGGCGGTCGCCCAAGCCCACCACGACTCACCCGACACTCTGTCGTTTTATCGAGGGTGGGAGGGGGAGAGGAAATTTTTCGAAGAACAAAGACGGCGGCCATCTTGCGCTATCCAGAGGTGCAGAAACCCTTACTACTATCATTCCTTTACTTTTTCTTTATAATGAAGAAACAGTGTCCAGTTCTTTTGTCTATATGCCTTGTAACGTTTGTTAATGGTAGATTTAACTACATTAGTAATCCATGGTTTTTCATTCGCCTTTCTTGTCACAAATTCCCACGGTAAGCAATCAATGGCTTTGTTAAGATGCAAATAAACTAGTTCTGTTGATTCATTTGTATCTAAATCTTGAAACAAACAATCTCAGTCGATATCAAGAAGTTTTGCTGGACATTGCAAAAATGACTCCCGAAAGTCTAAAACTTTTTTGAATGTTTCACAAACAGGGAAGGATGTGAACGGTTTCAAAAGCAACACATTATGATCACTGGATCCAAGAGGTGGCAAAATCTGTGGTTTCATATAGAAACTAAGATGGTCATCGGGGATCAATATAAGGTCCAGAACACTTTCACCTCTCGTAGGTTCATGTGCAACATTCTCAACGCCGAACGCCATCTCAAAATATGATGTGTCAAAGTGATTGAAGTCTCCTGTCATGTATATCTTGTACTCCGGGAATTTCATCAACAATTTATCGACAGTAGTCATGATGTATTCATATAAATTGGAGGATATTTCCAATTCTGCATTTCCACCTCTGCATATTCCGATTGAGAGAAAAGCAATTCGGACACGAAGGAGTTCTTTACCTAGCACACTATACCTCCACCATTTGTACCAGTGTTCCGGTCGACGCGGAATAATATGTAATTTTTTATTTCAAATGAGTCATTGGAATCTTGGCAGCTCAGCCATGTTTCAACCACGCAGATCACATCAGGCGAATAAGTGTTAATGAAAACAGATAATTCATCCATTTTATTAGTAATGGACCTGGAGTTAAAGAAACACAGCGAAGGGAAAGGATATCGAGCTACTTGTCAAGCAGTCTTATCAACGATCTTGCCTCGTCGAATGATAACATCACGGCCGTTCTTTTTCATTTCCTCATATTCTTCAAATACCTTTTTATCGTTATCGATTTGAGCTCTGGTTTAGTCATGACGAATGGAAACACGACAATGGTTTTTCTCGTTGTAATCTTTCACCTTATATCTTCGATTAAAACAGCGCATCTTTCTTCATAACTCCTAAAACACACTGTTACTGGTCTACCTCTAACACCTCGTTTGCCAATTCGAGAAGTGAATGTTACACCATCTCTTGGAACTGATAATGCGTCAAGAAATTCACCGAGCTGCTCTCTATCATCAGCATCATCATCATGTTTATCTTCGTCGCAGGTCTCTTCCAAACCAAAAACAATTAAATTGTTTCTTTTGTTCTGTCTTTCAGAAAATTCACTCAAAGTTGTATTGACAATTGATGCGACGTCCATAGAGATTTTACTATTTAGTTGTTCACGAATGTCATGAAGCTCTGATTCAATTTTCACGAAGCGTTTTAGGATATCATGGACATCAATTGCCTTGCATACATCACAGGTAAAAGACACATTGTCCATTGTTAATATGGCTCTGCTGACATTAGTGGGCAAGCCACAACACTCTCGTTTAGCATGATAAGGTTTCTTGCACAGACAACATGCGAGGCAATCGTCATCAATTCCATTGTTACAAGTCTGACACACAGGACTATTGATTGGCAGGTCATTGTACTTTCATGACTTCATATTGCTTCTACACCAGTGATATGTATTCAAAGTAGAAAAATCTCAAAAGACACAAAAAATATCAAGTAACACCGCCTAAAAAGTTATGGAAGTTCAAGAGCACTCAGCGACGATTCGAATGATATGAAATTGTAAGAGGTAAGTATACCCTGAACCTGATAAATAATGAATATCCAATAAATGCAGGAGACCCCTTCCAATACAACCGCACGCGACGACAGTTGCGGATGGTAGGACTGTCAACTTCTTAATCTCAGAACTGCGATTTTCTGGGATTTTGGAACCCCTATAGGGTTCCAGAGTACTTATATCAAAATTGACAGCACAGCTACCGAAAACCTGATGGATGATTGCCTGTAGAGGTTAATAATGGTTGAATCAGAGTCATGTTCTCAAGGCGATCCGAGGTATTTTGGGAAGATGTTATTGCAGAGGTTCCTTTTGAGGTCTATTTCACTTCTATTTCATCTGCTTTCAAATTGCTTCATTTGTTCATCGAATTTGTTCTATTTCATTTTGACTTTCCTGATCCGGGTTCCGTTGGTGGCCCCGGTTTCAACAGTCGCGCGGCAAGCTGAAATATGACGTATATACTTGTAGGAGCATTCTTAAGAGTACTGTTTTTTAATGCTGTTATATCATTGTCTTCAAATGAAAACGTAATTTTTGACACTCCAAAACAGAGATCTCTTTATATTTGAAGACAGTTTTACAAAATGTGGCCGCTTCAGTCACTAATTAAAATGGAGTAATGGCATGGTGAAGTTCTGGATGAAAAACTTAGCAGATATTCAAATTTCAAGAATGTGTGAAACTTTTATCAGCCTGATGATGTTTTGTTATTAGCACCACTAAACCTTTCGGTGTCACATTATCCTCTATTTGATTTTATTCTTTATTAATGTATAATTTATAGCGATCTCATCCTTTTAGAAGAAAATGTGTCACTGTTAACGGAAAGAAGCGTGATCTGTGTGTACACCAGGGGGAAAAGGACCTTGTGATAATCATCATATAACATGTACTATATCCACAACATTGAATTTGAAAAATATAAAGCAAAGCATGTGGGAAAATCAAAGAAGGCCGGAAACATCATCTCACCCAATCTGATAAGCAAGATAAAAAAATAATGGGGAAACATTGCAGATCATCAGAAATATCAGTTAGTGAAAAGCAAGGGATGGACTATGAAAGTATGCGGACGATAAGACGGAATGGAAAGGTTGTTGAATGAAAGTTTAGTGGAGCTGAAATCAAATTATAATCAGTCTCATAAAAATTCGGCATATTCCTGAAATTTGTATCTTCATATTTTACTGCTTCATCCTGAACTTCATCTTGCTTTTCTTTCCAGCTTCGCGAGTAGGTCCATGATTGAGACGGCCCGTGTTGGTGATCGCTTCTTTTGATGCGTCAAAGAAGCATATTTTTATTTAAATTGCTATTTAAAAATTCCATATAAATTCTTCAAGTCAATGAAGACGCTAATTTTGAAGATACTATAGGTGTTTCATCCACTGAATTTATATTATGATTACAATGTGATAATTTCTACCATATAAATGAACGCTAATATGCTTCATCTCCTGGCGCGTTGCTATTTGTTTTATGACATAATCAGAAAGAAGTCTAACCATATTCAGAAATATATTAACTGTATTCAGTGATAAAGCTTTGATCACAAACCCTAACCCCATCTTTCTTGAAAATGAAACAGTCAAAAATTGTCAAGCGGATAACAATGCAATATATTCCTATTGACAAGGTTTAATACTTTTCATTAAATGCACGAATTGATTGCATACAATTCTAGAAAATAAGTAATAAATGTCACATAGCTGCAGTGTTTGTGTTTTAACTCCATTTTGGTGCCCATTATGATGCTATATTTTCAATTACTCTTTCTGGTGGTCAAATGTTGGTTTCGCATCACAAAATCCATGATTTTGTGTCAATCTATTGGTCCAATGTCTAAATATCTTCAATGTCTCCGATCCTGTAGGACCTCCACTAGCTACGGATTCAAGAGAGGATTCACTTTCGCCTTGCAGTCCTCAGCTTTAGATGCATCAATGATTCTGCTTCTTTCCTATCTCGTCGAGTCTCTTCTTGGTGTTTCAGAGAGTGCTTCTCGCAAACACTTACGCACCGCAGCTCATTCTGCTCTGCATGTTCCACTCTCCCGCCGATCCGCCGATTACGCATCTGCAGCAGCACGTAAGTGGAACTCGCTACCGTCCTCTGTAACGTGCCAGTCTTCTCTCCTCTCATTCAAACGCACTTTGAAAACGTCCATTTTCAGTCGTTCTTTTTCCTCAGTAATTGCTCTTGTCTTCTTTCTCTAATTTCTATTCAGTGGCCTTGAAGTCATCACTGACATAATGCTACTCAAAAATTGCACGTAGAATAAATAAAAGTAGTTGCATTGGTGTTATAATAACCTATATTGCTACCAAAGCATCAGTTTCGCACCATGCGATTTACAGTGTAGGACGCTCATATGCACCGTCAAATATTTTCTGCAAGAAGAAACATTGCAATAAAACTACATTTATTGCAACAGTTTAAGAGAATCAAAATCTAACTATGACTCAACTGTTACACAATGTCACATACTGAATTGTCCATCTATTAATCGTCACCACTGTCTATTGCAAATACACATTCTGATAGAAGTATTCGCGTAATCTATAAGCTGTCCGAATGCGACTTGCAGTTAAAATTACTATTCAATAATTACTTTTTTTCTACTCTCATCAGTTTTATCAATGTACTCGACCTTTTCTATCAATGTCAAAGTGTGTTGTCACAAAGTGTGTCACAAGTGTGTTGATGAATCTTCACAAAGATTTCTATCGATCAGTTTAACTCATCACGCGATACTAAAAAGCTTGTCACTGTGAATATTTCAACTTGCTCGTTAATAGATAAGTTATCACATCAAGCAACTACAATATGTATTATTAGATCAAAAGCATATTAACTGAGTTAACAGTTACCTAGCTGTATTTATCTAGCACTATACTCTCACCTGAGCGCACCATCACTCAGCTTTGATATCTGGCAAGCTAGTATAGTATATGCACACGTTCAAACAAGCATATGTTATGATTGCATCTTTATCAGAACAGTTATGTAGCAGTTATGATTACAACTTTGAGCTAAAAGTATGAAGTGAAAGAACAAGCGAAAGCCGGAACTGCTGTTCCGGCTGTTAACTAACAATAAGTCCGAGAAAGTTCTTTGAAATATGAGAATTATGAGTGCACTGTTTTTAAAGGGAAATACAAACGCAAGCACGAACCTGTGAATCTATTTAATGACATTTGAACAAACAAAAATGAGATACAAAACAAATATATCAAACGCTAACGTTAAGGATGTCCGCATAACCCAAGTCACCATGCCTAATTATCCCACTATTATCCCGCTGTTTTTACAAAAAAACATCCTTTCATTAAGAAAAATATAGCAATATGCGTTCTATACGGATGCGGATTCATGAGGATGCAAGTGGTGACATTAATATCACATTGATCTCCTCCTTCTTTTGATCACAAATTATGTCGGGTCGAAAACTCCATTTGGGTCAAAATTTATGAAGTGTGCGAGTATGGGTGCCGTAGAGAGGTGCCACGAAGCACAACAGGAGCGCCACGGCTCTATCAACCTATTTTCATATGCAGCGTAAAATTATGAATAATATCTAAAAATATTCCATATAAACATCATGTGTCTATCAAATAATGTACCGGTACAATTATTTGAGAAGCTCATGAATGTTCACATCATAACACTCGAAAGTTGCAAAGATCATCAATTTCAATTAAGGCTGTGCGCGTCGCACCGGTGAACCGGTTATTCTGCCTGCACCGGTTCTCGGGGCGGTGCATCGAAATGCTCGAATTTCAATCAAATTGATAATTTGCTGTGCAGTTTCTATTATAATTCATTTAGTTTATCTGTTCTCATAACAATAATGGAGGGAAAAATATCTTAAGCATGCAATATAATTTATCCAACTAGAATAATGCTATTTAATTCTGCATCAATTCAATTTAAACTTTGAATTGCTATATGATGAAAATGTAGCCTTTTGAAAAATCACGTCTAAATCATAGAATAACCGATGTATTTCCTAATGTTGAAAAAAAGTGACGAAAATTAGTTATTCAGGTTCATAATAAATCATTTTAGGCCACGAACTCATTATTCCCGCGACCTCAGAATTTCAGAATCTCATAGTGAATGCTCCATATCCTGCCGTTGTTCCTCTTGAACCGCTGAACTGGTGATTTATCTTAGCATTCCAGTGGCCAGCGTTCCGTCCGATTTTTCAGTTCCGGTAACGCCGAAGCTTCACAGAGAGACTGCTTGAAGTCGAGTAATGTCGAAATGGCGACCTTTTTGCATAGTAATTTGTGGATTGCGATGATATTGCTTCCGGGCTTTCTGCTTTTCCTGATATTCTGGATTTTTTCAGTGATTGCATTTTTCATGTTTTTGAAATATGCATATATATATATATATATATATACTCCCATGACTAGCCTGCTTGGATCAGGGAATTTTGGTACTTCTGCCTTTTCCTTAGAAATTTCCCAGTATTTTGTAGAATTCGCATTGAATTCAAAAATGGGAACATGGATAGAGACCTTAATTTCAAGATTGTGAAGTCTTAATTAACTGTCACAGGAAAATCTACATAGAAAGCGAGGTAATTTATGTTTCGGCTATACTTTAATAAGTGCTTTATCACAACCCTCTAAAACTTTCGGTGCGCAGCCCTACTTTGAATATTTCGGACCGTAATTAATTTGTAAACTGCATGCATTTACCAAGTCTGGAATATAAAACTATGGATCGCAATGCAGCAGCTGTCATTACATTTTTACCGTCCTATGATAGAAGAGTAGTTAAGGTCATTAACACTGTCGACGATATGCAGCAACGATATATTAGCACTTGCCTATATTTACAGTACTGTAGATGTGCGGGAAATAATGTTTATTATTTCACGAATAATGTGGCCTCGGCAGAACTATATTGATGCGAGATACACAATCATGGCTTATAGTATTCGCTTTGTGTCAACTCAAAATGGTCTTCTTTAAAAATGGTCTCAAAAAGTTTGGTCAAAATGTGCTTGAGCAAAATATTTTCAAAACAGTGAGAAACTACGGCACTGCGTCACAAATCTTAGATTTAATCTGTGGGCATTTGAGGATTCGCTACCAGGGTTGAATCCGGGTCCGGACAAACCTGTACCCGTAGGATAGATAATTCCCAATTCGGTTTCCTCTCGAATTTTGCTTGATGTCTCCAGCATCTCGACTTTTTAGAAGACATCACTTCTAATGTCGACCGTGCCAATTGGGCTGATGATACATACCTTGACTTTGAGAAGGCCTTTAACACCGTTACACACCAAAAATTATTGACCAAATTGCGCGCTCTTGGCATTCAGGGTGATCTCTACAACTTTTTAACAAACTTTTTGAGTAATAGATAGTGTGTAATAATAGATGGTGTTGTTGTTGTCGAATGCCTACGGTCGTAGCCTTAATACCCACCTCCCGAGGGGGGAACTCACAACGCTTCCCAAAGTCTGGAACAGAGAATCGACATATCATGGACACCCCCAAACCAACCAAAAACTGACCCTCATTCCTTCCCCTGTCACACATTTCATAATGTGTTCAATCCCTTATTCCACCTCCTGCACATCCCTGACCCGTCCAACCCAATCCTCTTCCGGTTACCACCCAGCCCCAGCTCCAGGGAGTACCCCGTCCGCAACCGGGCCATACTCACCCTGTCCTCCCTGGACCACTGGGCCTCCACAGCACGGTTGATACCGCCCCCATACGCGGACATGCATCGATCGTGCTCCCATTCCCTGACCTGCTCCCGCCGCTTCCAACACCACTTGACCGTCGCCACCGAGAAAGCCTCCTCCCCCTGGCCCAACCTCACAGCCCCCTTAGCCGCATCATCCGCCCACTCGTTCCCCACCAGCCCACAGTGCCTCGAGACCCACACAAACCACAGGCGTTTCCCACACCACCCCAACTTCTTCCCGATTTTTCTGGCTGTTGCGAGTCCCTCGTCCAGCCAACCACTTCCAGCACCGTAGAGAGCTATACGCGCCGATTGGAAATCAGGGGTAACCCCCGCTCCAGCCCACATCTCTCGGTACTCCCATAACCACTCCAATACCAGGACCAGCACCCGCACCTCAGCCTGAAAGGAGGACGCCACCACCTCGGCGTTAATGGTGTTGCTTCGTCTTCCTATGCTATCCTCTGGCGTCCCTCAAGGCTCCTTAATTGGACCTCATCTGTTTGTAGCCTATATAAATGATATCGATGATGTTGTTGCAAAGTCCTCTATTCTGAAATACGCAGATGACATCTAGTTTACATAGAAATCAAGCGTGAACATCCTGTTACTGCCGGCTACTGCAGGCTGACCTGGACGAGATTTCAGTGTGGTCCAGGAAATGGCAGTTACGATTGAATCCTACAAAATCACACGTTATCCTCTTTGGCCATCGCAATCCATCGAATGCATACGTTCTCAATAACCAGCCTCTGAAGGCTGTGGACTACTCGAAAGATCTTGGAGTGGTAATCTCGAACGACCTCAAATCCCACCAACACGTCCTCATATGTACCCAGTAAGTGCACATGGTACTTTACGCTATTCTACGAACTTTTGTGTCCCGAGAGCCTGATATTCTTCTCCGCCACAACAGGTTCTTTTTATAACAGATGTAATGAACAGAAAAACAGCACCAAGAACAAAAATAATATCAGCGCGTTGTCAGAGGACAATAAAATTTGCGGTATGCATAATGCAATAGATGATTTTACCATTGATTTGCTGAGGTGTTTGTGTGATCCAGTAGAAGCAAGTTTGGTTTGATTGATTTTCATAAACCTTCATTGAACAGACGTCACGAGACAACTGGAGGTTCAACAACTCACATATTGTTGCATCTCATTTTGTAGTTAACTGCCTTGAGAAAGGGTCAGGACCCGAAACGTTGGCAACTTTGATGCTTGTATCTACTTTATCTAATTTGTAATTATTGTGGCATGAATACTTCGAGAGAGAATACTTTGGTTTTGAAAATTCATCAGACATTGACGGTCACGACATGCGCCTCCCTGACACACATAGCGAGTTCTGTGCTGAACAATTCATGATTATCGACTTCTGCGGGACATTATTTTCACACTGCTTTTCAAAGAAAGCAAGAGTTTGCATGTTTCTAACTATTAATTTACATGTACTTACTACATTAATCAAAAATAAGAGGCTATGTATATGAATTAATGGAAAACATATTGAGAGATTCCCATAGCATGATAATTGATTATTTAGACATAATTTACTAATGTACTCAAATGGTTGTTAACTTTGAATAAATCGGGCCGCGGTCCAGTCTTGGGCCTTTAAAGTGAAAATCACGACCAAGATCTGGGCTTTAAAGGAAAAACTGCACCAGGCCAAAAGAGGACTAATCCTAAAACTCCGCCCCGGTTCCCAATCTGACAATCATTCAAAGGAGTACTGAAATAGAATTTAAGAAACTTTGTTGATTTGAAGAAAAGAAATCCTGATTATGTATGAAAAATGGGCTTTACTTCATCTGAAAATTTATGTGCGATTGTCTATAATCTAGATTTGGTTACATCCATGCAAAATATTGTAGCAGGCGAAAGTAGGCTTGCTTGACAGAAAATTGCAAGAACCATACCGTATGCTACGTGTAGATAAGATATATTACATGTAAAACGATGAGCATCCACAAAGGGATTTATCATTTCCACATCACCTGGTATATTGTTTTATGTAACTCCGAAAATTATTGATAGGCATTTTCTAGATCAATTTTGGCAATAAATATATTTCCATTCTATCACAGTAAACAGTCCTTCGATTTTTCATCTTCCATTTTGCCTGTGTTTGTCATTCACGAACCAGCGAAATATTTCGACCAGCCAGACATGGTGCTATTTCATCCTTTTTGTCACCTTAATATTTGATTGCCTGATTAAACATTTGAATCAGAGACATTCAGAAGACATTCCCTTTTCAGTTTTCTTGTACTCATAAAGTTATATTGATCTCTAAAACTATGTGAGTTTGCTATAATGTAAAGTAAAATCTCGCATCCAAATCTCGAAAAATCCATTCATTCTTTTCATGTAATTATGCCATTCCAAGATGATCAAAAGACGATTAGAACATCAAAATGGAAGAAATGCTTGTATTCATTGAAGTGCTGTTATCAATTTTCTCAACAATTGCAAAATAAAAAATAAGTCAGTTGAAACAACTTAATAGAGACAACTCAGGCGCAGCATGCATAAAACCGACTCACGTAGTCAACTACTAACATACGATTTGAACGAAATTTATGCAAGCTATTGTGTGCCAGTCTTGTAGACAAAAGTTGATTTCCTTCTAGTATAAATTACCATTGAGGATGTGTGAGGACGAGAAACGTCTGGCATAGTGCATTCACTGGTTTTTAATTGTTAGCCTATTTAAATATAGCATATAAAACACTGAGAAGACCAAAGTCATTACTTTCAGTGAAACATTTATCACGAGTCTTCCGACACAGTCGAATAAATGTATCATAGAGCAATATCAATGTACTTCAAGTTCATATGTAACTTTCAAACTCAAAAAGAATTGATCCACACAAGACCATCGGAGTATAAATATAAGCAAAATGAAATGCAGCATGACGATCAACGAAAATTGACAAAAATGCACAAATTTATCAAGCGCTACAAAATCAAATGTAATAGTTAAAAGATAAATTATATATTATGTTAGCGGTTGTTTCTTGCAAAATATAAAATAATTTTTGTCGTTGCTTTCGTGTTCTATTGTGAAAAATGTAGAGATTGGTTAAACAGAAATAATGCAATAACTCAGCAGGAAAGTTAGCATCGAACATGATAAACTGCATGAAGAATGTTGGCTATGGCATTTCAATATCTCGGTAAACGGGAAAGTATATCAAAATAAATACGTACAAGTAAGGTACATGGGCAACTGAAAAATGAATTTATTTCACCTCCGGTGAAGCGTCACCTTTAAGAGTGCAAAGTGTACCAATATTCATCGATTTTCTCCCATTTTTGATCTCAAATTTTGAGCCGTCGGTTTTTAATTTCAAATAAATTTAATGGATTTGAACCACTATCATCTACTCAATACAGAAAAGGTGTGTTAAAAGTCAAAATGGATAACTACAAAGGTATAAGAATGCTACCTTCTCATGAAAAATCGATTTTTGGGAACTTAACCTTTCGCGCTTAGAGTGTGCTAGTTGTTTCATTCTGAACGTTGAACGCATTTCATGGCTCCTGCTTAAGACTTGTTGAGGCATCCAAAACTACAACTGTGTGAATGCTGTTTTTAATTTTCTGCCAACAAATTCTCAATTTTAAAACGCTTGCGAGTGAATTCATCGTAAACTCATTGAAATCCTTAATGTATTGAGAATCGAAGAACAAACATATTCGTCTTTCGCATCTTGTTCCACCATCGACGGATTCAGAGGAATTCGATGGAAGGCACGAACTTTGCGGATGCATCCGACTTTCAGCAAAAGATTGCCAATATGTCTTCAGCATTCGACAGTGATCGGGAGTCGAGACAATGTGCGCTTGCCTCTATCTTAGTTCAGAGTGGCATGGGAACACTCCGCTTTATAGGCTATATGCCCTGTTTGCTGCGCCTTGCAACATCACATCAAACGTGAGAGGGGTTTGAGTTACTGTTCTTTCTATAAGTTTGATAAATGAATGTATCAAAACTTGAATACTTCGAGGAATTGAACTTTCAAACTTTTCAGGATTTTCGTTCTTTTTGTTGATCAAAAACTAATCGATATTGCTATGATAGCTACAACCAAAAAAGAGTAGTGTTTTAAATTATAGAGTCGAACAACCATGAGTGTAATAATCAACTGAGGAAATGTACTTCTCATCAAAGAAGAGAAGATAAAAGGATGAAATACTGTTCGAATTTGGAAGAAGCATTTTCAGGCGTTAAGATAAAACTTGCATGTATATTCATATTTAGTTCTACCATTGAATGAGTAGGGGAGCCATAGTGCAATCTATAATGAAACTAGGCAAGAGACGAGCACAGTGATAGCCTTCTAATTGATCTGTAAATCCATTCCCGTTAATCCTGTGAGAACTCTGCAGTATGCGTTGGTACCTAACTGACAAATGTGCTTAAACTTAAACATGTAACAAAATTAGCTACGCACTTAGATAAATTACAAGTCTGCTTATCTATACGCGCATTTCAACTATAGAACGATCCTCGTAGAATTAGATACATTATGTTATCCGCTACAGCCTCACATTTGAGCTCATATAATTAATTCTTATGACCTTTGTAATACTTTTGCGATGTATAGCATCATATATGCTGACTAGTATATAAATGTGCATAACTTTCAGCGCTGAAAATTTAATTTTCTAGATACGATTTAAGCCATAGATGATTCAAGCTATTACTTTATTTAGATATGATATTAGTTTCACAAGAAAAGAATAATCTTCAGGGACCTGTTGATGAAGCGAAATAAATAGGATCCGAAATTGAGATCGAAATGGAACTTGATGTCAAAATTGATTATAGGAGTTGAATGCACAAAATCTGCCTCAACATCTTCTAAAATTTAATTTTTTGATAGAAGATTAGATCTGAAATTTACAGGTGCGCTATTCGTAAAAATCATTACAATAAATGCAAGCATGCGGGTCAGTTTTTAAAATTATGCTTCAATAGGCGTGTTTCCTTTTTTTCCTGTTATTACCGTCAGTTTCTCGTAATTTTAATTAATTTATTAAATAAATGATCAAATTGTCAAAGAAAACATTCAGTCGCTTTTTTCAATGCTCATCAATGTTGGTGTCCAATCACTGTCATCGGATGCACAAATGACTATAGAGACTTTTCATCAGCTATTCAGATATTTAATCACATCTTAGGTCCTAATACAGATGAAATAAACCATAGAGTAAGAATATTAGGTATAGTAGCAACTCATTATTAATTAAATCCCCAATGTGCATACAGCTTTGATTTTATTATATGAACTCGAGTTGATACCCAATACCACTTATGAGATATGCAAATTCTTAACACTTTTAGAGAAATTTACACGGATTTGACTGATCATGATGGCAATACAGAGGGAATAATATTACTTTACAAATCCTCCGCGTAATGTCAACCTTGAGAAGTAGAAAAATTTGTTAAATTAGCAATTCGATGGGTTACTATTAATTTAATGTTCAGCCTTATTAATAAAATCAATTAAGCGTGATCATATCACAAACTACCTGCCACTGAAAGAGCCAAATGTTACAATCAAAGACAAAGATCATAACCATCATAACTAACTGTAAATGATGTAAATGGGTCCACAATAATATTCAGATTCAAGATTCAAGAAATGGAAAATATATAGAATATATTGTGCCGATGAAAATTGAAATAAAAACTTGAGCATTCGGTCAAAAAGCACAATAAGATATCAACTTTTCCAAGAAGACTTGCACTATTATGTGGTTCATGGAATTTCCTTTATAATCAGATCAATTTCCTCTTAATTAAGATACCTGTTAGTAATGTTTATTCCTCTTGATATCCAAAAAGTTTCATACTGCTTATATCTTGGGTTCACGTCACTAGTCTACACAGGAATAATTTGAAAAAAAATTGTTGTTTCTATTGATTTGGTAAAGAAAAACTTTGATGTCATTTTTTTGTTTATAAGTTAAAGTTATAAGTTAGAATGAAATCCTAATCAAAAAATTTTTGGAAATCAAATGTTGCATCATTTGAAATCTCTACACTGAATTACAAATTATTAGTGTCATTATCGATATCTAACAAATATGCGCATATACCATAATTCATTGATTGCCGCATTTCCGTATTTCATTATTTAATAGTCTCATAGTTCACAGTTCATTATTATCCTATATCTCCTTCCTAAAGGAAGATCAAATCCGTTCGAGAAAAAGAAATGTGCAGACCAGAATGCCTAATATCCAAAAATAATGGAAAAGGAAGATGTGAAGCACAAGGAGCAACCTACGAAATTGAATGTGAAGGATGCAAAGGGGTCTATATCAGAGAACAGCAAGAAATGTGAAAATCAGAGGAAAAGAACATGTGAAGCAATTGAAGGAAAAGAAGGATACATCAAGTCTATGGAGACATTGCAAAGAACAACATAACAACATAGAACAAGAATTTTCAATGAGTTTAACAAGTATACATCATAACAATCCAATGGAACGTCAAATAACGGAATAAGTCAACATCAAAAACAATTTACAACAGAAAAGGATCGTCATCAACAAAACAGAGTGGGACCAACCAAACATGCCAGCAGCAACAATACAGAATAACTACGGAGATACAGGATAATAATGAACTGTGAGCTATGAGACTATTAAATAATGAAATATGGAACTGCGGCAATCAATGAATTGTGGTATATGCGCATATTTGTTAGATATCGATAATGACACTAATAATTTGTAATTCAGTGTAGAGATTTCAGATGATGCAACATTTGATTTCCAAAAAATTTTTGATTAGGATTTCATTCTATCGCAATTGACAAGGCCAGATCGGCGAAATATATTTTGACAAATTGCATTAATTTTGGTGCGTAGAGAGACCGAAAAATAATATTATTTCAATAATTTCAACTAATAAGCAAAAAAATTAGCTTCTTACATGTAAAAAGTGATCAAATATTATTGAACCGCAGGAACGTAATCTCCACAAAGAACTGAATATCTTGATAAAAATGTTTTCGCTGTATACTGATATTTTTTGAGTCGCCACTACCTACTATATACTTACTCTATGAGATAAACTCAATCAACAAAGAAGAATTATTCATTTCTTTTTACCAGGCTGCGAATAAATGATCATAATCGAGTCATCATGTCGTTTAACACTGCACCGCTTTCCATCCTCGACCAGCAACGTGTCATTGACTTTCATTAAATATTCTTCTTCACCCTCTTTGATTGTTGCCTCACCTTTCACGACCCACAACCAAATCTCAAGATCTTTTGCTGACAACTCCTCATCACCTGCACCTTCTATTCTTATGACCGATTGTGATCCACCCCAGATCTTTCGCTCTTCAATCACTCGAGAGAGCGGCACTGGATCGATCAATTCTCGCGGTTCAGAGCGAACTGGTGGATCAGAGAAGAGATCTTTGAGAATTGGCTTTCCAGTACGATGCTGTTCTGATGCAAAATATTCCTTTATTATTGGTCCCAGTTGGGATCCTAGATCTACACAGTGAAAATAACGTTCAAAGAGCTTCTGACTAGTTGGTTGATCTGTCTCGGCATCGTGAACAAAGTAAACCAGGCCATCTTTTTCGTCTTCAGACCTTTCACGTTCAATAACTAGTCCCACAGAATCGCTGAAGCGTTGTGGGGAATGGTAGGTATTGGAGGGGAGCAGGAAGACGTGACCCTCGGGAATTCGAATATCACGCGGCTGTCCAGCATTGTCAATGACCTGTCAAAAATGACAAAAAATCAATGAAAAATTATAAATAGAGTGATTGATTATAGATATTTTGTTATCAAACATCTGATCGAAATTTTCATGAGAAAATGTTCGCAATTGTGTTTTTCGAGAAATTAAGTACATAAGGATTTTCTTCTTCACAGATACTAGAGAGGAATTGTGAAAAATCAGGGAGAATGAGGCACATGGAACATGTTTTTGCCTGTGGCTAACAAATCCGAAATTTTGAGGTCAACTTGCATAAGGTTTTTATATACTTTACTGTGAGACTTCAGTATTACTTTCATAAAATTACTTATGCAATATGAGCCATTCTATAAAGGAAGGCGTGAATTGTGTGGCATTACATTTGCTAGCATGTGACTGTCAGTATGTTATGGGGAAGTACATACGAAGTATATTTTTTAATGTCATCTTATATCATTTTCTTTGATATTACTTTCATTTTATAAGCGGTATTGGTATACCATTCCTGTTTATACTCAATTTGCGAGAAGCTTACATGCTTATATTACGTAGGCCTAATTGAGGATAATTAATGCCAATGCATATGCGATTGACTACAATCAATATTCATTTCATTTATAATGTTTGCATATCTCTTACAATTAACGTAGGTTTCAGGATATAATTTATACAATGCTATACTGAGGCTTTATAGTCTCCATCAGTTAAATCTCTGCGTCTTTTCAAAAGATCAGCGAGAGACTCTTATGACTAATCATGCATGCACTGAATTTGTGTCTTCATTTTTTGTGTACAGTGGCCTTGAAGCGATATGTCATAATGCTGCTTTAAAATAAAATCGTGATCAAATAAAAAAATAATTTTCACAGAGATTCTGAATTATGAATTTTGATCTCAAGCAATATAATCCGCTGACTTCGATCAGATATTGATAACAAGTATCTACTTATATGTCGTTTCTCCAAAGGAGATTGACGAAATAAATGTAATGCAAGTCTATTCCTTTGTTCTGAAATATCTACAATGTTTCATTTCTCACATGTCCTAACATCATCCTCATGAATAGCGCACAAGAGTCCTTTACACAAATTCATCAATTTAGTGTGATATCGAAACACATATTTCTAATCTTCATATAACCTTCATTTTGAAGTGCGACTAAGTTTACTGAATCTTATTATTTTTCAAAAAAATTGAAATTGATAAAATATGCTGCTAGATTGACAGCACGGTTAATTTCGCTGTTGGTCTCGCTTCACTAATAAGTGAAAGATTTTCTGGTAATCTAAAGTTTAAGTTCTTTAACCATCTTGTCAGAGATACTTTTTCAATGAATTCATATATCTAGTTTTAATATAAATTTGTATTATTAATCAAAGGGTACATGATCTTTTTATTTTGTCTTTATAGCTTTTGTAGCTGTTCCTACTTGCTTGTTCTATCCATACGTATTCTTATCATCTTTGCCTGTGCCGCACCGTTGCTCGCATTGCTCGCATTGCCCGCAGTTCAGTTATTACTCCTGAGCACTGAGCATAGTAGGCTATGTCAAGTTTCTATCTAACATTGGCTTTTTCCGAGAAACGTGGAAGCTGACAATTGGCAGGATGTTCTTATATCTGACATCGCGAAATAATGCCAGCTGCACTATCTGGAAATTTGTTGTCAGTATTGTCCTGCAATGACAATACGAAACATAAGTTGACGTCAAACGTCACGGTCACACGCGTTTTTGTATCAAAGCCAATCAAACTAGAGAATATCAAAATCCTTAGAGGAAGTCAAAATCCTTCTGCACGATGTTGCTATGTGACGATGGTTAGATGTTCACCCATTTGACGCCTCGTCTATACAAAGCTTGGAAGTGCCAGCCACCACAGACCTAGTTCTAGGTTTCTAAAACAGTGACTAAGGAATGCGATATGACTAAATTCGATAGTGACTAGATTCAATTATATAATAAGCTTAGCCTACATATATTAGGCCTGTGCGTCATTTATGCCACTATGAAACCCTATATGCATATCTTGACTGATATGAGTTCGCAGATTAAGCCATCATTGTACATGCCCGCACCCATGCCCGCAAGTGAATGCCCGCTGCCCGCAAAAATCGAGATCATGGAAACAGCTGATCATGAATTTTCTTGCACTGGGTTTGGCCTGTAGCCACTGCCGAATGTTTCATGTTCGACTGACACACTCAAACAGAATAGCTATTTACGCAACAAGTACAAAGTATCCATCTTTATTGCATTGTTCGAAATCAGCATGCCTATGCACGAGACCAAAGGGAGAGGTATACAACAAACTTTGTTGATCGAGAAAAATGCAATTAAGATGGATATCTTTGCACGAGCTCCGTAGGTGACTTAATATTTTACAGGGTCGTCAGAATCTATGACCATCCAAATTTTTAAGCTGTGAAAATTTACCGGAGCATAGAGAAAGTGTATTAGGTAGAGTAGTAACTCAGCATTTATTAAATCCCCAATGTGTAGACAGTTTCGATTTCATTAAATAAACATGAGTGGAGACCAGGCACCACCTGTGAGATATGCAAATTTTTACACTTAAGCAGAAATGTACACCATAGAGTAAGTATACAGTACCTAAATATACTTACTCTATGATGTACACGAATTTGACTGATCATGATAGCAATACAGAAGAAAGAATAGTATTCCACAAATCGTCCATGTCATGTCAATTTGGAGAGACAGTATAGTTGTTTAAATTAGCAATTCGATGGGTTGCCATTACTAAAAGCTCAGCTTTATTATAGTAAGATAATTTTTTAAGCGTAATCATATCACACTGCCAGTCAAAGAGCAAAACATCAAAATCAATGAAGCTTATCATAATAAACTTTAAGAGATGTTAATGGGTCCACATTACTATTTATATATTTATATATACTATTTATATTTCATACAGATTCATGAAATGACGTCTTTTGAATCATAAAATCATGCCCCTGAAAATTGAATTGAAAACATGACATCTCAGATAAGAAGCACAATGATATCTCAACCTTTCCTTGAAGACTTGCAGAGACTTACATTATAATGCGTTTCATTAAATTTCCTCTATCAATAGCTTTATTTCTGCTTAATTAGGATGCTTTTTAGCGAATATTCATTCCTTTTCGTATCCAACTTGTTTCATACTTCTTATAAAGGGGCTCCATGTCGGTAGTATACAAATTTGCAAAAGTTTAGCTATTTAAAAACTGCTCAAATAATTTTTTGGACCACAGGAACATACTCGTAATCTCCGAAAAAGACTGAATCTTTTCATATAAAACTTTTCACTGTATGCAAAAACATTTTTGAGTCAATACTCTACCTATTTATACTTACTATATATACTGGAGTGCAGTAAAGACTGTTTATTGCACTCCTTGAAATTTATGCACTCTTTGGAAAGTATGAACTTTATTATGGAGTCAATAATCATAGAGATTATTGCACTGTGAAATGTAAAAGCTATTGGGTTACGCTCGGAAAATCGATTAACAAATGTAATTCTGATACAGACCTATTTCTGTTTTTGCTTGAATGCTAGATGTGCATTCACCTCCGATTTGGAAAGCATCCAAGTACAGTCCAGTCCGGCCGCCAGAACGAGTTTCTGTAGGAAGCGAGGCCAGAAATGAGACTTTGACAGAATTTTTTATGCCGGTGTTTCTTAACCATGGTGCATGGCCCCAAAAAGGTAATCAACTGAAAGTTTGAGATCTTGCGTATAAAAGGAACCAAAGGTGGACGAATTTATTGATTTATTCATACAGCATTAGTGCATGCAGACGCGGACGAACGCAGGGTTGAGACAAGTGAGAAAACATTTCTGCCTTTTATCTCTGGCACTTTCTCTTGAGATCTCAAGGATCCTGAGGTAAGGAATCACTGGCAGCTTTTGTCATCAAGTGACTCATAGACAGGTGACAAGCAGCTGGATCCTCTCCAGCATAGTCAGCAATATTATAAGGATCAAAAGGGTAGTTGATGTGATTGATAAACAAGAAAATGGCGAATCAGTATCCAAGACGGACTATACTAAAGAAAGGAAGCTCCCCCTCCCCGAACCGACATCATATTTAGTAGAATGCAATTTTAGCTCAATTTCTAACAAGAAAGCTTAGTAGTCTTCATGCTGGCGAAGGACTTGGGTTTGAAACTGAAGCAGCAGTCATCTACAATGGTTTACTCAACAATTATCAAGTCCAAAATTCCCATTGAGTAATGTCTTGCGGTACACGGACTTCGAATGAGATGAGAATATATAGATTTTCTTAAAATAAGTGTCAGTTAACGTGTTTTAATGACTCATGACATTTAACAGAAAATATATGGAGGGGGTAGCTGGATGAGATTGCAATAATCGGAAGTAAAAACGAATAAAAACTAATACGACTCTGCGCGTCTGCCGAGCCCTGCCCGACTTCTCTTTAGACTTCTTTGTTAGACAAGATTAAATGAAAATCAAATCCAATGGGAAGTAGATTGAAGTTTTCGGTAAAAATGAAATTTTCTATGCTTACTGGAATGTCTTCAAGTCATGAACTTATGTGTTCATGTACCTTTCTCTATGACGCTGAACGCACTCAGATTCAGCAGGCCTCCGTATGTCGGCAAACACGGCATTTTGACTAATTTTATTTAACCACATTCTTGCATCCATCACCGATCAGAAGCATGATAGCACCACATGCACATGATAATAAATAACTTGAAGACATTCCATGCCAAAATTATGATTCTGGACTTAGAATTTTCACTTTGTCAGATAACTTCACCACCGACAGCTGTAGCCTAATCTATTTCCCATTGAATCTACATGTGGCTTCTTTGATCCTGTGTGACTAGAGGATGAACTGGTTAGAGCTCAGCAAACGCGCAGATAGGCGCTAGCTATAGGGTGTACATTATTTTCTGAAATCATCATTTTTCGGACTCGATTCAGATACTCGAAATTCATAATGCAACAATGTTCATAATGCATTACACGTATTCGTCTGCAACTGTAAATGAAACTGTGAAGGCCTACATTGCTCAGGAATGGCTTAGTGCATTTCATTTTCAGAAAACTGCGTGCCCTCTATCAAAATTTCGTGGAAATGTCCATGGATGTTTTCAAAAACATCGAAATTTTCATATGACTTCCAGTTCCATGGTAAATTAAATTCATATCTAACCCAAGCTTTTGATATTATAGCTTTATACAGAATTATGGCTAAATCATGTGCACCGTCAGTGCATTGCCACAGATTCGCATGAAAGATAGAGAAGTGTTCCCTGAAAAGCAGGTAGAAGTAGTTTTCTTGAGTGTCACTTCCGTATATGTTAGTGAACGAGCTATCCAAGCCAAGAGGATCAAATTTTATTTGTTGAGTGGCTTCACATGTTCTGAAAAAAGAACGCTGTAGTAGTAATAGTATTTACTTTTAGTGATAGTGAGCTTTTACTATGGTTGCATTGTCCTCCTGATATTAAATGCCAGAATATTTGCCTTGCGACACTGTCGATGGCAGGTGAATGAAAAAAAGACAAACAACAAATAAGTGACACGTGGCACGTGACCATCCTGTGACACAAAAGTTGGACTTCAGACAGCCTTAAAATAAAATCTTGAAATAAAAATCCAATGCCTTTATACTTATAAAATATGCACTACTTTTACCATCAATAAAAACAAAACTACACTATTTAAAATGAATACAGAATGGAATGTAGAGATTTCGGCCAATTCTGTCAATCAGCAAACCAGATTTCTATGGAACAAAAATTTGCGTCAGACAGGCCATTTCATGTTTGAATGAAAAGTTAAAGATGCTATGCGAAAGGGCAAAATACAGTTGGCATATCACAAGCAAGAGAAATTTGTGAAAAATAGATATTCTCTATTTAGTAGTGAGGATCTTAATGAAACGCTAACTCAGACTGTCCGGAAACAATGTCATGCAAATACACTCAGAAGTATTCCGTGCCAAGCTATTGAATAATATAGCTTGATATTAATGAAAAATATTAAATGACAAATAAAAATGTGAACACGATTTGCAGATATAATTAGCAGGTATTAGTACTGAGTGCCAAGGTTATACCTTTCGGATATTGCCAGCAGATTTTTATCAGGTATTAAACATTGCACAATGCCGTTGGACTATAAAGCAGCTGATGGCCATGAATTTATATGCATGAACCGTAAGAACAATCGCACTCAAGAGCAAAATACAGTAACAGGATGCTGGAACCATCGTTGCCTTTGCCGTTTTTTGTAAATTCCTTTTTATACGCACTTATATAGTATATAGATAGGCTATATTTCTCGAACACGGACTCTGCTCAACCTTGAAGTGACGCCTCGCCTCTTTTTCAAAAAACAATATTTCTTAATATCTGCAGCAGACCTTGAATAAATGTGAACATTGCAATAAAGCATTCTCGTATATCCAAATTGAAGCGGCAACCTTACTTTTATGCACGCTCCCATGATGTGCATGTCCTGCTTTTGAACTTTGGCTGTCGATTAATGCAGATGAACAAGCCACTATAAATCAGGCGGAAATAATGGCCAATCATTGTTTTCGTTGAATTTTGAATCGCGTTGAAAATATAATTGTACATTATGACGACAATAGAAAGAAATTTGCCTTGAAGAAATGGTAGTAGGACCTACATAAATCAACTGCTCCAGATGCAGTGAACTTTATTTCGGCAGTTGTGCATGACAGCTCTTCATACACAAGTCAACAAACTTCCCATGATAAAGCATGAAATAATAAAATATTTCCAGTTTTTTCGTCTTTTTTTGTCTTTCGTTTTTAAATAAATCTGATAGTCATCACAGCTATGCAATAGAGTTCAATACCTATTCTACACACAAGCATATGACACGGTTACAGCATGCGATGGCTTTATGAGGTTTCTAATATCTATTGAGGAGCATCATTGTCAAAGCTACTAAGTCAGCAATTTTACAGCACTACTCTAAAGCTGCTTAAATAACCATATATATGGTGATAAAGCATGACTTTAAAACCGTGCATATTGTGCAGTTTCAAAAATTGTTTTCAACGATGGTTTCAAAACTGCACTTCTGAAAAGGAGTTTTATACTCTTTTATAAACACGATTGTAGTCATAAGCTTTGGACTGTGCTTTCAAACATGTTTATCATAACCGTGCCTCCAAGCATATTTTTTCAAAAAAACAGTGTTGCATCTGCTCTCAGTCATAAGTCGTAAGTCATAGCCTATATGTTTTTCTGAAGTAATGACTACAGCAAAGGCAAAGCAATGGCCACATGGGCACTTAGGCCTACAAGCAAGCGGTGACACAGAGCATGCATGTGACAAATGCGTAGATGCCGGTGCGTAAAGAATGAAAATGTCTGACATCAAATATAAAAACATGTGGCGTCGTTGGGTTAATAATCGTTATATATGCTAAATTTGATTGGGTGAACTGAAAAAGTTCGCCTTTTAAAGATGGTGAAGGTAGAAGCTTTCACTCCAAATACGCTAGGTTTTTGAACTATGATTTAGATCCCAGTAACTGATGAGTATACTTTGTTGAGAGTGAGAGCAAATTAGACCAAGTGAACCTGTAATCCTTACTAGTAACTACTAGTACTTACTAGTAAGTACTAGTAAGGATTACAGGTTCACTTGGTCTAATTTGCTCTCACTCTCAACAAAGTATACTCATCAGTTACTGGGATCTAAATCATAGTTCAAAAACCTAGCGTATTTGGAGTGAAAGCTTCTACCTCCACCATCTTTAAAAGGTGAACTTTTTCAGTTTACTGTTTCAGTTTTCAGTATACTGTAAATTGCTGGATGCTAAAATAGAATGCAAGTTGATACCAAATTCACATGCAACTTGAAACGAACAATTGTTTCCATTATTTAGATCATGCTAATATCTGCATACATGACATCAAACAGCAAGCAGTTGCAAGACAAAAATCAGCATCATTACCTTCAAAACCATATCGCCCTTAAGTTGGAAAAATAGTTCCTCGCCTTCTTCAATGTGGTAATCCTTTCTCTGGTTGGGACCACCGACCATAAAGACCTTCAATTGTCCTCGACTGTGTACCATTTTGTTGCATACTGGTGGTTTGAAATCTTCTTTGTATATGTTTGACCACGTCTCCAAGTTGATCAATTCCATAGCGAAGTTTAATATATCTTTCGTTACTGCCACCTAAAGTGGATTGTCTATCCACTGTATCAAGCGAGTCATTAAAACCCTGCAATACACCAATGACGATGATAAGCCAAAACAATCGAATTAGATATCAACACACTATCAGTCCGTCACAATTGCTACACTCTGACCATGCAGATGCATTAACTGTGGCAGCTTTGGTTACATCGATATGAAGTTCTAAAATATATGCATTGCGCTCTCGTGCTAGGGCTGCTTCACACATGCGATATTTTGCAGCGCAGAAGTCACACGGGTGTTTTCTTTAACATTACAGCCTATGGAGCCTTTCACACAAGTCGCGCGTTTTCATATTGCCGCGAGTAAATCGCGCGATTTTGGTTTTTGACCTACCAATGATCTCTAACATCATCTCAAACTGAGAACATTTCTGAGTTTAGCAAGATATGGCGATTAAAACGCATTCCGAATTTCTAATTTTCGTTAAGTAGAACCAATCTTATCTGGAATAATATCTTTGATTTCCAAAGTGCTGATGTTCTCGAACTTCGCGTAAGGGAGGAATCCTGTGCGATAACCCGAGGTTAAGTCGAGAGTTACTAAACCTTAGGTTAGCTAACCAGCGAATGAAGTTAACCAGCAATCGGTATCCAGTGCCTTCAGGTTAGCTAACTCGAGTTAAAGGAGAGGTTATCTTTGTGACGACATAAACTATGATGCAAATGACGCAGAAAACGTCATGATGTCGTCATAGAATTGATTTTGTTGTGATCACTGACCTACTTCTTCTGTGTTTCTGTACAGAAAGCATCAGTTTCAGTGACATTCAAGTTTCTTGATTGCAATGATGAAAGGGCGCAGCGAAAACTTTACTTTGGAGGAGAAGGATGTGTTACTTGGTTTGGTTGCAAAGCATCAGAATGTGTTGGAGAACAAAAAGACGGATCAAACAACAACGATGCAGAAAGATGAGTGTTGGGATAGAGTGGCGGTTGAGTTCAGCAATGAGTTCCCGCACCAAAGAAGAACTGGATCTCAATTGAAGCAATGCTGGAACAATACCAAGAAATGTACAAAGAAGAGAGCTGCAGCAGAAAGAAGGAGCCAGTTTCAAATTGGTGGTGGTGCAACGTCAGTGCAACCTCTGTCTGAACTTGACCAGCGAGTAGTTGCAATGGTTCCGAGTCAGATAGAGCCACTGCCCAACAGCAACGACAGTGATGCGAGACCTGCAGAATCCTCAACAGCATTGCCGATTTCGTCGAATGAAGCCCACGCTGAGGATTCATCAGACTTCTCTTCAGAAACAGTTGATGAAGAATTTCAGTCAACTTCTAAAAAGCCATGTGTGAAGAAGAAGGATCTCGCAACCGACGAATTTGTCCAATTTTATCGATTGAAGATTAGAAAGTTGAAGAGGAAGATGGAATTACAAGAGGAAGAAGATAGCTTGCGAAAGAAATGTCTTGAAAAAGATCTCGAGCTAAAGAAAAAAACTGGAAATCAAGGATCATCAACTGGCTCTGATAAAGGATGAAGTTTCTCAGAAGAACTTGAGCATAATTAGTGAAGCGTATTAGACATTGAATGAATTTCATATAGTATAAGATTTTTTTCTGCTGCTTTGTATTTTGTTTTGAGTGAAAATATAGATAAATGCCTAGCATACGCGACTTTTAAATTCCTGCTTCTTTCTCCTGTTTCTTTTCTAAAGCAGAGATCTTGATTGAATTTCATAATATCCAACATTTGTATAAAGCTGAAAGCAAGCACGTCTTTATTTATCTTTATTATATTTTTTTTGCACATTTAATGAAAAAAAACCTTTCCTGTTACGAAATACTTCAGCATTTTCACCACCAGGGCTTTTGATCGGTATTTGTGTGCCATCTATCGCTCCAATAACAGATGGCAATCCATATTGATCGAAAAAACGATTCTTCATTGTGACTCGCTCATCAAAATTTGGGAAGAAAATGAATGCGTGTGAATGTTGAGCAATTTCCTTTATGACTTGATGCACAATCCTGGAAACCGAGCTCTGACTGATGTCCATCAGATCTCCTTCCACTCGCTGATAATTTCCTGTAGCCAGGAATCTCAATGTGACCAAAACTTTTTGTTCCGCGGAAAGATTCATGCCATTTCGAATTTGTGTTGGTTGAATCGCGTCTCGAACAGTGTCAACAATGTACGTAGCAGCCTCTTTCTTCAACCTAAATCGGTTGACAAATTCCTCATCGTCGTATTCCGTCATTGGATCTAATCTTCCTCTTCTCCGTCTCGGGCATCTTTTACCAGCGAGATACATCAAATCTTCGTATTCTTCTATAGCTTCCATTGCTTAGATCATTGTCAACATACGAAGTTGGTATTTAACCCGCCGAACCGGTGAGTTAACGTTTGACTGAAAATTCATCAATCTAACCTGAGGTTAACTAACTTTCAGACCACTGGATTCCATCCGAAGGTTAACCTTCGAATTTAACTAGAGTTAGTTTAACCACAGGTTAACTCGCTGCATAGGATTCCACCCTAAATCAATCAATACTGTAGCCAATGCGCCTGCTAACGACATAAATTGCCACCAATTTACATTTTGACCTCGTTCTCAGCCGTCAGTGGTTAGATTTTGGCATCCACACACCAAACTCATCCCCAGACTGAAGAAGTGGATGGCTCGTATGGCGTCCACCACCACCATGGAGAGAAATTCGTGCCTTCGCAATCCCCTTTCATTAGAACAATAGCCAACAGAGACAATTGAACAGCTATGTCAATGGAAGACAATAGCATAGTCGCGCGGATGCCAGGGTAATATTGCAGCATATGGAGCTTTTCACACATGTCGTGCGTTAAAAACAGATAAATTGTAGCAAGAATTCTTCTGGAATTTTGAGTTTTGACCGACTAACGATCGCCCTAGAAGATAGCGTCAGTCTGAGAACATTTCTGAGTGCAGTATGTTACGGTGATTAAACCTCATTCCGCATTGCGAAATTTCGTTCAATAGAACTGATTCTATCACAATTAATACATCTGAAGTTCGAAACTGCTGAGGTTATTAACCTTCGCATACGTCAAACAATAGTGCCTTCCATGTGCGTGCAATCGACGATGATTGAAGTCAATCCATGTCACCAATTTATATTTCGACTTCGTTCTCAGCCGTCAGTGCTCGGATTTTGGTGATTCACACACCAAAATGATCCCCAGAATATGAAGAAGTTAATGACTCGTTAAGGGCTTTCTCTGAGCATTCTTTTGATGTATTGTTCGTCGAAATTGGTTGACTTTTAGAGAAGTTAAGAAGTCTCAAATTATCGCATAATTTGCTTTTTCTGTCTATTCTTGAAAAGTTGTTTACATCTTTGGCTCTAGCGAGGTCATTTTCACGCTTTCAATATCTATGGTGTCTAGACGTCTGCTATACACATCCAAATCAAAGTGTTGGTTGACCCAGATAAGTTGTAAACAAGGTTTCTATTCGGTTTTGAATTCATCTTATGTCATGATGACTGAGTCGAAGTTTGCGAAAGTGTTTTTGAAGGGCAAGGTTTATGCTCTTTTGTCAGAAGGACAGTCCGAACGGCCGGTTTGCCGAAAAGTACAAAGTTGTCCCAAAGACCACCATCCGAAGGTGGAAAACCAGAAAATTAGTTTTTTCTCCCTTCCTGGAAAAGGTGGATCCGATCGGAAAGGAAAGACAAACTTTCGAACAGCTCGGATGGCTATTCGTTTGGTAAGAAACGAGCCCGCTTTGTCTTCGGCAAGTTGAGGAGTTCACATGAGAAACTGACGGTTTCTGCCATAACAGTGAGAAGTCACCTGAAAAGTGAGCACTTCATAAGCCGCAATAGAGACCATTAGGGATCGAATTGACCACCATCCACAAGAGTTAGAGGCTAAAGCGGCGATAAGCATTGCCACCGGCCTTCTCAATGGAATCAAGTTGTTTGGATTGATGAAGCGTCTGTATGTCTTCGAGGTCACAATGGCCGCTTGAGAGTTAGGACGAAGTCAGGTGATGCAATTCCTGATCTGAAATAGCCTGAATCAAGGAGGTAAAAGATTGCATATTTGCGGTGCCATATGGATGAATGGTCGAATTGAACTCCATATCCAAAGGGACAACATGGTATCGATGGATTTGTGAAGGTTTTGCAAAAAGGCACATTTACTGAAGTGCGTGGTGAGTCTATTAATTCTTCCTGGAGATGGTCTTTCTCGACTTGAAGTTTTGTTAAGGCAAGGGAGGGAAAACTTAGATGAAGTAGTGATCAATCGGCTGATCGAAGGCATGCCTTTCCGGATTCGATTGAGTGGTTGAACTGTCTGGCGAGGTTGAGAAATATTATATATGTGAACACCAGTGAACCCACCACTGGCTCTACGGAGGTACTGAACAACAATAAAAATTGTATATCAACCTTTATTTTTTTATCTGCCAAATGTGTACCGGTACCTATTATTGACAGAGCTTCATTAAAATGAGACGCAATTTAAGTGGTCCACTTTTTATGATCATCACTGTATATAATCAATTTTAGATATTCTGATAGCAAAGTTCCTATCGATTTCGATGAAAACAAGAGCAAGTACAGCTGAAGCTTGCCTTCAGAGTAATTTTGGTTCATGCCCTTCTCCAATAGGATAAGACGCATCCACTTTCTATGTCTCATGAAATCGAGAGATCGAAATGGTTTGTACGATGATTGACAGTCGCAGAAGTCGAAGTCCAATGTGAAAGACCAATTCCAAATTTTAGCGACAATTGTGCTGCAAAATGTCGCGTGTGAAACAGCCCTTCTGTGTCCTGTATGAAATGTTCTCTTTCGACGTAATGTCCCGACCCGAGTTTGACTAGTAAGGCAATGAGAACGCTAGGATAGCGTTTTTAGACGTTATAACAATGCGACATCTGATAAAACTTCATCAATCATCAATCAAGTTTCCTAATCATGGTAAGGAAACTTTCACTTAGAATCCATACGAATCCTATGTTATTTTCGTATTGCGACGTCATGATCAGCTGGTAGTTGCTATTGTTAAGATCAAGAAATCGAAGCGATTGATATGAAACCAATGAGTATTTTCGCTAACAATATCTGAAGTTTATTATGGCAGTGCTATTGTTTGAAACACCTTTGTTTGAGAACGCAATGATAGCGCTGAGATCACAGAATTAGATTGTTTAAGCGTATCACTTTGCTGGAAGTGCAAACTGATTCAAAACGATGGCACATGCAGGAACTTACTAAGTGGGCAAAAAGAAATTTTTAATACCTTGTAGAGATAGGAAAAATAGTCGTGCGCCTCTTGCGGATTGATGTGAATTCTTCAAAATGCTCCCATTGCCACAATTCCTTCAGATTTGAAGAATTCAGATCATTACGCAAAAGGTTTCTCGATCATATTGGGCCCTCTGATCATTATCAAAAAAGTTAGCAGGCGCGAGAAAAAACGTTCACAAATTTTTCGTAGAACTTGACATCGACTGTATCTCTTTGCTGTGTGATCCGGTTGATAAAAGTCACTGACACGTCGCACAACTTGGTTTATTTAGGGTGGAATCCTGTGCGATAACCCGAGGTTAAGTCGAGAGTTACTAAACCTTAGGTTAGCTAACCAGCGAATGAAGTTAACCAGCAATCGGTATCCAGTGCCTTCAGGTTAGCTAACTCGAGTTAAAGGAGAGGTTATTTTTGTGACGACATAAACTATGATGCAAATGACGCAGAAAACGTCATGATGTCGTCATAGAATTGATTTTGTTGCGATCACTGACCTACTTCTTCTGTGTTTCTGTACAGAAAGCATCAGTTTCAGTGACATTCAAGTTTCTTGATTGCAATGATGAAAGGGCGCAGCGAAAACTTTACTTTGGAGGAGAAGGATGAACTGGGCTGCTGATTGTTCGATTGCTATGGTATTATGTCGGCAGATTGTGCCATTTCATTAACGTTACATGTTCCAATGTTTCCTTTCCGGTCAAACAGGAGAAGAGACGACCTGTCTAATTTTGTGGCTGAGATTCCAACCAGGGGCCGCATTCAGGAAAATAGATTGATCTAATCTAATAATTAAGGTTGGATTGTGCAATATTAGATTAGTCTGCGAATTCGTATTCACAGTTGCTTTCTAATGCCAATAGTTGACACCATTTCTCTAAATTAGGCTGAACGGAAATCCATATGTGTGTCTCAACAACAACCAATAAGAAAGCGAATCTATCGATATTTGACGACTTTTTCATGACAAAGATATCATTGATCTGATATTCAGTAGAAGGCAATGGACCGAAAAAAAAGCTTTTCGAGACAAGAATCAGTGAGACTCGTCGAGCTGGTGTTTGAGAGCCATAGTATTATCAAGGAGACAATGAAATTAGACAACACCATGGCTGTCTAACAATATTGGATTGAACGAATCTAATATCACCGCCCATTTCATTCTATTGGATCAATTATTGGATCAATCTAATCGAAAATTTATTCTAATTATTCCTGAATACCAATTAGATTAGATTGATCAAATATCTCAGAAATTAGATAAGTCTAATCTAATTTCGAGAGTCTGCATGCGGCCCCAGGGGCCAATTTTATCAAACTACAGTCTCTGTAAGCTGTAACTCTGTAAGTTGAATCTGTAAAAATTTAATTTTATGAATTTTACTGCAACTGTAACCTGTATGCTGTAAATTTTGTCTGTAGTCTGTAAAACTGTGAACAGAATTCGGTGAATTGCATTTTATCAAGCCATTTACACTGTCTCACCTAGACAGTTTACAGTATAAAATCTACAGAGCTTAAGAGGAGGGTAACTGTAAAATGGATGGCTTCAATCCTGCTATTGACATGCTCGGGTTCGACTTTTCTCGGCGAAAACCAAGAATATTTCATGAACGACGGCTTTTTGAGGAAGCCGATGAGTGGCACCAACGCTTTCGGTTACAACCAGCGACCATACACTTTTTAACTGAAAGAATCAAGCATCATTTGGAACCATGTACACAAAGGAGCAAAGCAGTGAGCCCTCAACAGCAAATTCTTTCTGTGTTGCGATATCTAACAACAAATTCAGTGTATCATATGGTGCGAGATGCACACGGTCCCTCAGAGGCGACCATGTGCCGAACCATAAAAAAAGTTGTGGCGGCCATCAATACCGAATTATTCGATGAAATAGTGGATTGGCCTAATTATGATGTGGCGCATGAGTTTTTTCTTTTGGGAGGCATGCCCTTCGTTAGTGGTGTTGTAGATGGTACGCTTATTCCTATCGTAGCACCGAGTGAGTTCGAGTGCCAGTATGTCGATAGACACAAAAAAGGTCATTCGTTGAATGTAATGGCGGTTTGTGGACCTCACTACGAGATTTTCTATCTCAGCACTCGGTGGCCCGGATCAGTGAACGATGCACGAGTAATGAGGCGATCGTCCTTATATCAATCATTTGAAAACAACGACTGGAGGCCCTTTCCAGGAGCAATCATTTTGGACGATTCTATATATCCGTGCAATAATTGGCTCATTCCGCCATTACAAGGTCATGTGGAAGACGGTGCGCCGACTGCTTTTAACAATGCGCATAAATCGACTCGCTCAATTATTGAACGCACATTCGGTATAATGAAGAACAGATTTCCTGTCTTACGTCATATCAGAGTGAGAGGTGCTAAATATGCATGCGAAATTATCAAGGCGGTATCAAGGGCGGATATTGTTTGGAATTTCTTGAGTTTTCAATTTTCAAATTTTAAGTTCTTTAAAGAACTTTAAGCTTTAGTAAAGAGTAAAGAGTTTTTAGTATATTTCTCCAAAAAAAGTTAAAAAGTATTCATACATTTTTTAAAATTCAAAACTAAAACCTTTTGAATCATATAACAAAACATTTATTGCATAAAAAATTATTTAATATAGTCTTTACATAGTAAACGCATAAAAATTAATGAATCCGATATTGGCTCACTCACTGTCTGTGTCTAATGTTACACTGCGATCCTCACAATTTGCTTTAAGAAGCCGGATTTCCAGTTTTAATTTTTTACATTCAAGGTCGATCTTCCGGTTTTGTTTGATTAAATTTTCACAGATGAGTTTGTTTTTGTCAAATAGCCGACGCTTCCGTCTCAAACCTTCCATTGATTTACATGAGCTTTCCGACACTTCAGCAGCAACAGGCAATTCGACGACTTCGTATAGGATTTTCGTCTCCATTCAATAGCTCCATAAAGCTCAAGTTGTCATTCTCAGATTCATTCTGTCCACTAACCGTTCCACAGGAAGATTCCGCAAATGGGATTGCTTTTACGACAGGCGAATCCTTTCCGATGAATGTTAAACATAAGTCATCGACCTCCGTTAATTTGACGCCACCTTCATTACCTGCTCCAGACCTCATCGCATCCTTGTCGACCTTGCGCATCGTTGACCGGCGTAGATTTTGATATTCTTGATCACGGAGCTGATCGACAGAGCCGGCAAATCCATGGCCGCGCAATACACTGTGAATAATCCTCCATACTTCGTCTTTCTTTGCCTTTCCATCGCTCGTTGATTGGAATTTCTTTTGTAGCACATCCTTATATTTGATCAGTTGGGTAAGGAACAATTTCTTCTGCGGAATAGTCAGCATTTTTACATAACATTAAAAATTAACAACGTTTGTCTATGTTCATTCTTGTTATGAATGCATCGGCTCAACTGTAATCTGTGATTACAGCTTACAGTCCGTCATTTCATATTGATAAAATGCGCTCTTACAGATGACGTCGTCTGTGACTGTAAATCTGTAACTTACAGAGACTGTAGTTTGATAAAATTGGCCCCAGGCCACATCGACAGACAGTTGGTCAGCCTAAATCGTTGGTTATAGATATCAATGTTTAAAAGATGATTTCTATGCCATTCATTGCGGAACAATTAAGTGTAGATTCCTAGTAACGAACGTTACGTTTTCAAAGATAAATACGAACTACAACCACTACAGAAAACAACAAAGCAACATCAACAGAAGACCTGATGATCTTAATATTAATTATGGAGGATTTTATCGCAACAACTGGAGAATCAAGGAACGCAATAGCATGAAACATTTCAATAACGATGAACAATTGTTTTGGCGGAATAGAGAAGACAATGATAGACATATCTATAGTAATAACATTAAAAGCTCGCATTCTTTAAAGAAGCTATCTTCTTACTATGATCAACACAGTCCACACAGAAGATATTAATAACCTGACTAATTCATGCCTATGTACCCTCTATGATCTTGTGCTATGATGCAAATTTCAAATAAAAATTATAAGTCCCTTGAAAAGTCCCACAAAAGGACGCAACGGTTGGGATATTTCCTAAGTTTGGATTGTTTTTCTTCTAGGCTTTTATTTTTTTATTCTTGACTGTTTGTGAATGTTATTGATCGTATCAAAGGACCAGAATTTAAATGATTAAAACCCCCCAAACAACGTAATGCAACTCGGGATCAGTATTTATAGCATCAAGTTGAGAGCAAATGTAATCAATGTTTCTCAAGTACGATTTGGAGGGTTTGAGAACGATTTGGAGGGATGTACATGTAGAATCCACAAAGGAGGAAAGATATCGATTGAACACAGAATGTCAGAAAAATATACTCTCCCATGATAAGATCACACGTTGACCGATGACGAAAAACCCCTAAACAGTTTCGCATCCAAATCGCGACGCCACCACCTGATGAAAGAGCCCGGTCCTATCGAAAAACATCATAGCCATCAATGCCAAACATCGAATCGTCGTGATCAGATGCTAGCCACGTTTCAGTGACGAATATTACATCGGGTCTTTTAGTAGAACAAATTACACGAACCTCATCCATTTTGCCCGGAGTTGCTAGAGATCGCGCGTTGAACATAAGAAATGACGTCAGAGGGGGACATTGTTCATTATTAGACATAGACTTAGAAGTAGACCAACCATCACTTAGTCAAGCATCAGAAAAAGATTGCGGAGAGGATCATCTTGGTCAACTATGATGTCACCGACGATAATTTTCCCTCTAAATAAGCGAATATTCTTACGAGTTTAGTTAGTTTCAAATCCTTCAATTTGTGACGCAAGCGATTGGTTTCTTTTCTATCCAGCTAAGTGCGATCAGCATCAATAAAAAGGTCTTTCAAGAAATTGTCTCTGTAAAGTTTGGTGTGTCCCAAAATTGTGTTCCCCATGCTGGTGCTCTCCAATTTTACTTTGATGATTCTGAGACGGTTAGGATGTCTTTTCCCAAGTCTTTCGGCTTTGATGATTTTAATTTCTGGAAAGGCATTCCGAAAACATGTATTAACCTGACTCGTCGTTTCTTCCTCTGAGTCGTTCAGACTCTCTGGAATCCCCTTCACAACAATATTGTTCATCAATTCTCTTCTTTCATCTCTCAAGCGAGACTCCTCCATCTTCTTCAACACATCTTTCAGCATCAGTATTTCTTGGTTTTGATTGTTTAAAGCTTCTCTCAATTTCTTGAATTCTTCTTGCAGCGATCTAGTGATCGATTCCTTCAACTGAATTTCAAAGGATGAGAAGAAAGCTGTCAATTCTGATCTGAGGATGGATTTAATTTCGTCTCGAACAACGCCCCCTATTCGCCAGTCATCAATACTTGCTTTCCGTGTTTCAGGCATCACAATTCTGACATTGGTAGATGCACCACTATCTCACTACCGATCAACACCTGTTTATCGGTAAACTATCCATCGGCCGACGTTGGTTCGCAACCGTTCACAAATCGCCGTGGTTCGCATGGTCAAGTGTCTTTGGTTCCTCGATCATTAACGGATGCTCATTCTTCTCGCCCGTACACCATCTACTATTATAACTTGTCTCATTTTGTTGATGCTCTGAGAAATACATCTTTCACATCAATTTACCGTGAACAAGATACTGATAGTAAAGTCTCGTTGTTCTATGATTTATGATAACAGTGTATGTCTGTAATTCCACGAAGAACCGTATATTCATCAGGGCGTGATAAGCAATGGATTACTCCAGCTCTGAAGGACCTGACAAATAGTCGACGGGCGGCTTATCGACGAGGAGATTTTGATGAGCATAATCGTTTAAAGAAACTTTGTTGTGATAGAATACTGCAAAACAAAAAAGCATGGTATGAAAAAATTAAAATAAATGACAAAAGTGCATCGTCTGTTGTTAATGATATTTGTGGTAAAACACGGATTAATTTGTTGGATGTCTTATCTGATCGATTCTCTGACGGTTTCGATGCTGTGAACTCTGTAAACAGTCGCCTTACAGATGTCTTCAACATCGACAGCTCAAACAGTATACTTTTAGAGGATGACGATTGGGGTACATTGTCGGATCCATGTGATGTCTTTCTCTTCCTTGATCGAATTTCGATGAAGAAAGCTCAGGGTTCCGATGGAATCCCCAACCGGCTCCTTTCATTGCAGAATCGCTTTGCAACATCATCAACAGCAGCATCATCGAACGCTGTGTGCCAAAACTTTTCAAGATTTGTGCAGTATCTCCCATTCTAAAATTGAGCCCACCATCGATTAACAATCTCAGACCATTTACTTTAATAAGCGTTTCGAGCAAAATCCTGGAGCATCATATTTTGAAACATCTGAAAAGGACGTTTTTATCAAATTTTCCAGACTCGCAACTCGCTTATCGACCAAAATCTGATGTGAATTGAGCTCTGAGTGCTCTTCATAACCACATTGCAAAATCAATGGATCAGCAAGGTAATGCTAATTGTGTGTATTGTTGAGCCATAATTTTTCAAAGGCATTTGACTGCATTTCACACTGCAAGTTACTCTCTAAAATGAAAAATTTTGGTTTTCAATGTGGCTTCATAGTATGGCTTGCGTCATATTTGAGTGAACGTTTCCAGTTTGTCCCAATCAATGAATTCAAAAGTGATGTAGTTGCAGTTACAATTGTGGTGCTCCGCAAGGTACGTTACTTGGACATTTTATTTTCGTAATGTATGCCCACGATATTTTGAGCTCAGAATCTGATACATTCCTGATGCAGCATGCTGACGATATCAGTCAAGTGTTTGTGTGCGACAAAAATGATGTGAGGGTTTGTCACGCTGAGATTGTGGTGAAAGATCAACTATTTACGAATGGGTCTTCGAAATAATTTACAATTGAATGAAAGTAAGACGAAAGCTATTATTTTTTCAAAGAAAAATGTCCCTTCATTAATTTTTTACTTTCCGGTTCAAACTGTGTCACCCCTGAAACTTCTTGAAGTTACTTGGAGTGAAGACCTGTCATGGGAAAAACATTTTCATTATGTTCAAGCTCGTGGTTCCACAAACTTTATATCATCTGAGTGCTGAAGCCAATTTTATCACACGACGATCTATGGTTAGTATATGAATCTCTAACCAGAAACGGAACCCTAACCAGAAACTGTGCAACGATAATTTCTAGAATATTTCGTCGTGCAAGAAGAATTATCTGCTCGAGCGAATGTGGATGTCGGTTTTCAAATGAGCAGCGGCATAAAATCAAGAGACGACGCTAGATTATGAACTTGATGTCTAAATCTCAGTCGGGTGATCATTCGCTTAATCATCTATTCCAGACGATAGATGGTCGTCTTCTGGTCCTTTTTTCACGGACTAATCGACGTAGACAGTGCTTTCCTGTGTGTGGAATTATTCTTGATAAGAATCTTAACTTATGCATGTAAAAATCTCTTATTTTCTCCGCACATGAATGCGCACTAACCATTGTCTCCCTTTGACTTGTACTTTGATTTCCTCACTTTATAATAAAATATATTTCATTTCATACATACAACCCTAATAAACTAAGCATATTTCATAACATAATTCATTGTTGAAAGCTTTCCAAATGTTTTTATTCACCTTGTCTGCTTTTTCCACAGGAGATTCCAAAGAAAAAAACAATCGTGTTAAAATTGCTAATCCAAATCCTTTGTCAATGGATTGATGTAAGACAGGGTTAAATCATTTTTACATGAGATGAAATGAATTGAACACTGCTGAAATGGCGTCTTTTGGCAATGCACAGATGAAACAGAAAAAGGACATCAAACAAGGTTGGATCTTGGGTTTCATGAAAATCTTGGGTCTTGGATAATCTTGGGTATAGGTGTCTAAAATATTGGGTAATGAACCCAAGATCTTGGGTAGTTCAGCGAAACCGATTTTCTAATTTTGTTATGTGAGCCTTTGTCTCCTAAAAAGTAGACCGATTCCACTTGCGAGACTCAAAGTTGGCTCTACAAGCTTTGTCAAAAGCATAACAGCAATGGTGGACAATGTTTCATTTGGAAAGAATATTGCCATGAAAAATGTGGCATCAATGGTAAACGATATTTCTTTGGCAATTATTGTAATTGATTTCGAAGTTTCATACATCAGGTCGTAAAATTGTATAGACTTTTACTTAGTTTGACTGAAATAAAAATACTAAATTGGTATTTCGATCATCTGAAGTGGCCATCATCAGAATTGTATTTTCTAAATCATTGCATTTACTAAGTAATATAACTTTGAGTTGTGCTTTTTAACTGACTTCTGACTGGAATATATTCAATTCTGAAATCAAACAACTGAAAGAAATTCTTACTCAACTTCTGTCTGCCTCCATCATCACTGATCGATCAATGTGTCAGTGACTTCCTGAACAAACAATTATCTAACAACGATAAAAGAAATTGTGAACAAAAAATAAATTGTGAATTATCTGACAACGATGAGAGCCAGAGCAGAAATATTATCATTCTTCCTTTTAGCCCATATTTTCCCACTGTCAGTTTAAACCAAAGTGTTTAAATATATACTTATATACTTACTTTGGTTTAAACTGACAGTTTAATAAACGAAGATTTTACAATGGAAATTATCACCAATCTTACAACTTAATATACCTTCTAATAAACCATCTTTCTACCCTGCAAGTGTTTTAAGTTTAAATATTGTTTTAAGTCGCCTCAGATTTGAATGTTTGTAAATACTTTCGAAAATTCATGAAAAATCATCATAGCTTCAAGTTCACGTCGACGGTAGTAGTTAGATTTTTCCCACTTGAGGCGCACCCGGTTCATGATTTGGCCCTCTGCTCGATTTGAAGCGCAGCGGTTCGGATTTTGGCCCTATTTGAGGCGCAGTGGTTCTGATTTTGGCACTTTTGAGTCGCGGAAGATCGTATGTGTCCTGTTTAAGTCCACTAGGATCGTGTTTTGGCCTCTTTAGGTGCAGTAGGATAGGAATTTGGCCGGAAGGTTGTGGATGGAAGGTCGGAAAGGATGTCGGGAGGTGGCCGAGTATGTGATGGGAAGCAGACCAAAGGAGAGACCGGTGCAGGGCGAAAAGTTGGAGAGAAGGCGGTAGGAGAGAGTGGAGTGGAGTTGGAAAGACAGTCCGGTGCAGGTAGGAGAGAGAAGCTGACAAGCAGAGTCTATCCAAAGTAGGTCATGTTTTGAGGCATTTCGTGCAGAAGTGGACGTGTTTTGTCCACGGTGTGCCCAACTTCTGACTGCAAGAGGAAGGAAGGAGGAGGTCTCCTGTGAGGCAAGGGTAGGAATCTCTGAAAACTGCAAGAGTTAGAAAAGGTGGGTTTTGGTGGTTTTGGGATGAGGAAGGTCATATTTCGGCATGAAGGAGTGCTCGGATGGGAAAACGGAGGGCAGATTCGGAGTCTACGTGAAATTTTGGGTTAGGAAGGTTGTTTCCAGCGAAATCGGAGAGAAAAAATTTTGAGGACGTCCACCCCCCTCTGGACGAGACTTCCACCTTTGGTTCCAGAGATGGTAGAAAGTCGTGCAATAGCTCATTTGAAAGCTAAGAGTGAGGTAAATGCAGTGGAAAGCTCAGTTTTGTCCTATTTTCCTGGGTTTAGAGAGGAAAATGGCAGGAAAACGTCAGAGTTAGAAAAAGGTGGGTTTTGGATGTTTTGGGATGAGAAAGTCAATTTTTCGACATTAAGGAGGCCTCGGATAGGAAAAGGAAGTGCAAATTCTGACTTTTTGGCCAATTTTGGGTCTAGAAAATTGTTTCCAGCTCAATCGGAGAGAAAAAGTTCTGACCCCCCCCCCACTCTGGAACGAGACTTCCAACTTTTGTTCCAGAGATCGTAGAAAGTCGTGTTATAGCTCATTTGAAAGCTAAGAATGAGAAAAATTCAGTGGAAGAAACGGCTTGTTCCTATCTGCCTTCGTTTAGATGTGAAACGCCATTGAAAATGTTGGAAATTGGCGAAAAAACGACAGAGTTAGAATTTTTGTGAAATTGGTTCTAGCGGGTGAACAACGCCTCGGACGGGAAAACGGAGATCAGACTTGGAATCAGCGTGCCATTCTGCATCTAGAGGGTAAGTTTCAAGTGAATCGGAGAGAGAAAGTTGAAAATTTTCTTCACACTGGGTCTCCACACGGGATTTTTTCGTGAAAATGTTAAATTGTAGCCACCTTTGGCGATGAATAGCGGAAGATTGGAAGTGAATGAAGAGCTCGGGTTTCTTTTAGGGGCAAGACCGCACTTTCTTCTCTAGGATCCTATCTTTTCAGATCTGTGGAAGGTTTCGTTTCCAAATGAGAGCCTGTTACAAATCGAGTTTTTGCGCATTTTCCAAGATTTTGGAACTTTTTGAAAAAACGACTTTTTTTCAACTCGACTTCTGGTCATCGTAGAGAGTCGAGAGATGGCTTAAATGAAAGGTGGGAGCGAGAAAACGTGACTGTCAAAATTTGAAGTCAATCGAAGCACTAGAACCGGAGATAGACTGGTTTAAAGTTTTTGGATGATGGAGATTACGTCATCAGCTGATCGCCACAAACTTATAAGTGGAAACTCTGCTTGTGGAAATCAGTTCTCCTCCCGACTGGGTTGGGGTAGGTGAACTCCGGAGCTCCGATGATAGCATTGGAAATCTCCGAAAACCGGGTTTCTGTAAGAAAATTTCACTGCTGACATCAGCTAAGGCGTCAGACTTAAAGGTTCGCCAGGAGATGGCCTTCGTCTCCAGGCCATAAGACTCCAAAACTTTGAAGGCTTGTAACTTTGCTTCTACAAGTCCGTTTGACTTGGATCAAAAAAGGTTCGATCGCTATTGATCAGACCTATAGTGACAGACTACTTATAAAATTTCATAAGTAGTACTAAATGCTGAAAAATTTAAATTCACTATTTTTGGAGGTTTTCTGGGGTTTTCGACCCTGCTGAAGTCAATGAAGGCGTGGTTAAGTGTGTACGAGCCAGTCTTCCCATGTTTTTACATTATACAAGCGGCTTTTCACTGAAAGCGAGCATGACACGGAGAGTTTTGCTGTAATATTCCACTGACAGGGTGTTCCTTCGGGACGGCGGATGATGCCGTAGTGATAAGTGTGGCAAGTGAGTGTGTCATATTTTAGACCGAAACCTCTGGGGCAACTCATGTTAGGCATTTGACTCAGTTCTCAACGTAGCACTTTGAACGCCAATCGGTTGAGTCTTAGCTATCTTGTCATGGGTGGCATCTAAACATCTCCATTGCAAAACGCTTGTGAATCACGGCTTGCTATCAGGCTGATCAAAGTCTGTCAACCTCTTGTAAATAACTCCACCGGTTTTCATGTCTGGCGATCAAGTCATTGACGGTGCATGTCACGGAGATTTTCGGTGTCATACTTCCTGTTGGTGGGCGTTCTTTCGAGACAGCGGTGAAGTCCGTAGCGATGAGTACTGCACGGGACGTGGGCAATGGTAATCCTTGTGAAACCTCTCTGCGTCATGTTTCCAAGTGGTTGCCTTTCGTCTCAACGTAGTGCTCTGACCGTCAGGGCGACATTTAGCTATCTACCACAGGTTGCCTCATAAAATCTCCATTGCACTTGTCTCCCGATAGTTAGCCATACATGCGAGAATGAGTCATGAGTTCTCTTAAGAACTGTCTCTATCACCGAGGCTAAATGATGAATGGAATGAATTGGAAGGGGCATTCATGCGCCACACGCAACCACAAGCTAATTTCTCTCTTCGCTAGTGAACAAGCTCTTGTTAGTGTATTCAGAAAGTATATCATGTTGTACAAAAGTTTTACTGCAACACAGGTTGATGTATAGTTAGAAAGTGTATCATGGTTTGCAAAGCAAAGTTTAGTGTAGTCAAATAGTTTTACCGTGACACACGTTTGTGAAAGTAAAGATTGATCATTGAAGTTTTGTGACTGACTGAACTCACAACAGAATTAGAAAGTTTAGCAGAACACAAGTGTCATGAAAAAATACTTTATTTGGTCTTTGATTTAACATCATTGAAAGCCACTTTACTAATAGCAAAGACAATATGGTTTATTTTATTCAGAAGCGAATGATCGCCGTAACCATGAAAGTTGTTCATCCGAGAAATAATCTTTTGCAGATGTCGTGTATGAAACTCAGAAGCATCAGTAACATATTCTTGTCCGTAGGAACGAAATTGTATGTCAACACTTTCCGCTGCTTCACCTTGTGGAAAATGAGTGTAATTGACATGTGCAATTAAGTGAGTCTTGATGATACTGTCTTTGAAATAAGATATCAACTCCGTAATTATTTCTCGTGTATAGTCTAAACATGCTTCCAATTCTGTATCCTCCCCTTGAAACTCAAGGATGTAATCTTGTATTAAGCCTCCGAAGCTCTCTTAATGAAAACGAATCGTACAATCATCATGTTTCAATGTATTGACTTCAGGTGCCAAGGTTGAGTCTATTGCTAAACATCATTTTTGTCTAAGACGATTTCAATAACGCGTTACAAATGTGCGTGCGCACATCGGGAACTCTAGCTCGTCTGTGATTGGACGAGAAGTCTCATCCATTCACCGCTTAGGAAAATCTTGTAAAAGGCAGTGCACCAACTTTGCTCTCCACATTTATCTTTCACAAGGTGAGTGTCGGTCAGCTCCTGCTATCAGGTTGTTTTGACTTGCCATCAAGTTGAATAGTCTCTTGCTATCAAGAGATTCACTTCTGCTCATAAAACATATCATCGCTGTAATACCTCCTTTGCTCCAGCGTTCCTTCGAGACGGCGGGTACTGCCGTAGAGGGATTGCGTTGCACGGGTTGTTCGTCGTTTGTTAGACCGAAACCTCTGAGCTGTTGCTCATGTTCGGCATTCGACATCATACTCAACGTGACGCTTTCTCTCGCCAGGTCAGAGTACTTTAGCCATTCGACAAAGGTTAGTCTTTATGATATGGAGTGGAGTGAAACGTAGAATTACTTGGTTGAATGTTTATTCACATGATTAAAGTTGACTGGGTAGATGAAACTTCATATTTCCTTTTCAGTGATTGAAATCTTACAATTATCTACAATCGGCTGTCCAACATGGAATTTTATGGAGAGATCGAACGGTACCGCGTCTCTGTCAAATTGGAGGAAAGGTTCATTCAGCAATGTAAGTTGACTGACTTTATGACTAACGTCATTAGGCTAGAATGTGTGTTGAATGTAGGAAGTATTGCTCATAACTTAACACCACTGGAGTTCTGTCCTTGTAAATCAAGACCCTAGTGTCTCCATATTTTATTCATTTTTTAACCGAACTCATTTTCGTAGAATTCAATGTGGCGGTTCCATTCCTTTTCCGTGAAGCAGCGCATTATGAACAAGGAATCTGTCCCTGAAGGGGTACTCGGTCGAGCATGTGTGCGACTTGGAATGTGTAAGTTTGTGTAAATGATGATTCTTACTAGAATTCAATAACAGTTGTTCATGCGACTTATCTCTATCAATTTCTCTACAGATTTGAGCAAGAAGGCGAATTTGGAAGGAGCTGTGAGGAGGAAATATGAGGAAGATTATCCGGCCATACCCTCTCACCCATTCACTTCGGGAATAACAAACGCCAAACATCGTCCGTCATCGCATGCTCCTACACCTGCTCCTCGTCAACTCATCCCTCCAATGCTAAAGCCACGAACCCTCTCACTCTCCGCCGATGTTTCTCTCCTACCGCCATCGCACCCTCCACCGAACCAGAGTTGAATTTATTAGAGGGTGAGTACACGTTTGTGGGAAGCGGGGTTGCTAAGCTAAGTGAAATGAATTTCATATGACTAATTCATTTATCTTTTTTGCAGATATGATAAACTTACTGCCGGAAAATGACCTCCCTATCATTCCACCAACATCACCACGCGATCTTCCTCTCATCTCGGCTAAGGAAGTGGAAGAATTGCTAAATGCTGAGGAGGAAAACGTTGGAATACAGATAGAAGGAGCTGATTCAAGTGAAGACATACTGACTCAGCGACAGAACTACAGCCAGGAGAATCAGAGTGGGGTGAAAAAGTCAACCTGCAGCCGCTGCAGGAAGGCGTTATTCGATGAGGCCACACTTAGAAGGCATCTTAGAAATGCTGTGTGCGAGGCAGCAAGGACTTCTGACTCCACATGTCCAACATGCTACAATCATTTTGCTACGCTTTCAAGTCTAAAGCGACATCAACGACGTGACGCATGCAGGGAAGAGAAGAAGTCGCCGTTGATGACCTGTGGAACAGCGTCCAACAAGCAATATGAACAACAACAGGCAATTGGGTCAACAAGTAATTGTGACAGAATCGAACCGCAAGCTGATCAGAAACCTAAGTGTGAAACATGTGGGAAAACGTTTCACACCATCTACAACTTGCAGCGGCAGACGGATTGCGGCTCTTGTGGAATGGTGAGGAAACCACCGACGTCGACAAGTAGAGAAAATCGCTCACAGCTCATCGGCTTCAGCTGCTCTTCCTGTCACAAAATTTTCCCAAGTCATTTTATTCTCACTTCACACTTTTACACACACATTCCATGGAGCACTATCAACAAAACGTTGTTACTCTCCAGCTGCGCAAGTTCTCCCTCGAGAGCCTTGTGCGCGATTATAGGATGGAGTCAACTGAGGCAGTATCAGACATAGGATCATTTCTTAGTGAGAATTTGTCATTAATTCAGCAAATGTTTTCCACCCTCCATCAATTTCTAGTGAAGGCTCTCATATATGTTACAGTGCGTTACAATAAAATAGATTATAGCACTGGTGAAGTGTGTGATGTCATTAGTTTGCACATTCCCTCTGCTCAAGCTGACACTGTCACGGATATTCACCAGTGGCTTCAGTCTCATATCCAACACATAAATACTAAGCTTGAGAAACAAAATGAAAGAGATAGTGGCTTGATTTTTGATGGTGTAGAAACAGTCGATTTCAAAGTCACTCTTAGTGAAAATTCAAGTGGTCAGGGTGCCTTTACCCTTCCAAAGTCACTGGCTGAAAATAAAGCAGTCATAAATGTCCAATGTAGCAGTCAATGTTTTAAGTATGCCGTCCTCGCTATTCTCCATTATGATGACATTCATAGGGACCATCAAAGAGTCAGCAAATACATCGAATGGGAGGATGAGCTTAAGTTTGACGGGTTAGATGTCACCACTATAGATTTTAAAGGCATCGCCCAATTTGAAAAATTGAATAAAATTAAGATCATAGTTCATCTCTGGCATAGTGGATTGAAAGGAGTGCGATACAATGATCGTGCCAGCACCTATGAGAAAGTTGTCAATGTTCTCCTTGTGTATAATGCAAATCAACCACAGTGGCATTATTGTGGAATTCCAAGTATAAAGAGATTGTACTCACATCTGCAATCATACAAGAGCGACAAAATTATTTATTGCGATCGCTGCATACGACACTTTACATCAAAGTCATTATTTGACCAACATTATGAGTGGTGCTCACGTGGCAAACTCCAAATGGAAGTGATGGCAAAGGATAAAAATTTTATGTAGAAACCTTGTGGAAGCGAATTGAGTCCTATTTGCGTAATTTACACAGACATGGAGTGCTATATTGATCCCGATACCAAAAACCACGAGCCCGCCGCCATTCAATGCTATGAAGTTTGGAATCCCTACTACAAAAATCTAAATAAGATGCATGTATGGCAAGGTAAAGACTGTAAATTAGAAGTCCTAAAATATTTAGCTGGAAAGGCACGTTTCCACCAACGTTATGAAATTGATCTAACGAAGAAGTCCATGTGCTTCAGTGAGCAAGATAGGCTTAAATTTGATCAGCGCATGACATGTCCCAAATGCAAAACTAACTTCGATGATGAACAACATAGGAAAGTCAGAGACCTCTGCCACCTTAGCGACAAGTTCAGATCAGCACTGTGTAATAAATGCAACATCAGTATGAGACTCAAAAGAAGATCGCTCGCCGTCATTTTTCACAATTTTGAGTCTTATGATGCACATATTCTCATTCGGAATGGGATAGGTAAAATGAAATCGTGGACAGTGAATGTCATTGCACAAAGTCGGGAAAAGTTTATGTCAATGTCGGCTAAAGCTCATGTTGATAAAACGGCTGAGGGGAAGCCGGTTTTCTTTGAAATTAAGTTTATGGACAGCTATCAATTCATGTCGACTTCTCTGGCAGTCTTGGCCAATAATTTAGAGCAACTTCCACTCACACAGAATATGATAAAAGACTATCCAAACATCAGCGACACCCTCATTCGTCGGAAAGGAGTATTTCCATATAGTTATTTCACTTCTATGGACACTTTAAAGGAAACTGCCCTTCCATCAATTGATAAATTCACTAATGACTTAACGGGTGAAGCATGTAGCATCGAGGATTATGAACATGCCAAACTGGCATGGCAAAAGTTTGATTGTCACACATTCAATGACTTTATGATAGCTTATTTAAAATTGGAGTTATACCTTCTAGCTGACGTGTTTGAAGCCTTCCGTCAAATGACACTGGCACAAGATGCTTTAGATCCGGTGCATTTTATAAGTTTACCAGCCATGTCCCATATGTCAGCATTCAAAATGACCGGTGAAACGATCTATCCTTGCAAGATGCCGAAATGTGCAACTTATTTGAACGTGGAATAAGAGGTGGTCTGACTTTTGTCAATAAACATAAAGTCAACTATGTTTCGGATGGCATTCATAGCACATATCTGAAGTACATTGACCAGAACAATTTATATGGCAGTGCGCTATCAAAGCCGCTTCCACATTCAAATTTCAAATGGATTACTGAAGACGAAATCAAACATTTTCAAACCCACAACACATTTTGGAACTGGATGATGAGGGAGACGTAGGTTGCTTATTTGAGGTTGATCTCATCTACTTAGATGATATAAAAGATGAAACATCTGACCTACCACTAGCACCCGAATCGGGTTATGTAACCGAAGATATGTTTTCTCCTTATATGGAAGAATACAATAGGAAAATAGAACAGCAATGCAGCCGAAAATGTAAACCATGTCGCAAACTTTTGCTAACACAGTATGACAAGAGCAACTACATTGTTCATTACAGCATTCTAAAATTCTATCTTGACATGGACATGCAACTAGCTAAAGTTCATCGAGCCATACAATTCACACAAAAGTGCTTTCTGAAACCCTACATTGATTTTAATAGTAGGAAGCGTGCTGACTCCAAAAACCCATTTGAAAAAGATTATTTCAAATTTAAGAATAATTCATTATTTGGCAAGACCATGGAAGACGTTCGCAAACGTATGGATTATAAGCTAGTGTCGGATCCAGAAAAAGTAGACAAAATTATCAAGTCATCACTTTACTTGATGCATGACCTCATAAGTGAGGATGTCACAGGCTTCAAATTATTTAAGTCGAGTGTGGTGCTGTGTAAGCCCATATTCATCGGACAAGCCGCTCTCGACCACTCTAAACTGGAAATGTTTAAGTTATTTTATAAAACACTGAGACCTTGTCCAATTTTCCATCGCGTTGAGCTAGTTGGTGGTGATACCGATATCTTTTTCCTAGCTGTCACAGTGAAACAGTAAATTCCAGAAAATGACATCCTTAAACATTTTGAAAATAAATTTGATAGTTCCAATTATCCATCAACACATCCACTTTACTCAATTAAGAACAAGGCAAAACTCGGATGCTTTAAAGATGAATGTGGTGGGAGTCCTCTAGAAGAAATGATATTACTAAGGCCTAAAATGTATTCGATGAAATATAGGGACACCTCTGACTCCATCAAACGTGCCAAAGGTATTTCACGTTCCCTTGTGAAAAATTTTAACCATGAAAATTACCGCATAGCATACCAAGATAAAATGGATAGCTACGTCGATATGACAATAATAAAATCAACCAACCATCAAATTCAAACGTGCACATTTAGAAAGCGTGCTCTCAGCGCGCGGGAGAACAAACATTGTTGGTTGTGTCCCAACCACTCACTCCCTCACGGACATCAGGACACATATCTTCCACCACCTAAAAAACGAAAACTTTCTCTTCCTCAATCGTGCGATGATATATGAACCGTTCACGCTATTTGTTGACGTTTGTGCTTTTTGAACTATTTTACAAGACACATTCCTATTGCCAATTCAAATTGTGATTGGTGTGACACGTTTATCATCACTGCATCGCACTGCGTCTCGATCTGCATGTACAGTACCATTGCTTTGTTGTGCATTCGTGTTCTCAAATCCAGCATTATGGTGACAATATTTTCTAAGTGTACATCAATTCTACAATGATACCACCGCACATCTCCCGCACTTTGGTGACATTGCGTCTGAGTGTACATGCTCCTCTTGAAAACTTGTGTAGTGATTTGAGTGAACTTTATTTCCTGCATATAATCTTCCTCGTGAAAACGTGTATATTAATGTAACTGCGATTCAATAACATCGATTTGAAGAATGTGTCTTTTTTCATTTAAAATAAATGGGCCTCATGCGCCTCAACTGATATTTGATGCCTCCAACAAGGGATGATGACCTATCTTGTTTTGGGTGAGATAGTGCTGTTACGAAACAGTAAAACGCACTTCTAGACCCAATTGATATATATATATATATATATATATATATATATGATTGGTTGACACACTTTCGATTCATAGTTGAATAAAACATTTACAGATGTAATTATAACCATTCCATAAGCCATGATCCATCCCTTATAACACTTCGTTGGTTAAGACATGGTTTATTCATGAAAGCGATCTAAACATTGATTTAGAGTGAATGGCTGTTACTTAAGTATTTATTGCCTACATTCTATATACCTTAGATTTTACATTGCAGCGATTGTAGCTCTAAGGAATTACTGACATACAACTGTTGATCGTAAAGCATCACAAAGCTGAATCCATAAACAATCCGCTGAAGGTTTGTATATCACGAGCCAATGCGCAGTCATTGTTAAGTTGTCAATACATGGTTGTTGAAAACCGGATTTGACATTATCTAAATCATCCACATTGGCCATCGCTGTTAAGTTTCACTATAAATTCAGATAGAGAAAACAAGCATGTTCTACTTAAATTGTATTCAACGTAGGAGAGTCCAAATGCGCGTTTACATTGAATATAAAGTGCTTCAATACAAACGACTTCTTTCGAAACTAATGTTACAATGAACAACTATTGAATTGTCTAGCAGCGCAACATTCACAAATTCACTGTTGACGATTAAAAAGGAAAGGGTCCATGTACATGGAGGCTACAATGCACTTCGGATGATATTTTACGCTGTAGGTAACTTCCTCATACAAAATGCAATGGTGTTCAGCAAATGAGATGTCTTCTACGAGACATGCAGTCATGTCAAAGATCATTTCAGCTTAGTGTGGTCATAATGCATGTGTTGGTCTCCAGATACACTACCAATCCAGCATGATGAATGAAGGTATAAAATGTAGAGAATTCGTGTCTCACATGTATCCGTAGTATCATGTCCGAACGTGTACCTCTGAAGAATGACAACCAACGTTTAGTTATAAGCACGATTAGTTAACGAAACCAATGACAGAGCATGGCTTATATCCTGACTTCATGATTTGTGATAGAGTTATGCAGTTCAATAACTCAATCAAGCACATTCAGTTGAATATGTATATGTTTGATGCGACATAGTAGCAAGTTTGAACCATGTTCATGAAATGTTTCCAAACGCGAGGCAACCTTTGCCACGTGCCGCTGATAAAAATCATCCGGATCATACATACACTCTGCAGAATATGATGCAAACTGAAAACACTCACGTTCACCAATGTATTCACCTTTCGTTTTCTCAAATTCGATTTCTGCTACGAGATGCCCCTTCAGATACTTGTCTTTCATGTATTCCATCCGCTGTTGAAACACTAAGTATCCCTTTCCAATTGCAAGCCCTAAGTCGGCACACTCATTGTGAAAAGAAATGATGTAGTCGCGCACTTTACCTCGAAGACTTTGTCGATGAAAGCGCAAGGAGCAAAACTCATTGTCAAACTCAGCTGCATAACACATGTTTCCACACTACCTCACTCTATCATTGCCTGAAACTCACATCTGCGCTTGCTACTTTCTTCAAGACCTATGACATCCAACCTGACATGAATATAAGCGACCAAACCATTCTGAGTTCTCTCACTGCATTCGTGAGTGGAAATGTGTTGAACACTGAAGCATTCAGTGATCCTATAGTAATGGAGTTGATTTTTCATCAGGGAGACATTTGGTTTAGAAGTAACCGCATCCGTTTAGTAACCGACTGAAGTCATAGGGCTGCAGTGTACAATAATCCAATAGCAAAAGTGTTTACAGTGACATCATCTAATTTCACTGGCATCAATGTAACTGCTTCACCCTAAAACCATTCATGGTTACTTCCTATGTAGGTTTAGTCACAATGTATGTAGCCTCACTCCAAATTTTGATTCCCACAACGAAAGATCTAATGTGTGAAACCTTAAGATGTAATGTCATTTTGTGAAATTTTATGAATTTGTCGTCTACATTCACTTAACGTTGACTTCCAGTAGCACAGTTTGAAATTATACATGCTTCAATGTTGATTCTATCAATGCAAGTTTTGATTTGCAACGCACATTTAGTTTAGAATGAAACAACTAACCCCATGCACGTTTCAGTTTACACATTTGATGCTGTCATTTCGATACTATACAAGTATTGATTTCCAAAGCACGCTTAGTTTAGAATGAGACGCTTCAGCTTACACATTTGATTCTGTTATTTCGATACATTATTCTGGAATACAGCGCTAGCACTATCATGATCTACATGAAAGTTTCACCAACATAAAATTCATTGTCACTGCTGGTAGCGCAGTGCATTAAACCCTTGGTCTCTTACACTGAGGATATTAGTGTTTAACTCTAACAACCTTGATGCTTACAAATTTCACATGAGTCAAATTAAATATTTCAATACACTTTTCTAACACAGACGGTAATGATTGACGAAACAGTGTTTGTGAATTCACCTTTCGCGATTGCAAACCATCAAAACGTTTCTACTTTTTCAATCTGAATGTTGCATCTCCCACATACGTATGAGTCTTAAATTAAGTCTTCACATGATCACACCTAGCGTTTATGAAACGTGATGAGCAGGTTTGATTTATTCTAGTTGATTCACTGTTGTCTGCATCGAATGTTGACTCTTCATCTCCGTCATTCAACGTTGGTAATGTCATGAAAACGCAACACGTTGATGTTACATTCTGAGTTTTACTTTAACGTTCATGAATTTAACGTTGGTTAACATTCCTACAACGAAGCACGTCAGAGTTTGGAGTGTACTCATTTACGAAACACCGATTTATTCTTCATGCCAATACGTTACTTTCAACTTTATTGCAGTAAACAGTCATCTAACACGACTTTTCATTCGTATGACAAGAGATTGAATGCTACAGAAGAGAGAAGACTGCTGTATGTGTTGCATGTGGTGCAAGGGTGGCCTCCCGTTTCATCCCTTCATCATTTAGTCTCGGTGATAGAGACAGTTCTTAAAAGAACTCATGGCTCATTCTCGCATGTATGGCCAACTATTGGGAGACAAGTGCAATGGAGATTTTATGAGGCAACCTGTGGTAGATAGCTAAATGTCGCCCTGGCGGTCAGAGCACTACGTTGCGACGAAAGGCAACCACTGCCTCTGACTCCGAATCTGCCCTCCGTTCTCCCATCCGAGCACTCCTTCATGCCGAAATATGACCTTCCTCATCCCAAAACCACCAAAACCCACCTCTTCTAACTCTTGCAGTTTTCAGAGATTCCTACCCTTGCCTCACAGGAGAACTCCTCCTTCCTTCCTCTTGCAGTCAGAAGTTGGGCACACCGTGGACAAAACACGTCCACTTCTGCACGACATGCCTCAAAACATGACCTACTTTGGATAGACTCTGCTTGTCAGCTTCTCTCTCTTACCTGCACCGGACTGTCTTTCCAACTCCACTCTCTCCTACCGCCTTCTCTCCAACTTTCCGCCCTGCACCGGTGTTACAGTTCTCTCTCTCCCTCTGTCTCAGTTTCCTACCGGAAACTAAAACCATGGTTTAATATTCCGATAGGAAAATTAAACTCAACATTTTTAAGTGTGTTTCATCATTTTCTTACTAGGAAGCTAAAACAATGGTTTTATTTTCCGATCGGAAGCTAAAACCTAAGGAAATTAAATTTCGTAACACCGGCCTCTCCTTTGGTCTGCTTACCATCACATACTCGGCCACCTCCCGACATCCTTTCCCACCTTCCATCCACAACCTTCCGGCCAAATTCCTATCCCACTACACCTAAAGAGGCCAAAACACGATCCTAGTGGACTTAAACAGGACACATACGATCTTCCGCGACTCAAAAGAGCCAAAATCCGAACCACTGCGCCTCAAATGGGGCCAAAATTCGAACCGCTGCGCCTCAAATAGGGCCAAAATCCGAACCGCTGCGCTTCAAATCGAGCAGAGGGCCAAATCATGAACCGGGTGCGCCTCAAGTGGGAAAGATCTAACTACTGACGGTAAGCACAATTGAGAATCTAAATAACGTCCATATTAAATATCTTGTAAATTAGGGTATTAATGTTCAAAATTTTGAGGTAAAATGATACTGTCTTTATTTCTTTTGATTTTGCAGATAAAATTCGCGCGTCATTTCAAACTGACAGTGGGCGCTAGGGTTATGCAAATTTTGTAATTTCTAATGATCCCAAGTAATTTTGGAACTTTCCCTGAATAAAGCTTGTTACGTCAACTTTTCATTTATAATCAGACTGAATAATGTTCAAAATATATTCTTTATTGCTCATGAATAGGAAACTTGAGAAACCAAAATGTATAATCTTTGACTCCACCCCGTAGCCTGAGGTTCCTAAGCAGACGCTCAGCAACATTACGTAGAATCTTTTACTTACTAGGTTTTCGGCAATCGATTGTGATTACATATCTAAGAAGGTATAATTTTCAGAATATATAGATCACAATTAATGATGTCTAATTTGTACACATTTGATACATTTCCGGTCAACCTCGACGTCAACCAATCTCGTGACAAACGTGTTCGAGTGGAAGTGTGCTATGACGGCTATGACGACATCATCAGTTCCAAAGCTCTTTCTGATTAATATTCACGATGTAGTCTACGAATATACATGTGACTTGTGCGAAGCAAGTTATACATGTATAATTAAAAATTAAACATATATGTAAATCGGCTTTACAATTTATTTGAGAGAGTGGGAGAACACAAGCAACAGTCATCGTCTATTGGTAGACATAAACATCAACAACACGGCGACAAGAACATCCGACTGTCAAATTTCCGAATTGAAAAAGGTTTTTTTCTATCTTGGGTCTCTGATCTAGGGTCTTGGGGTCTCTGACCCAAGATTTTATCCAAGATCTTGGGTAGGTCTATCAAAACCAGGATTTTACCCAATCTTGTTTGAAATTGAGTTGTTTGAATCCAATGACATGCGTGCTAGCTATAGATTCAACAAAAGTGGAAAGAAACCGGCTCTATTTTTTAGTAAATTATTATTGATTTTAATAAGAATTAATTCGAGAATCTTGTGATTGTTGGTGCACGCAATGACTTTAAAATTCTTTCTCTCTAGCATGTGTGGACAGGGTTGTAGGCAGGGGGAGCGGCGCTCCCCCCTTTGCTCAAGCAGTAAAAAAAGAAGTTTCTAGATTTTCTTATACTGCATAAAATCGACACATAACTGAGCGAAGAGAAAATATCCATTTGTCTGCAGGAACTGTCCTAGAAGCTCTCCAATCAGCTCCACTCAACGTTTGGAGACGCTCGCTCCATATATCCATATATTGCAGCTTGTGGATCGCTTTGAAGACGCTTCACTCCATCTGTCTAAAGGAGCGGTTCTGGAGACCCAGAAGTCGACCGTATTCGTCGGTTGGAGACGCTCGCTCCATTTGTCTACAGCATACTGGACTAGTGGAGCAGTTCCGCAGGCTCTCCAATCCGCTGCATTTGTCTATAGTGAAGATAGTGGAGCAGTTACTGAGGCCCTCCAACCCGCTGCATTTGTCGATTATGGTCTCTCCGCTCCATTTTGTCTAGGTATAATAGAGTGATTCCAGGCGCTCACAAATCCGCAACCTCTGTCGGGTAAAATCGCTGCACTCCATTTGTCTAAAAGAGCTATTCAGGATGCTCTTGCCAGTTGGAGGCGCTCAGTTCTTAGTCCGGTATCGATATCTCGCAGATGGTAACTGTCAGAAATTACTACAAAAAAGGTCTGTCTAACTCATTTTCGTGCTGAACGAGGAGGTCCGGAGCAACGTACAATTTTGCAAGATTAAAAACGCGTGATTTTCCTCTGAATTACAGAAATGGCTCATGCAGACACAATTTCATCATGCAGGAACATGCACGACGGCGCATTTGAACTCAATTCACCCACAGCAAATATCGGGACGTGTAAAAACTGTACCACGCAAGTGTCAGAAACTGATATTCATTTTAAATGCGACCGTTGTGATCTCATCTTTCACGCTTCATGCATTGAACTTCCTGACTATTAAATTGTAAAGTACTTCCGCCATAGTAAAAGAAAATTTATTCGTAAAACCTGCATAATCAAACTGCACACATACAAAACATACACGACTACACAAAAAACAGAACACGAAGCAGTCACACACAAACACACGAAACAGAAGATCAACAAAAAATCAAACTTTACGAAAAAACAAAAAAAGGTTTACTGAAATCCATCGATGCATATGAAAACGAAATTCGAAAGAAAGAACAAAAGGCATTGGAATTGCAAGCAAGGATCAATGGATTGGAAAGCGAATTACAAAAGCAGCATCAAGAAATAAAAGAAGTACACTGCATGTATACAAAAATGAGAAGACATGAAAATGAAACAAAGAAAATCCACCATGAAAGTGAAAGTGACAGTGACAATGAGAGTGAAACAGATGATGAAGAACTAAAAGAAGTGTTATGTGGAAGACAAATGTTCAAAGAAATTAGAAAGATATCTGAAAACATGAAAAAAATTGAAGCGGAAATACAGAGAAACAGCGAATTTAGAAGAACAATACAACAGCAACAAGAACGACAGCAACAACAACGGCAACAACAGCAACAACAGCAACAACAGCATCTACAATGGCAACCAAGATATCATCACAATGACAGAAGAATGATATGTTATTTCTGCAGGAAACCGGGACATCACATCAGAGACTGCTGGAACAGACAGAGACGAAATTCAAATAATAGCTGATATTATGACAGAAACGGGAGCCACAACCGGAACGAAACGATATGGACAGGATGAGCGAAGAAGATACGATGATAGGCGTCATGGAAGATACGAAGATCAACATGAACAATACGACAACCGGAGAGAAATTGACAGATACAACAACGAAAGACAAAGAATAGCAGAGGAAGAAGAACGATTCAGAGTAACGAGGACCGGGAGCAACAACACACACATACAACACTACACACCAACACGCATACTACATCACCGAACTGAAACACGACAGCGATCACCTATAAGACCTTTCGTTTAGGCACGCCAATAGAAGGAGAGGATGAAGACGAACTCACTAAATATTTGAATATTAAGTATGTCAACATAAACGAACTCAATGATGATAAAATTTTAAATTCTGACTTGATGAATGATATGGAAAATGCTGATATAGTTTGCTTCTGTGAAACTCATTTGAAAGATATTGATAACTTTCCCACTATCAAAAATTATGAAGGTCACCACTCAATAGGAAAAAAGAATGCAAACTTGGTAGAAACATAAAAGGAATATCAATATTCTTCAAAGATAGTTTAACCAATCTAAAATTTGAAAATATTGTGAATTATAAAGGCACAGTCATGATCGAAAAGATATCAAGTACTAAATTTCGTTGTTTTAAAAATATTTACCTAATTATCTGCTACAGAGGTAACAAAGAATCAAGATATAAAGATAAACAGTTTTTTTCAAATCATTAAGAATTATATCCTCCAATACAACATGGAAAATATAATCCTTATCGGAGATTTGAATGGACGAATTGGACCAGAAAATGACAACCTACACTTCGGTTTTCCAAAAAGAGTATCTGCTGATACAACATTAAATAATTATGGTCGTGATATACTAACATTTTGCAATGACACTAAATTGATCACAGCAAATGGTAGATTTGAGATAGAGGAATCCAAGGGTATGGGCACTTTTCATTGTGTTCAAGATATTACAGTAAAAAGATCTATGATAGATTATTTCATATTATCGGAATCAATTTTGACATTATTGGATAAGTTTAAAATCAGTCACCGTCTTATATACTGACCACTCACCGATAGAAATAACTCTAAAATTAACAACAAATAATGTCCAAAAGGAAAATAAGGAACCGAAGCAAATTCCTTTCCAACACTGTAAAATATTTCCCTATAAATGGACCCACGGAAATAATGCAAGCTTTGATGATACTATATTCCAAAGAAATTGTGAGGCTCTATCGAATAAAATTGACGCTCAATTGATGAATTGTAATGACATATATACAGAGCTTTTACAAATAAAAGATGAATCTACTATTCCTGTAAATAGAATTAAGAAATCAAAATACTCAGGAAAAATAACAAAACTTAGAAATTTACATAGGAAAAATGTTACTATTTTCAAGCAGAATCAATCTGATAACAATTTGAAAAATTTACTCGTTTCCAAGAGACAATTAAAAACAGAAATTAGGGAAAAAAAGAAAGATAAAAAGTGATAATATAGATAAACTTATCATTGCTAAAGAGACCAATGATCAAAAAAGCTATTGGAAGCTAATTAACAAAATTGAGAAACCTGTAATAACAAGCAATCTATCCGCTCAAGACTTCCTTAATCAAATTTTAAATGTAGACCGTTATCATTCCTATAAAATGATTACTGATAATCAGATTGAAATTGAAGAAATAACCTGCGATGAACATTTAGATAACATGATCACAAAAAATGAAATAAAGCAAACTATAAAATTAATGAAAAGCGGTAAATCAAGTGGTCCAGATAAATTGGTATACGAAATGTTTAAAATAAATGACAATTTAATACACATTTTACAAAATCTGTTCAACAAAATTATGACTGAAAATGACGAAATACCATTCTCCACAAGTTGGATTACTCCATTACTCCTATCTATAAATCTGGAAATAAAAATGATGCAACCAGTTACAGGTATATAAATTTGATTTCAAGTAACGAAAAAATATTAACGAAAATTTTAAATGAACGATTGAATGATTTGTTACATCATTATAAAATAATTCACGAATGCCAGATAGGATTTCGAAAGGTTAATTCCACTGTTGATGGAATCTTTATCATTAAAGAAATTAGCCAAATATATAAGAATTGCAAACAGCCTCTCTATCTATGCTTCATAGATTTATCAGAGGCATTTGACTCGGTTCCAAAAGCTCTAGTTATTAAGAAGTTACAATCTGTTTTACCAAACAGCAATGTTATCCGTCTAATGACCAAACTAATAATTGATAAGAAATATAGAATACTATATAATGGAAATGAAACTGAATTATTTACATTGCAAAATGGTGTGCCTCAAGGAGACAGTTTATCGCCGACTTTATTCTCATTATTTATGAATAGTTTAATAAACGAAATTCATTCTAAGATAAATGAAATCAATGCAGCTAATATCGGTCATATCAAAATTCCTTGTTTGATATACGACGATAACATTGTGCTGATGAGTAGGCCTAACGATAAAACTGGATTAATTGATCAAATCAAAATTGTTCACTTCTTTTGTCGGAAAAATGGACTGAAAATTAATTATGAAAAAACAAAAATAATGATTCAAAATGATAAATATGATCATGATTATCTTGACATTGACTTCAACGTCGAGAAGAGACGAATTGAAATAGTAAAGGAATATAAATATCTGGGTCTATGGCTCTTACATAACACTAAAAAGCACCTTAAATACTTGTGTAAAAAGGGTAACAAATTTGCCTATCTGACAGCGAAAAAATTAAGAGAATTTGGACATGTGAATGGATTAGTCGTGAAGAATACGTTCGACATGCTAACTTTATATCAAAAATGAAATGCGGTGGAGAATTTTTTTACAACAAACTATCTGATCTCAATAAAATTCAAGCACAATTTTACAAACGTTTTTATCATTTGAATAATACGACAGCAAACTATTGCCTGAATGGCGAATTTGGTCTGCTGCCATTTGAATATCACTTTTACAAAGCAGCAATCAATTATTGGATTAAAATAGTTTTTTGTGATGGCAATAATATCAAAAAAATGTGCTACAACCACATAAAAGAAAACTTAGATGAAATGAAATATTCCTATACCTGGTGTTGGCGTATACAAAAGCTCCTGAAACAGTTGAATTTATTATATCTTTGGCAAAACCAAAAAAATTTACAGATAAATGAGAGAAAATGCAAGTCCATTGTCAAAACGCGATTAATAGAGCACTTTAGAAATGAATGGTTGGACAGTGCTAAGAAGAGTCAAACTGGCATGGACTATTTAGAATTAACGCAATTTGATTGTCAGCTGAAGAACTACTTAACCTTCAATTTCAATCAGAAAGATGTCATAACTTTGCTAAAATTTAGATGTGGAAACCATGATTTAATGGTAAGAATAGGCAGTTATAAAAATAGATTTGCTTATGAAGATCGAATCTGCAATTTATGCGCTGAACAAAAGGTGGAAACAATATTTCATTTGTGAATGCACCTTATACAATAATGATATCAGAACACGTTTCATACCATTCTTTATCGATGCTTCTACACTGTAAATCGCTGGCTACGAAAATTACATACAAACATATACCAAAATCACATACAATTTGAAACTAACATCTGATACGAGATTCTCGTATGTTTACAGAGATCTGTTATGTTTTTCATACCACATCTCACTTACTTTCGTATGTGATTGGTATGTAGCGATACGAACTATTCTATCTGTGATTGGCTGTTTTACACTGAAATACGAGTTGTTGGTATGTTTTATATACGAGACCCGATGCAAATTCATCCTTATTCGTATGTCTCTGGTATGCATTTCGTATGTGCAGCGTTAAGTCACATACCAAAAAAATATATGTATTACATAATACTATCAAATAACTTTTTTCGGTAATACCAGTCGTGAATATTTCTTTTTGATAGTGTGATATTTAACTGTATTAGATTTATTGTGAATTTTGTGCTCCACGAGATTGTCGTCGTTGCTATACTTGTCTAGCAACATTAACAGGACATTTAGGTAGGCATACTTTATGAACCAAGTTGATAAACATCAATTCATACAAGCGATATTTTGCGTGAAATCACGTTGATTTATATATCTCAAACATAACTATTTTTGCGTTCATGAATCATAATGTGTTTTTATTTCGGATTGATAATATGCTTAATTTCAAAATTACATAATGCATAATTGTTGATGGTTGAATACTTATTGATTATTCATGAAATGCCTTAGACTTACATGTATTAAAATCGAATTCATTATTGAAAGTATGACGCTTGAATGTCACCATCTCACTAGCTACAGAACAGTAGTAACATTAGTATGATCTTTATTGACAAAAGACCTTAAATCAACATACTTTGGACATGATTTATGCTTTCTTTTAACATTGTGCTGGTATGGCTTTAGTATGTAAAGCATACCACATTTGAAATAACATAAGAAAAGCATACAATTATATACCAAGAGAATACAGAAAAATACCAAAAAAATATTTTGGTATGCATCCTTCGTATGTGATTGGTATTGAGCGATTTACAGTGTAAATACGATTTCTATGACATGATGCAGAAGCTAAATATAGGTAATCTATTGAAGTTAACGAAATACATCAGAATGGCCAATGACATCAGAACAATAAAGAAATCGGAAGGGTACTTGTTAGGTGATTAATATTCACATCCATCGTATTGAGAAAGATTATCGACGATCAGTCTAAATCATTTTCGTGCAGAACGAGGAGGTCCGGAGGAACGTACAATTTTGCAAGATTAAAAACGCGTGATTTTCCTCTGAATTACTGGTAAGTTTAACTTTGATAGTCATTTATTTATTTTAAAATATTCAATGATAATAAATAAGACCCTTTTTTCTGCTCCGGACCTCATGTTCAATAAATAATTATTATTATACTTTGCAAATCGAATAGGAAAGGAATTTGATACTTAAATATAACACTAACTTCATTATGCCGTTTATGTTTTTCAACTAATATCTCCTGACCATCATTAGAAATTGATGAATCAAATGGTGAATTACATTTGCAGGTCCTCTCCTTCCAGCGTGACTCATATTTTATTTCATCTCAGCTATCATTTCATTGTCTCATCTCGAAATTGTAAATAGATATCATCACAAATTGTCATGTGCATCATAATCTGTATTCATCCATAATTTGTAATCATCATGATAATCAACGTGTTTTCATTTTTGAAAAATAAATGTTTCTGACTTCTGACTTCTGACTTCTGTCATAAATACAACTACCTGGGTAATCGCCACAGTTTCGAGTTCATAAATACAGCATGTTGCTGTATCATGTGGACAGGACTCGTTGGAATTGTGTGTCACGGTGGGGCTGAATCAACATTTAGTTAACTTTTAGTGCCCATCCAAAATATTGATATATTCGTTGACAGAATCACCGTCTAAGATGAAGAATCGGAAAATGAAAAAAATCGTTGCCGGAGAACAAGAGATACAGAGTGATCAATAATCAATCGATATTAATCAATTGATTGATTCTGAAAAGGTGACTATCTCTAAGTGCCTACACTAAAAGTTGCAAGTTTCATTTTTGGAATTACATGTATTATTGAAAATGAAAAAACGCGAAACAAAAAATTGTTGCCGGAGATCAAGAGATACAGCGTGATCAATAGTCAATCGATATTGATCAATTGATTGATTGACTCTGAGACAAAATGGATTTTCTCTTGACTACATGTGCAATCATTCCATTTTCCAATTCTCTATTTGTTCTTTATGCGAATATGTGTGAAATTACAACACCAGTGACAGAGATCTTGAGATTCGGACTGATCGATACTTGTACAATTGATTGAATAATTGTGATTACAAACATTTGCTAAGTTGCAATTTGCAGTTTTCAGATTTGTCACTTCACTTAGTCAACGTATTGGTGTCGCAATTGATAGCTTTCATATCACTTTCAACAATGTGCGGCCTTTGTTCATTCTGGTACTATAATCGCTAGATGTTCTATTGTCTAATTGACTATCAGCAGTAGGATCACACACAATACTTGAAGCGACTTCAGATGCGAACCATTGTGAGTCACCCTCAGTCACGCCATCGAATGAAAAGCAATCACTAATTGCCTGATCGCACAGTTGGTAAAATGCCTCCGTCACACGAACAGTGTCGAAGAAGGGTCTGCCTGATATGCTTCTCTAAAGCAAAGAAAGACAACAACACAATTCGATCTCTGACTCCGTCGCTATGGTATAAAATTCAGAATCATGTGATTGAAGGACTGGATCGTTCAAAATATGCTGTGAATGAAGCAGTTGCAGCAAAGTCAAAGAAGGATTCTAGTGTCAAGAGACTGCTCATCATAGCCATTGTTCATGATGTTCCGGAAAGTTACGTCAATTGCAAGCTCATTTGGCAGAGACTCAATTTGAATTTGAATAGCTCAAAGTTGATCATTGCTGCAGATCTAAAGCTAATATCTTGCTTGGTCTCATGGGTCACGGCTCATGTCATCCGTGCGCATGGTGCGATGTGGATAAAGAGACCTTGAGAATGAACCTGAAAGGGAACACAAGAACATTCGGCAGTATAAATCAGCTCTTTTGGAACTGGTATCAATCTGGTCAACACAAAGCCGACGCGAAAAATCATAGCAACGTCATCCATCCTTCTGTGATTACGATGAATCCAGATGTTCGAGTTCTCGATGTATTTGCTCCGCCAGAGCTACATTTACTCATCGGACCCGTTACTCACATGTACAGAGGTCTTACCGAGGTATGGAGAACTGTCGCAGAAGAATGTCTCAAGAAGAGCAACGTCCAACTACAAGAACGACAGGGTGGCATTTTCAATGGAAATGCCTGTATGGCACTTCTGGACAACGCAAAGCTACTGCGAGATTTGCATTGTCCTTACGAGAATTACGTAGCAGCATTTGAAAGCTTCAAACCAGTGATAAAATCATGCTATGGAAAGGAGTTGAGACCTGACGCTAAGCAGAGGATTCAAGAATTTGGCAATGCATTCAGCAAATTGAACATCAACATTACACCAAAAGTGCAGGTAGTGTTGCATCACGTCTACGACTTCTGTAGAACAAGATGCTCTGGACCGGGAAATTGGTCAGAGCAAGCCTCTGAGGCAGTACATTCAGACTTTGAATTTTCTTCGTGGAACAGATACGAAGTTCATGCATCTAACCCTCGTTTTGGACACCAACTTTTGCGTGCAGTTTCAGAGTACGCCAGCAGACATTATGATGAGAATCTCATCCGCAGCATATCGTCCAGCACAATATCAAATGGGAAGTATTGCATCATAATGTGAGAAGTTGGCATAAACGGACCTATCTTGAAGCCATTTGTATAAGCGAGGTGAACTCAACGGCCCTCATGAATGGCTGCATCGGTAGGAAATTATCTATCTGCTGATGTGTGTGCGCTACTACTTTGCTTCACTTCTCGTTTAGCTTTTGAACTTTTAGCATCACTACTTGTATCGTAAAAGTAGCACCTCAAGACCCCTTAACATGTTTAGGTGACCTTGATTAATCACGTGACTATCCCGCACTGACGTGTAACTCCATTCTGCGCACGTTTCCAGTTTTTATCACCTTTGTGCCATTATAAATTTTGCTCGTGATCAAGCTGGTTGACAGCGAAACGTCGGGCGTTATTTGTATTTTAATATATTATAGTATCCGCAGAAATATATTTTCCCTTGAATTACCCACTACCGGATACGAGGAGCATACCCTACCAACCATCATGAAATCAGATTTCCTTATGGCACAAAAGTTGATTAAAATTGGAAGCAATTTGCGATTTCTTCGATTGTGTAGAAAGAGGAATGTTTTTCCAAATGGTCTGTGTGCAAAGAATCCTCTTGTGAATACTTTGAACAGTTCAGCTGCTTTGGAGTTGCAGCGCAAGCAAAGTATACAATGGTTGAAACTTGCTATAAATGAGGAATTCAGAAGACGGGATCGTTTCACTAAGTATGTTTTCCCATTTCAAGAACATGATACGGAGCTGTTGAACAAGTTAGAGCTGGATCTACAGAAAACTAAATACAATAAATTGAATGTCCTACTACGGAAGAAGGAGAGATCATTTGTCCATTCCACCGAATTGGATAGTGTGAGAGGATTTACAAATACAGCTGAAGCTCCTATTTCAGAGAGCCTAAATAATTTTTTGAATCAAGGCCCTTCTCTCACTGTCTCTTGCGACAGTTCGAATCAACGGAAAGAGAAACTCAATGAATTGAAAGCCGACTTGCAGATTCAAGCAGATAGACTGAAGGCGGATGGAGAATCTCTATCGGTAATAAATGAGTTTTCCGGAGGGATACTGAATTTATTTGGATCTATGAGTACACCCTCTCCATCTACTTGTGTATCTGCTTTGCAAAGAAATCTGAAGGAATTGTCTACCATTCGGAAGGACTATGTCATACTACCTACGGATAAGACTTCACGAGTTATCTCTTTGAAGCAGGAGGAGTACAACAAGATGCTGAGAGATTCTATCCTGGAGTCAGGAAATTTCGAAAGAGTGAGGAGTGCCAAGCCTAATTCCAGACAATCCAAATTTAATCGTGAATTGTCAGAAATTGCTCAAAGGTATAGTGACCATCAACCTCGAATTGCTGAATGGATTCTTTCATGTAAATGTTCAGAATCTATGGAGAGCTCGGCCTATGTCCTGCCTAAAGACCACAAGATCGGGAAACTTAGGGGAAGACCTATAGTTGCTGCTGTGGATGGTCCAGGAGTATCACTATCCAAGAAACTGGCTTCTTGTTTTTCGAATTTGTTATTTCTGGTTGATTCTCATTTATCGGATTCTGCTACTTTTGTTAATTGGATGAAGCAGAAAAATGGTAATGATATCGGAGGGTTTGGTTCCCTGGATGTTGCCAATCTTTATGGTAGTATTCCACGTCGAGATGGAGATGGAGATGTTGGTATGTTTACCGTTCTGGAGAATTTTCTTTTCATAAACTCGGAATATGATGATACGTTTATTCAAATGGACAATAGGGATATAATCTCTCTCGTTAAATTGTCACTGGAAAATGACTTTATTTTACAAGATGGTGCTACTTATAGACAGAATGATGGTCTTTCCATGGGAAATTCTCTCGCGCCATCCATGGCAATTATCTACATGGACTATATTGAACATTTGATTTTGAGCAAATTGCCTGTTGGGACCAATTGGAAAAGATACATAGATGATATTTTCCTTATATGGCCTCGGAATATTTCCCATGAAGAGATTTTGGATATAAGCAACTCAGCCTCACAATCTATAAAGTTTACTATGGAACTACCTACCGATGGAATATTGGCATTTCTTGATTGTGAAACATATATTGAAAATGGATGTTTCGAATCTCGCTTATATTTCAAAGAGATTCATAGCGGTTCCATCTATCCATGGCAATCTAGTGGACCTGTATCACTCAAGCGTTCTGTTGTTTTGGGAGAGCTACACCGAGCCAAAACTCGCTCCACAAATAACCAAAACATGGACATATCTATTGATAGAGTGCTCAATCGTTTCCGACGGAATGGTTATCCCAATCATTTTTTGCACAAAACTTTGCGAATTTTTCATAATCCCAAATCGAGGGAAAATGAAGTTTCCTCAAACAAAAGTGTCCTTAAAGTTCCTTTCCTTGGTGAGGATCACAAAAGAAAAGTCCTAGGAGTATTACGAAGGACTGGTCTCACTGAGAAAATTCGTATTTGTTTCACCTCTGGAAGATCCCTCAAAAGAATCCTACATCCTCCGAAAGAACGAAAGGAATGCTCGACAGCCTGTGAAACGTGCTCCTCTGCAAAACAGAAAGGTAGATGTTTTAGTAAATGGGCCATATACAGAATTTCATGTTCTATTTGTGACAAAATTTACATTGGGGAGACAACACGCACTGTGCAATCTCGACTTCACGAGCACTTCAAGAGAGAATCATCTACAGTGTTTAACCATTTCAAAGAATCTCATCCGCAGCATATCGTCCAGCACAATATCAAATGGGAAGTATTGCATCATAATGTGAGAAGTTGGCATAAACGGACCTATCTTGAAGCCATTTGTATAAGCGAGGTGAACTCAACGGCCCTCATGAATGGCTGCATCGGTAGGAAATTATCTATCTGCTGATGTGTGTGCGCTACTACTTTGCTTCACTTCTCGTTTAGCTTTTGAACTTTTAGCATCACTACTTGTATCGTAAAAGTAGCACCTCAAGACCCCTTAACATGTTTAGGTGACCTTGATTGATCACGTGACTATCCCGCACTGACGTGTAACTCCATTCTGCGCACGTTTCCAGTTTTTATCACCTTTGTGCCATTATAAATTTTGCTCGTGATCAAGCTGGTTGACAGCGAAACGTCGGGCGTTATTTGTATTTTAATATATTATAGTATCCGCAGAAATATATTTTCCCTTGAATTACCCACTACCGGATACGAGGAGCATACCCTACCAACCATCATGAAATCAGATTTCCTTATGGCACAAAAGTTGATTAAAATTGGAAGCAATTTGCGATTTCTTCGATTGTGTAGAAAGAGGAATGTTTTTCCAAATGGTCTGTGTGCAAAGAATCCTCTTGTGAATACTTTGAACAGTTCAGCTGCTTTGGAGTTGCAGCGCAAGCAAAGTATACAATGGTTGAAACTTGCTATAAATGAGGAATTCAGAAGACGGGATCGTTTCACTAAGTATGTTTTCCCATTTCAAGAACATGATACGGAGCTGTTGAACAAGTTAGAGCTGGATCTACAGAAAACTAAATACAATAAATTGAATGTCCTACTACGGAAGAAGGAGAGATCATTTGTCCATTCCACCGAATTGGATAGTGTGAGAGGATTTACAAATACAGCTGAAGCTCCTATTTCAGAGAGCCTAAATAATTTTTTGAATCAAGGCCCTTCTCTCACTGTCTCTTGCGACAGTTCGAATCAACGGAAAGAGAAACTCAATGAATTGAAAGCCGACTTGCAGATTCAAGCAGATAGACTGAAGGCGGATGGAGAATCTCTATCGGTAATAAATGAGTTTTCCGGAGGGATACTGAATTTATTTGGATCTATGAGTACACCCTCTCCATCTACTTGTGTATCTGCTTTGCAAAGAAATCTGAAAGAATTGTCTACCATTCGGAAGGACTATGTCATACTACCTACGGATAAGACTTCACGAGTTATCTCTTTGAAGCAGGAGGAGTACAACAAGATGCTGAGAGATTCTATCCTGGAGTCAGGAAATTTCGAAAGAGTGAGGAGTGCCAAGCCTAATTCCAGACAATCCAAATTTAATCGTGAATTGTCAGAAATTGCTCAAAGGTATAGTGACCATCAACCTCGAATTGCTGAATGGATTCTTTCATGTAAATGTTCAGAACCTATGGAGAGCTCGGCCTATGTCCTGCCTAAAGACCACAAGATCGGGAAACTTAGGGGAAGACCTATAGTTGCTGCCATGGATGGTCCAGGAGTATCACTATCCAAGAAACTGGCTTCTTGTTTTTCGAATTTGTTATTTCTGGTTGATTCTCATTTATCGGATTCTGCTACTTTTGTTAATTGGATGAAGCAGAAAAATGGTAATGATATCGGAGGGTTTGGTTCCCTGGATGTTGCCAATCTTTATGGTAGTATTCCACGTCGAGATGGAGATGGAGATGTTGGTATGTTTACCGTTCTGGAGAATTTTCTTTTCATAAACTCGGAATATGATGATACGTTTATTCAAATGGACAATAGGGATATAATCTCTCTCGTTAAATTGGCACTGGAAAATGACTTCATTTTACAAGATGGTGCTACTTATAGACAGAATGATAGTCTTTCCATGGGAAATTCTCTCGCGCCATCCATGGCAATTATCTACATGGACTATATTGAACATTTGATTTTGAGCAAATTGCCTGTTGGGACCAATTGGAAAAGATACATAGATGATATTTTCCTTATATGGCCTCGGAATATTTCCCATGAAGAGATTTTGGATATAAGCAACTCAGCCTCACAATCTATAAAGTTTACTATGGAACTACCTACCGATGGAATATTGGCATTTCTTGATTGTGAAACATATATTGAAAATGGATGTTTCGAATCTCGCTTATATTTCAAAGAGATTCATAGCGGTTCCATCTATCCATGGCAATCTAGTGGACCTGTATCACGCAAGCGTTCTGTTGTTTTGGGAGAGCTACACCGAGCCAAAACTCGCTCCACAAATAACCAAAACATGGACATATCTATTGATAGAGTGCTCAATCGTTTCCGACGGAATGGTTATCCCAATCATTTTTTGCACAAAACTTTGCGAATTTTTCATAATCCCAAATCGAGGGAAAATGAAGTTTCCTCAAACAAAAGTGTCCTTAAAGTTCCTTTCCTTGGTGAGGATCACAAAAGAAAAGTCCTAGGAGTATTACGAAGGACTGGTCTCACTGAGAAAATTCGTATTTGTTTCACCTCTGGAAGATCCCTCAAAAGAATCCTACATCCTCCGAAAGAACGAAAGGAATGCTCGACAGCCTGTGAAACGTGCTCCTCTGCAAAACAGAAAGGTAGATGTTTTAGTAAATGGGCCATATACAGAATTTCATGTTCTATTTGTGACAAAATTTACATTGGGGAGACAACACGCACTGTGCAATCTCGACTTCACGAGCACTTCAAGAGAGAATCATCTACAGTGTTTAACCATTTCAAAGAATCTCATCCGCAGCATATCGTCCAGCACAATATCAAATGGGAAGTATTGCATCATAATGTGAGAAGTTGGCATAAACGGACCTATCTTGAAGCCATTTGTATAAGCGAGGTGAACTCAACGGCCCTCATGAATGGCTGCATCGGTAGGAAATTATCTATCTGCTGATGTGTGTGCGCTACTACTTTGCTTCACTTCTCGTTTAGCTTTTGAACTTTTAGCATCACTACTTGTATCGTAAAAGTAGCACCTCAAGACCCCTTAACATGTTTAGGTGACCTTGATTAATCACGTGACTATCCCGCACTGACGTGTAACTCCATTCTGCGCACGTTTCCAGTTTTTATCACCTTTGTGCCATTATAAATTTTGCTCGTGATCAAGCTGGTTGACAGCGAAACGTCGGGCGTTATTTGTATTTTAATATATTATAGTATCCGCAGAAATATATTTTCCCTTGAATTACCCACTACCGGATACGAGGAGCATACCCTACCAACCATCATGAAATCAGATTTCCTTATGGCACAAAAGTTGATTAAAATTGGAAGCAATTTGCGATTTCTTCGATTGTGTAGAAAGAGGAATGTTTTTCCAAATGGTCTGTGTGCAAAGAATCCTCTTGTGAATACTTTGAACAGTTCAGCTGCTTTGGAGTTGCAGCGCAAGCAAAGTATACAATGGTTGAAACTTGCTATAAATGAGGAATTCAGAAGACGGGATCGTTTCACTAAGTATGTTTTCCCATTTCAAGAACATGATACGGAGCTGTTGAACAAGTTAGAGCTGGATCTACAGAAAACTAAATACAATAAATTGAATGTCCTACTACGGAAGAAGGAGAGATCATTTGTCCATTCCACCGAATTGGATAGTGTGAGAGGATTTACAAATACAGCTGAAGCTCCTATTTCAGAGAGCCTAAATAATTTTTTGAATCAAGGCCCTTCTCTCACTGTCTCTTGCGACAGTTCGAATCAACGGAAAGAGAAACTCAATGAATTGAAAGCCGACTTGCAGATTCAAGCAGATAGACTGAAGGCGGATGGAGAATCTCTATCGGTAATAAATGAGTTTTCCGGAGGGATACTGAATTTATTTGGATCTATGAGTACACCCTCTCCATCTACTTGTGTATCTGCTTTGCAAAGAAATCTGAAAGAATTGTCTACCATTCGGAAGGACTATGTCATACTACCTACGGATAAGACTTCACGAGTTATCTCTTTGAAGCAGGAGGAGTACAACAAGATGCTGAGAGATTCTATCCTGGAGTCAGGAAATTTCGAAAGAGTGAGGAGTGCCAAGCCTAATTCCAGACAATCCAAATTTAATCGTGAATTGTCAGAAATTGCTCAAAGGTATAGTGACCATCAACCTCGAATTGCTGAATGGATTCTTTCATGTAAATGTTCAGAACCTATGGAGAGCTCGGCCTATGTCCTGCCTAAAGACCACAAGATCGGGAAACTTAGGGGAAGACCTATAGTTGCTGCCATGGATGGTCCAGGAGTATCACTATCCAAGAAACTGGCTTCTTGTTTTTCGAATTTGTTATTTCTGGTTGATTCTCATTTATCGGATTCTGCTACTTTTGTTAATTGGATGAAGCAGCAAAATGGTAATGATATCGGAGGGTTTGGTTCCCTGGATGTTGCCAATCTTTATGGTAGTATTCCACGTCGAGATGGAGATGGAGATATTGGTATGTTTACCGTTCTGGAGAATTTTCTTTTCATAAACTCGGAATATGATGATACGTTTATTCAAATGGACAATAGGGATATAATCTCTCTCGTTAAATTGGCACTGGAAAATGACTTCATTTTACAAGATGGTGCTACTTATAGACAGAATGATGGTCTTTCCATGGGAAATTCTCTCGCGCCATCCATGGCAATTATCTACATGGACTATATTGAACATTTGATTTTGAGCAAATTGCCTGTTGGGACCAATTGGAAAAGATACATAGATGATATTTTCCTTATATGGCCTCGGAATATTTCCCATGAAGAGATTTTGGATATAAGCAACTCAGCCTCACAATCTATAAAGTTTACTATGGAACTACCTACCGATGGAATATTGGCATTTCTTGATTGTGAAACATATATTGAAAATGGATGTTTCGAATCTCGCTTATATTTCAAAGAGATTCATAGCGGTTCCATCTATCCATGGCAATCTAGTGGACCTGTATCACGCAAGCGTTCTGTTGTTTTGGGAGAGCTACACCGAGCCAAAACTCGCTCCACAAATAACCAAAACATGGACATATCTATTGATAGAGTGCTCAATCGTTTCCGACGGAATGGTTATCCCAATCATTTTTTGCACAAAACTTTGCGAATTTTTCATAATCCCAAATCGAGGGAAAATGAAGTTTCCTCAAACAAAAGTGTCCTTAAAGTTCCTTTCCTTGGTGAGGATCACAAAAGAAAAGTCCTAGGAGTATTACGAAGGACTGGTCTCACTGAGAAAATTCGTATTTGTTTCACCTCTGGAAGATCCCTCAAAAGAATCCTACATCCTCCGAAAGAACGAAAGGAATGCTCGACAGCCTGTGAAACGTGCTCCTCTGCAAAACAGAAAGGTAGATGTTTTAGTAAATGGGCCATATACAGAATTTCATGTTCTATTTGTGACAAAATTTACATTGGGGAGACAACACGCACTGTGCAATCTCGACTTCACGAGCACTTCAAGAGAGAATCATCTACAGTGTTTAACCATTTCAAAGAATCTCATCCGCAGCATATCGTCCAGCACAATATCAAATGGGAAGTATTGCATCATAATGTGAGAAGTTGGCATAAACGGACCTATCTTGAAGCCATTTGTATAAGCGAGGTGAACTCAACGGCCCTCATGAATGGCTGCATCGGTAGGAAATTATCTATCTGCTGATGTGTGTGCGCTACTACTTTGCTTCACTTCTCGTTTAGCTTTTGAACTTTTAGCATCACTACTTGTATCGTAAAAGTAGCACCTCAAGACCCCTTAACATGTTTAGGTGACCTTGATTAATCACGTGACTATCCCGCACTGACGTGTAACTCCATTCTGCGCACGTTTCCAGTTTTTATCACCTTTGTGCCATTATAAATTTTGCTCGTGATCAAGCTGGTTGACAGCGAAACGTCGGGCGTTATTTGTATTTTAATATATTATAGTATCCGCAGAAATATATTTTCCCTTGAATTACCCACTACCGGATACGAGGAGCATACCCTACCAACCATCATGAAATCAGATTTCCTTATGGCACAAAAGTTGATTAAAATTGGAAGCAATTTGCGATTTCTTCGATTGTGTAGAAAGAGGAATGTTTTTCCAAATGGTCTGTGTGCAAAGAATCCTCTTGTGAATACTTTGAACAGTTCAGCTGCTTTGGAGTTGCAGCGCAAGCAAAGTATACAATGGTTGAAACTTGCTATAAATGAGGAATTCAGAAGACGGGATCGTTTCACTAAGTATGTTTTCCCATTTCAAGAACATGATACGGAGCTGTTGAACAAGTTAGAGCTGGATCTACAGAAAACTAAATACAATAAATTGAATGTCCTACTACGGAAGAAGGAGAGATCATTTGTCCATTCCACCGAATTGGATAGTGTGAGAGGATTTACAAATACAGCTGAAGCTCCTATTTCAGAGAGCCTAAATAATTTTTTGAATCAAGGCCCTTCTCTCACTGTCTCTTGCGACAGTTCGAATCAACGGAAAGAGAAACTCAATGAATTGAAAGCCGACTTGCAGATTCAAGCAGATAGACTGAAGGCGGATGGAGAATCTCTATCGGTAATAAATGAGTTTTCCGGAGGGATACTGAATTTATTTGGATCTATGAGTACACCCTCTCCATCTACTTGTGTATCTGCTTTGCAAAGAAATCTGAAAGAATTGTCTACCATTCGGAAGGACTATGTCATACTACCTACGGATAAGACTTCACGAGTTATCTCTTTGAAGCAGGAGGAGTACAACAAGATGCTGAGAGATTCTATCCTGGAGTCAGGAAATTTCGAAAGAGTGAGGAGTGCCAAGCCTAATTCCAGACAATCCAAATTTAATCGTGAATTGTCTGAAATTGCTCAAAGGTATAGTGACCATCAACCTCGAATTGCTGAATGGATTCTTTCATGTAAATGTTCAGAACCTATGGAGAGCTCGGCCTATGTCCTGCCTAAAGACCACAAGATCGGGAAACTTAGGGGAAGACCTATAGTTGCTGCCATGGATGGTCCAGGAGTATCACTATCCAAGAAACTGGCTTCTTGTTTTTCGAATTTGTTATTTCTGGTTGATTCTCATTTATCGGATTCTGCTACTTTTGTTAATTGGATGAAGCAGCAAAATGGTAATGATATCGGAGGGTTTGGTTCCCTGGATGTTGCCAATCTTTATGGTAGTATTCCACGTCGAGATGGAGATGGAGATATTGGTATGTTTACCGTTCTGGAGAATTTTCTTTTCATAAACTCGGAATATGATGATACGTTTATTCAAATGGACAATAGGGATATAATCTCTCTCGTTAAATTGGCACTGGAAAATGACTTCATTTTACAAGATGGTGCTACTTATAGACAGAATGATGGTCTTTCCATGGGAAATTCTCTCGCGCCATCCATGGCAATTATCTACATGGACTATATTGAACATTTGATTTTGAGCAAATTGCCTGTTGGGACCAATTGGAAAAGATACATAGATGATATTTTCCTTATATGGCCTCGGAATATTTCCCATGAAGAGATTTTGGATATAAGCAACTCAGCCTCACAATCTATAAAGTTTACTATGGAACTACCTACCGATGGAATATTGGCATTTCTTGATTGTGAAACATATATTGAAAATGGATGTTTCGAATCTCGCTTATATTTCAAAGAGATTCATAGCGGTTCCATCTATCCATGGCAATCTAGTGGACCTGTATCACGCAAGCGTTCTGTTGTTTTGGGAGAGCTACACCGAGCCAAAACTCGCTCCACAAATAACCAAAACATGGACATATCTATTGATAGAGTGCTCAATCGTTTCCGACGGAATGGTTATCCCAATCATTTTTTGCACAAAACTTTGCGAATTTTTCATAATCCCAAATCGAGGGAAAATGAAGTTTCCTCAAACAAAAGTGTCCTTAAAGTTCCTTTCCTTGGTGAGGATCACAAAAGAAAAGTCCTAGGAGTATTACGAAGGACTGGTCTCACTGAGAAAATTCGTATTTGTTTCACCTCTGGAAGATCCCTCAAAAGAATCCTACATCCTCCGAAAGAACGAAAGGAATGCTCGACAGCCTGTGAAACGTGCTCCTCTGCAAAACAGAAAGGTAGATGTTTTAGTAAATGGGCCATATACAGAATTTCATGTTCTATTTGTGACAAAATTTACATTGGGGAGACAACACGCACTGTGCAATCTCGACTTCACGAGCACTTCAAGAGAGAATCATCTACAGTGTTTAACCATTTCAAAGAATCTCATCCGCAGCATATCGTCCAGCACAATATCAAATGGGAAGTATTGCATCATAATGTGAGAAGTTGGCATAAACGGACCTATCTTGAAGCCATTTGTATAAGCGAGGTGAACTCAACGGCCCTCATGAATGGCTGCATCGGTAGGAAATTATCTATCTGCTGATGTGTGTGCGCTACTACTTTGCTTCACTTCTCGTTTAGCTTTTGAACTTTTAGCATCACTACTTGTATCGTAAAAGTAGCACCTCAAGACCCCTTAACATGTTTAGGTGACCTTGATTAATCACGTGACTATCCCGCACTGACGTGTAACTCCATTCTGCGCACGTTTCCAGTTTTTATCACCTTTGTGCCATTATAAATTTTGCTCGTGATCAAGCTGGTTGACAGCGAAACGTCGGGCGTTATTTGTATTTTAATATATTATAGTATCCGCAGAAATATATTTTCCCTTGAATTACCCACTACCGGATACGAGGAGCATACCCTACCAACCATCATGAAATCAGATTTCCTTATGGCACAAAAGTTGATTAAAATTGGAAGCAATTTGCGATTTCTTCGATTGTGTAGAAAGAGGAATGTTTTTCCAAATGGTCTGTGTGCAAAGAATCCTCTTGTGAATACTTTGAACAGTTCAGCTGCTTTGGAGTTGCAGCGCAAGCAAAGTATACAATGGTTGAAACTTGCTATAAATGAGGAATTCAGAAGACGGGATCGTTTCACTAAGTATGTTTTCCCATTTCAAGAACATGATACGGAGCTGTTGAACAAGTTAGAGCTGGATCTACAGAAAACTAAATACAATAAATTGAATGTCCTACTACGGAAGAAGGAGAGATCATTTGTCCATTCCACCGAATTGGATAGTGTGAGAGGATTTACAAATACAGCTGAAGCTCCTATTTCAGAGAGCCTAAATAATTTTTTGAATCAAGGCCCTTCTCTCACTGTCTCTTGCGACAGTTCGAATCAACGGAAAGAGAAACTCAATGAATTGAAAGCCGACTTGCAGATTCAAGCAGATAGACTGAAGGCGGATGGAGAATCTCTATCGGTAATAAATGAGTTTTCCGGAGGGATACTGAATTTATTTGGATCTATGAGTACACCCTCTCCATCTACTTGTGTATCTGCTTTGCAAAGAAATCTGAAAGAATTGTCTACCATTCGGAAGGACTATGTCATACTACCTACGGATAAGACTTCACGAGTTATCTCTTTGAAGCAGGAGGAGTACAACAAGATGCTGAGAGATTCTATCCTGGAGTCAGGAAATTTCGAAAGAGTGAGGAGTGCCAAGCCTAATTCCAGACAATCCAAATTTAATCGTGAATTGTCTGAAATTGCTCAAAGGTATAGTGACCATCAACCTCGAATTGCTGAATGGATTCTTTCATGTAAATGTTCAGAACCTATGGAGAGCTCGGCCTATGTCCTGCCTAAAGACCACAAGATCGGGAAACTTAGGGGAAGACCTATAGTTGCTGCCATGGATGGTCCAGGAGTATCACTATCCAAGAAACTGGCTTCTTGTTTTTCGAATTTGTTATTTCTGGTTGATTCTCATTTATCGGATTCTGCTACTTTTGTTAATTGGATGAAGCAGAAAAATGGTAATGATATCGGAGGGTTTGGTTCCCTGGATGTTGCCAATCTTTATGGTAGTATTCCACGTCGAGATGGAGATGGAGATGTTGGTATGTTTACCGTTCTGGAGAATTTTCTTTTCATAAACTCGGAATATGATGATACGTTTATTCAAATGGACAATAGGGATATAATCTCTCTCGTTAAATTGGCACTGGAAAATGACTTCATTTTACAAGATGGTGCTACTTATAGACAGAATGATAGTCTTTCCATGGGAAATTCTCTCGCGCCATCCATGGCAATTATCTACATGGACTATATTGAACATTTGATTTTGAGCAAATTGCCTGTTGGGACCAATTGGAAAAGATACATAGATGATATTTTCCTTATATGGCCTCGGAATATTTCCCATGAAGAGATTTTGGATATAAGCAACTCAGCCTCACAATCTATAAAGTTTACTATGGAACTACCTACCGATGGAATATTGGCATTTCTTGATTGTGAAACATATATTGAAAATGGATGTTTCGAATCTCGCTTATATTTCAAAGAGATTCATAGCGGTTCCATCTATCCATGGCAATCTAGTGGACCTGTATCACGCAAGCGTTCTGTTGTTTTGGGAGAGCTACACCGAGCCAAAACTCGCTCCACAAATAACCAAAACATGGACATATCTATTGATAGAGTGCTCAATCGTTTCCGACGGAATGGTTATCCCAATCATTTTTTGCACAAAACTTTGCGAATTTTTCATAATCCCAAATCGAGGGAAAATGAAGTTTCCTCAAACAAAAGTGTCCTTAAAGTTCCTTTCCTTGGTGAGGATCACAAAAGAAAAGTCCTAGGAGTATTACGAAGGACTGGTCTCACTGAGAAAATTCGTATTTGTTTCACCTCTGGAAGATCCCTCAAAAGAATCCTACATCCTCCGAAAGAACGAAAGGAATGCTCGACAGCCTGTGAAACGTGCTCCTCTGCAAAACAGAAAGGTAGATGTTTTAGTAAATGGGCCATATACAGAATTTCATGTTCTATTTGTGACAAAATTTACATTGGGGAGACAACACGCACTGTGCAATCTCGACTTCACGAGCACTTCAAGAGAGAATCATCTACAGTGTTTAACCATTTCAAAGAATCTCATCCGCAGCATATCGTCCAGCACAATATCAAATGGGAAGTATTGCATCATAATGTGAGAAGTTGGCATAAACGGACCTATCTTGAAGCCATTTGTATAAGCGAGGTGAACTCAACGGCCCTCATGAATGGCTGCATCGGTAGGAAATTATCTGTCTGCTGATGTGTGTGCGCTACTACTTTGCTTCACTTCTCGTTTAGCTTTTGAACTTTTAGCATCACTACTTGTATCGTAAAAGTAGCACCTCAAGACCCCTTAACATGTTTAGGTGACCTTGATTAATCACGTGACTATCCCGCACTGACGTGTAACACCATTCTGCGCACGTTTCCAGTTTTTATCACCTTTGTGCCATTATAAATTTTGCTCGTGATCAAGCTGGTTGACAGCGAAACGTCGGGCGTTATTTGTATTTTAATATATTATAGTATCCGCAGAAATATATTTTCCCTTGAATTACCCACTACCGGATACGAGGAGCATACCCTACCAACCATCATGAAATCAGATTTCCTTATGGCACAAAAGTTGATTAAAATTGGAAGCAATTTGCGATTTCTTCGATTGTGTAGAAAGAGGAATGTTTTTCCAAATGGTCTGTGTGCAAAGAATCCTCTTGTGAATACTTTGAACAGTTCAGCTGCTTTGGAGTTGCAGCGCAAGCAAAGTATACAATGGTTGAAACTTGCTATAAATGAGGAATTCAGAAGACGGGATCGTTTCACTAAGTATGTTTTCCCATTTCAAGAACATGATACGGAGCTGTTGAACAAGTTAGAGCTGGATCTACAGAAAACTAAATACAATAAATTGAATGTCCTACTACGGAAGAAGGAGAGATCATTTGTCCATTCCACCGAATTGGATAGTGTGAGAGGATTTACAAATACAGCTGAAGCTCCTATTTCAGAGAGCCTAAATAATTTTTTGAATCAAGGCCCTTCTCTCACTGTCTCTTGCGACAGTTCGAATCAACGGAAAGAGAAACTCAATGAATTGAAAGCCGACTTGCAGATTCAAGCAGATAGACTGAAGGCGGATGGAGAATCTCTATCGGTAATAAATGAGTTTTCCGGAGGGATACTGAATTTATTTGGATCTATGAGTACACCCTCTCCATCTACTTGTGTATCTGCTTTGCAAAGAAATCTGAAGGAATTGTCTACCATTCGGAAGGACTATGTCATACTACCTACGGATAAGACTTCACGAGTTATCTCTTTGAAGCAGGAGGAGTACAACAAGATGCTGAGAGATTCTATCCTGGAGTCAGGAAATTTCGAAAGAGTGAGGAGTGCCAAGCCTAATTCCAGACAATCCAAATTTAATCGTGAATTGTCAGAAATTGCTCAAAGGTATAGTGACCATCAACCTCGAATTGCTGAATGGATTCTTTCATGTAAATGTTCAGAATCTATGGAGAGCTCGGCCTATGTCCTGCCTAAAGACCACAAGATCGGGAAACTTAGGGGAAGACCTATAGTTGCTGCTGTGGATGGTCCAGGAGTATCACTATCCAAGAAACTGGCTTCTTGTTTTTCGAATTTGTTATTTCTGGTTGATTCTCATTTATCGGATTCTGCTACTTTTGTTAATTGGATGAAGCAGAAAAATGGTAATGATATCGGAGGGTTTGGTTCCCTGGATGTTGCCAATCTTTATGGTAGTATTCCACGTCGAGATGGAGATGGAGATGTTGGTATGTTTACCGTTCTGGAGAATTTTCTTTTCATAAACTCGGAATATGATGATACGTTTATTCAAATGGACAATAGGGATATAATCTCTCTCGTTAAATTGGCACTGGAAAATGACTTCATTTTACAAGATGGTGCTACTTATAGACAGAATGATAGTCTTTCCATGGGAAATTCTCTCGCGCCATCCATGGCAATTATCTACATGGACTATATTGAACATTTGATTTTGAGCAAATTGCCTGTTGGGACCAATTGGAAAAGATACATAGATGATATTTTCCTTATATGGCCTCGGAATATTTCCCATGAAGAGATTTTGGATATAAGCAACTCAGCCTCACAATCTATAAAGTTTACTATGGAACTACCTACCGATGGAATATTGGCATTTCTTGATTGTGAAACATATATTGAAAATGGATGTTTCGAATCTCGCTTATATTTCAAAGAGATTCATAGCGGTTCCATCTATCCATGGCAATCTAGTGGACCTGTATCACGCAAGCGTTCTGTTGTTTTGGGAGAGCTACACCGAGCCAAAACTCGCTCCACAAATAACCAAAACATGGACATATCTATTGATAGAGTGCTCAATCGTTTCCGACGGAATGGTTATCCCAATCATTTTTTGCACAAAACTTTGCGAATTTTTCATAATCCCAAATCGAGGGAAAATGAAGTTTCCTCAAACAAAAGTGTCCTTAAAGTTCCTTTCCTTGGTGAGGATCACAAAAGAAAAGTCCAAGGGGTATTACGAAGGACTGGTCTCACTGAGAAAATTCGTATTTGTTTCACCTCTGGAAGATCCCTCAAAAGAATCCTACATCCTCCGAAAGAACGAAAGGAATGCTCGACAGCCTGTGAAACGTGCTCCTCTGCAAAACAGAAAGGTAGATGTTTTAGTAAATGGGCCATATACAGAATTTCATGTTCTATTTGTGACAAAATTTACATTGGGGAGACAACACGCACTGTGCAATCTCGACTTCACGAGCACTTCAAGAGAGAATCATCTACAGTGTTTAACCATTTCAAAGAATCTCATCCGCAGCATATCGTCCAGCACAATATCAAATGGGAAGTATTGCATCATAATGTGAGAAGTTGGCATAAACGGACCTATCTTGAAGCCATTTGTATAAGCGAGGTGAACTCAACGGCCCTCATGAATGGCTGCATCGGTAGGAAATTATCTGTCTGCTGATGTGTGTGCGCTACTACTTTGCTTCACTTCTCGTTTAGCTTTTGAACTTTTAGCATCACTACTTGTATCGTAAAAGTAGCACCTCAAGACCCCTTAACATGTTTAGGTGACCTTGATTAATCACGTGACTATCCCGCACTGACGTGTAACTCCATTCTGCGCACGTTTCCAGTTTTTATCACCTTTGTGCCATTATAAATTTTGCTCGTGATCAAGCTGGTTGACAGCGAAACGTCGGGCGTTATTTGTATTTTAATATATTATAGTATCCGCAGAAATATATTTTCCCTTCAAATGTTTTCAAATTATGACTATAAATTCATTTTCTAAATCCACACGCATTGTTTTCATCAGCGGTTCAGGGAAAGTTCATGACTGCAATTGACAAAATAGCTAAGCATCAGTAATAAAATTACAAGCATCATAATAAAATGATGTACTCAAAAAATCCATTTTGTTTCAGAATCAATCAATTGATCAATATCGATTGATTATTGATCACTCTGTATCTCTTGTTCTCCGGCAACGATTTTTTTCATTTTCCGATTCTTCATCTTAGACGGTGATTCTGTCAACGAATATATCAATATTTTGGATGGGCACTAAAAGTTGATTCAGCCCCACCGTGGTGTGTGCCAGAGAGCCTATGGAAGATATGCAGAAAACAAATGATTATGTATTTTGTAGCTGACATATATTGATCCGTATGGGCACCTGGAATGGCCTACCAACAAGCTTGAGAGCGCTCCTCCGTCAGTGGTCACCTTCAAGAGAGGCCTGAAGTCTGAAATGTTGCGAAGAGCCTTATCCTGACCATTCCTGACAGTTGCACTGTAGAAAGTATCAGACAGGGTAATGTATTTACTGTAAAGTGCCCTTGAAGTCAAATCGGACAAAAATGTTACTTAATCTGTCTCGCTCAATAAATAAAATAAATAAATAACGCATTTTCGAAATTTTTCCTGCTGAAATCATAATCCTTAGCGTATAATACAGTTATGTAGTTCCGAAGGTCTGCGACAGGTTTTTGGCTAGTAATTGTATCAATGTAAAGTAATCTGAAGACGAAGTTGTGGCATTTGACGTTAGCAGTGGAAATCTTACATATGATTGATACTATCAGATGCTAAACCTTTTAATAGTAGTAGTATATTGTGGAGGAAAGTGAGGATCTCTAGGAGATCTCCACATGCTACTCGCCATGTTCGTTGACTCAAAACGAAGTAGTAAGCTATTATTATAGAAAAAATGAGAATCATAAAAAAAGTCACACATAAAGACAAAACAATTCGAGAAAAGTATCATCACTGATTCAAAACGTCACACTGAAATGGCACAGCGAATTGAAGTGTTATAATCAATGGTACAAAACTATGCAAGTTCAAATTTCAGATTAGTGAGGGACCGAAGTGAATGATTAAACAGATGAGCAGACCATGGAAAAAATGAGTTTGACCGTCGAACAGTGGATGAAGTGGGAATCCTAAAACACCTTGTGTTGGGTAACATATCAGGAACGAAAGTTCGCAATGGGCGCATGTCAAATTCAAAAGATTTAATAATAATGTCCTTTTACAACTTCTCACATTTTCTGTATTCTGAAACTTACGATTTCAAGAATGTTGCAATGACTGACTTTCAGATACATTACCGATACGCTAATCTACTGACACTTCATGCACGGACTGCCTTGGTATCAATAGATAAGTTCGTCACACTTTCTTAAAATTCTGATTTTAAATATTAAAAATAATAATGAATCATATAAATTGCTTTCGGTGTCGTAAACTTCGTGCGATATATTGATCTAAGACAGCCTTGATTGATCTAGCCTAGAAGTTATTTGGCTTTTTTTCATTATTACTCGATTTGCACGAGCGGGGGCATGTATGCTCAGATCTCCCATCATGGAACAATTTAGTAGTTGACTGCGAGCGAAAACTGCCAAAGCTACTGCGGTAGCTGATGCAGAGAGAGAGAGAGAGAGAGAGAGAGAGAGAGAACTATGAACTATGAATGTATTTATTATAACCCCAAATACAGGAATTATATCAGACTATGAATATACCAAATAGGTCAAAAAGGCAAGACACGATTGCAAAATGAGTTCAGACAAGCAAGAGTTTGTGTTGTTGGTTTCATAATACTAAAGTTTTTTCTTGTTGAAATATTCCGTGAAATTTTATTTGCTTCATAGTAATGATGAAGTGGATGGTTTTTGTTTTTTAGAATGTTCTTAAAGATCTTCATTATACAGAATTTCATATACATCATATATCCTTGATGTATAGCCATGACGATGGCTACTTTTTAAAAACTTATCAATACGAGAAAGGACATGTACATCAGAGCCATAAACAGATATACCGTATCGAATTCTAGAAATAATTAGAGCATCAAAAACTTGGTCAATGTCTGATTTAGGAAAGTTGTTCAATTTCAGATCTCTAATGACATAAATCAAACGTCTCAGGCGAGTCAGAAGCTCTTTACCATGCTTTGTAAATTTACAATTTGATTGAAAGGTAATTCCGAGGATTGTGAGGTAGTTAGTATCAGCGATATCAAAGCATCGAGTGTGATTAATTGAAAATGAAATTTGTTTGCATTTGCCATTACTAATTTCGAGCGAATTTGTCTTGCTCCATTCGCATATGTTATTGAATTCATCTTGTAGCTTTTTCTGACAAGTATTATTTGATGGAAATTCGCAAGAGATGGCAATAGTGCTATCATCTGAATACTTGAAAACTCTATCATTCCCATGCAATGCTTTGCAGTCGTCCGTATACATGCTGAAGATATTAGGCCCACCAACAGTGCCCTGAGAACAGCCAAGATCAATATTTTGTGTTGGATATACCTTGTCATCAACAATAAGCCTTTGTGATCTATGCTTACAGAAGTCGTAGAGCCAATTGCATATTTGAGGATAGCGGATGAATAATGGGAATTTGTGTGAAGCGATGTTCTGATCAATGCGGTCAAAAGCCTTCGAAAAATCAATTGCAATGACATGCACACTATTGACATTACGTTTATCTAAATTGCTCAATATGTAAAGTTGTAGTGTCAGAAGGCAGTCAACAACTGCCTGAGAGAGAGAGAGATACTACGATACTACGATACTTAATCGGAGGACGGTTGACATTACAGGCTGTTATCTGTTTCTAAATCATTTCTTGATCACATTCCAGAATGTCTACATCTGCTCCAGTGACGGCACAGCCTACATCACCCCTCCAATCATCTTCATCCTCATCCCAACATCCCGGTTTTGTTGCCTCCAAAAATAAATGCAGCACGTGCACCCACTACATCGAAGACCAATTTTTTCTTGCATGTCGAAAATGTGAGAGGATCCTGCATTATTCGTGCACTGATCTACCCATTTACGAGTTGGTAAAGTACATGAAGGAAAATTTGTACAAAAGAAAATTTACGTGTGGCGAGTGCGTAAAGAAAGTCCATCCTACAGAGTACCAGATGATAGAAGAGAATACAAAGAAATTCAATGGAAAAGATCTGTTGGTGAATGAGTACAAGATGCGAATCCAAAACAAGGAAGAAGAAATCGACCAAATGAAGAAAATGGTGTATGAAGCAACCGTTCAAAGAGATGAAATCAAAGATCAAATTGAGACTCTGAAGGAAGACATGGAGATGTTGAATAGGAAGAACTCGGATCTGCTGATGACGGTGTCAGTTTACGAAACCCAGTTGAGTGAGTGCGAGGAGAAGGAACAACAACAGAGAAGTCGAAACACCAGCAACAACAAAGAAGAAAGAATTGACAACAACAGTGACAGTAACAAGGACAAGGAAGAGTTGATTAACCTCATTGAAACTCAAAAGCGTGACACGAACTCAGAAATAGCCGTATTGAGACATCTTATCGACGACCTCCAGGCCAGTGTAAAACATAGACTGAGAAAACAAGAAGAATGTCAGACGTACCAACCACCACCACCACCACCGAGTCATCATTACAATCCAAGATCGTATCAGCAAAGATTCTACCAATCGAGACCCTACTATCAACAGCGAAGACGACCACCGCCAACATGTCACTCATGCGGAAGGAGAGGGCATATAGCAAGAAACTGCTACTCAAATAGTCGACCAAATTGGTACACGCCAAGAAATGACTTTGCGAGACCGCAGCAACAGTATCGTCATCCTTCTCATCAACGATATCCGCCTCAGCAACAGTCCTACCAGCAGCAACTTCAGCCCACCATGTATTATCAACAGCCAACCTTTTCACCCATGACTCAAGGACACCATAACTTCAACCAAACTGGTATGCAACAACAGCAGCAGTTTATTTAGCGAAAGTGAGCGAGGAGAGGAGACAGAAAAAAGTGAGATCGAAATGCAGACACTAAAATTATTTTACACAAATATAAACGGATTAAATGTCAATAAAATTGTAGAAGTTAATAAGATAAATGACACATGTGATGCAGATATATTATGTTTCACTGAAACACACTTAAGAGAATACAATAACTTGTCAATAGATCAATATGATGTTATGAATACAACTAGCAAAATTAAAAATAACCTTGGGCGACAAGTTAAAGGAATTAGCCTATACCACAAAAAGGAGAGTTTAAACATAGAAAAATTGGCATCTGAAAATGGAGATATTATAATAATTCAAATATCAAACCAACAATGGAAGGAAATAAATAGAATACATATCATTTTATGCTATAGAGAAAGCAGAGAGTCTAACTATGCAGATAAAGAATACCTTGACAAATTATAAAGTTATATAGAAAAGTTCAAAATGAAGCATATGCAGGGAGACCTAAATAGTAGAATAGGCAAACTAAATGACAATGCTCACATGAATCTCCCATTAAGAAATTCTGAAGACTTAATTGTAAATAAACAAGGAAGAGAACTGATGAATTTCTGCAATGAAACTTCTCTCATAATAGCTAATGGCAGATTTGAAAAGGGAGAACATTCATTCTGCAGACTTCAAAATGATAGATGTTATAAATCAGTGATGGATTATTTATTTCGGAGTCAATTTTAAGATATTTAGAAGGATTCAGAATTTTGGAACCTCAATTATTTACTGATCATAGACCAACGAAATGTAATTTAAAGATACCTTTAAAGCCACTAACAACTAATGCATTAAAGAATAGATTTAAGACACAAATAAATCATAACAGACGCATTATGCCCCTCAAGTGGTCACCAAAATATGACATAGAAAAGTTTCGTCAAACTATTTCATTTAAGAGCACAAGAATTCTAAAGGAAATAAATGACGAGAAACTAAATAAGTCAGAAATTTATGATAAATTAGTTGATGCCAATAAGAAATCATCAACTACTGTGGTGAATTTGAATAAACAAACAATTTATTCTGAAGAGCTAAGGCTACTTAGGAAAATATATAAACAAAATGTGGAAAAGTACAAAGCCGATCAATCTGAACAAAACTTAAATTTATTATCACAAACAAAAAGAGAACTTAATAAAAGCATTAAAAAGGAAAAGAAGTCATTGCAACAGATAAAGCTAAATGAGCTCCAAGCAGCAAGAGCTAATAATGACACTAAAAGATATTGGGAATTATTGAACAAAAGCAGGACTAAGAAAAACACTAAAGATAAAACTTCGTTAACATCTCATTCTTTCAAAGAAAGTATTGGAAACAGGAATGTTGATGTTGAAAATCTAAATAGCAATCGAAACGACGAAACTTTCATAGATCTAATATCACCCACCGAAAATAACGACACTATTAATCAAACTATTACAACAGCGGAAATTGAAGATGCAGTAAAATACTCAAAAACTTCAAAAAAATAGTCTATGAAATGCTAAAGAATGACCCGAACCAAATTAACATCCTACATACTCTTTTTAATAAAGTTATGATTGAACATGAAACTCCTTGGCATTCCAGTTGGATTAGCCCCATTTTTAAGAAGGGTGATAAAAATGATGTTAATTCTTACCGGTGTTTGAACTTATCTTCGTGTATTGAAAAATTATTGACTAGAATACTAAATGATAGGCTAAATATATGGCTTGATAAATATAAGATATTACATGAATCTCAAACAGGTTTCAGGAAAGATCACTCTACAATAGACAATATATGGATCTTAAAAGAAACAATACAAATATATAAAAATGATAAAAAACCACTGTACACCTGCTTTGTTGATCTTTCGAAAGCATTTGATTTTGTCCAAAAAAGTAGACTAATAAGTAAATTGAGATGCATAATACCTAATGGTGACTTTTTACTATTACTAATATATATTATAAAATTCAAAGCCTATATAAAAAGTCTTGTTCAATGGTGAAGAGAGTGACGAATTCCAGGTGAAACATGGTGTTCCACAAGGAGACAGCTTATCGCCCACTCTGTTTTGTATTGATATGAATGACTTTTCAACTGAACTTTATCGAAATATTACTAAATATGATCCAGCAAAAATAAATAATTTAGAAATAGCGACGCTCATATATGCTGACGACATTCTATTAATGAGTGAAACACAAATTGGCACTATTCAACAGCTTAAGTTTCTTCATAAATTTTGTGAAGATAACAATTTAAAGATCAACTATAATAAGACAAAGGTAATGATCTTCAACGAAATTGAAAAATATGAGAGGCTAAATTTAACAGGTGAGGATGATATAGGCCTATCATCAATAGAAATTGTCGACGAATACAAATATTTAGGTTATTGGATCACGAAAAATGACAGAAAACACATAAAGAGCTAACGAAAAAAGGAAAAGCATCCTCATACGTAACTGCTAAAACTTTAAAGGAGTTCAACTGTGTTGATGGTAGAATACTAACCGAAACATTTGAAATGCTAGCGGTATCGAAAATGCGATATGGAAGTGAGCTGTTTTTTGATAGAAACTGAACTGACATAAATCGTGTGATTATGCAATTTTACAAAAGATTTTACCATTTACGGCTAACTACGCCAAACTATTGCATTATTGGTGAATTTGGTGTCAGACCAATTGAATTTTATTGCTATAAATCGGCAATTAACTACTTTCTTAAGTTAAATGATGATAGTACTTCACGATTAATCACACGAATATTCAAAAACATACAAAGCAATATATACCATAAGTCCTATCGCAATACATGGTGTACCAGGATAAGCATTTATTTGACAAAATCAAATTCAGAGAAATACAAAGCTTGGATTACAGTGGAAAGTCCAAAAAAATAATTAATAATGGTCTGACTGAGTTCTTCAGGAAAGAATGGATCGACAATGCCAAACATAGCAATAAAGGTTTTAATTATTTAGAATTGTGCAGATTCCAATGTGAATTAAAGCAATATCTAGTACTAAGTAGCGACAAATATAAAATTAATAATATTGTCAAAATCAGAACAGGAAATCACGCACTGGCAGCAGAAATTGGTACGTATCAAAACCGCAGTACATATAAAGATTGTGTCTGTAAACTATGTGACCATAATGACAACGAAGATATCTTTCATTTTATTGTTAAATGTCCATGTTATAGTAGTGTGAGATATGTTTTGATTCCGCATCTTAAAGATCTCTCACGGACAAACTTCTATGATCTCATGAACTCATTAACATGTGTACAGATAAGAATAGTTAGCGAATATATTGATAGAGCAATGGACATCAAAAATAAAAGAACATAGATAGCGGACAGTAGACGAACCTATGTCTAAGAATGTGTTTCTGCACCATCCAGCGATAATGAATGACTTTTCTTTCTAAACAATAAATACAATTAGGAAACGACGATATCTGGAACATTGAAAATACCTGGTCCGGCATTTATGATATTAAACGTTGCCGACTAAATGCAGAATGAAATCATAGATAGCGGATAGCAACATACCTGATGTCCATGAATGCGACCATACAATATCAACATGATTGACTTTTCTAATCAATATGTAAATCAGCTACTTCATCTGATTTCTACGATATAAGTTGGTGAAACCATGGACTTCTATAATATAGCATCTGGACAGAAATCTGAACAGATATCATTGACCCTTCTATACGAAATGAGGCTGACTATTTGAATCGATGTCATTGATAAAGAAGTTATGTACATTGTATTCTTGTTATTCTTGCTCTGCGGGCGTTGTTAATTAGTGTTTTCAAATCATCAGCGATGTTTGTGGAGAAAGGAAAATGCTGCGCATATACTCTGTGTTTGTGTACCGGTATAAGAATAACAGTAAATTTAAAGACTCTTCACCTGCATTTCATTGCTTTCCTTTGAAAAATAAGCCACAGAATCTACAGATAAAGAACAATGTGATTTATGCCGACGACCAAACCAAAATTACTCTTTTTTGGTGACAAGGTTAGTACATTCTCACAATTGTCTTCCTCAAGAAGAAGAAGAAGAAATTTCAATCGATATGGAAGCATAGCCCTCAAATGTGAAATGAAAACTGATTTCGTTCGTCGCCTCAAATTAAACTAAAAAATTGTGTGAATTCGAGTAAGACTATACTCGTACCTTTTTGAATTTCGGAGCAACAGAAATCTGATTGCAAGGTTGCAGACGAGTATATTCTCCTGAACTCATCCTTGCAACGATCGAAGAATTCAACACAATAAACATCATGAACTTTTTTATCTTATTTCACACCGTGATTTTAGACCCTATATGGATAATGCATATCTCATAGGATGGATCATGAAATTTCATTAAGTGATGCAAAAATAATACAAGTTTGCAGTGATATTGCATTATCTTCTATCACACAATCGAAATGAGCACGCTGTATAGATATGGCTATTTCTGAATAATATGTATAAAATAAAGAGCTCGATTCTATCCTGGTGCATGTTGCATCAATATTCTGAGCTTCTATGCAACACTATGGCATTAAAAGCAAAGCAACAAGTAGATGTAGTGTTTTCTTTGGTGTTGGTTCTTCGAAAGTTCCCGAATGAATAAATTCATTTCAGGAAGTAAAACCAAAATCAATAACCAATCCACGAATCAACGTAGCACTTTGTGTTATTTGATATGCTGCTTCACTTGGAAAAGGGAAGATATGACCTAATATTTGTAAAAAAAGTGTAAACCTGAAATGCCGGTTTGTTTCCAAAGGATTAATTATTTGACTTTGATTATTGATTAACTCTCTTTTAAAATATTGCGTTTTCGTAAATAATTTCTGTAAATAGCACTCCAATGTTTTATTTAATTCAAAAAATAGGAGCCAGCAGATCTATGTGAATGACATTGATTGATACATGAATAAGTTTCCTCAGATAACTCATTTGCCAATGTGCAAAAGGCGACAGAAAATTCTGATCAGAGTCTCACCAATGGGCAAAGTCAGACTGAAAAAGAGACTATAGGAATTATACTTCAAAATTGATGTAAATCGGCATGATCTTCCAGATATAGTTACACATTATCACGAAAATTAATCAACCGATACATGCTTAAATGCATCAATATGAAAGACAATATCAGCCTCATCTCGTATACGTGCTATTTTAGATATCTGTCCAGATGCTATATTATAGAAGTCCATGGTGAAACGCTAACACTTGATGAATGAACCGAACAAATAAAACAATGGGTAGCAGAATTGCATTGTTAAGTGATGGTGAAAACTACTCACAGACATTGAAAGTATAAGGAATATCTCGGTCACTCGCTACGATACTTAATCGGAGGACGGTTGACATTACAGGCTGTTATCTGTTTCTCAATCATTTCTTGATCACATTCCAGGTATGTACTGAAGATTATTGATTCACAGACATTGAATTTGATTTAATAACCGTGCCTCCGATTAAATAATAGGATTAATAATAGGGTTAGTAAACTGCTGCTGGGTGTGATGTGCAAATCAAAATTCCAAATAAACTTGATTAATAACATAAAATAATCATTCTCAAATCAAAATGAAAACGATGTTTATATATTTTGATACATGCTTGTCTCCTCTCCTCTAGTTAATGATGTTATGACTCATTCATTCATTCATTCATTCGTTCATTGTCTCGTTCATAGCATAACTTTTGACTGTATATATCTCAAGACTTTTTCAGACTTTCATCCTAATCACCAATTCCCTCACGGTATACAACGGCGATCATGGTGCAAGTGTGCGTTTTTAGCTTTCATTTCACCCATTCCATACATTGTCATCTTTAATTTTTCTGCCATTCACTTTGACATTACTGCAATTATTTCATATGTACCTTGTTTGTTCCCACAAGATGGGCAATAAACTTTTTGAGATTTTGAGAGAGAGAGAGAGAGAGAACAAATTCGTAAATCAACTGAATAATTATCTATTCAAGTCGCAAGCAAGGGCCGGATCAGCTTCATACAAATACATTTTACCAAACCCTCAAATCCTTTGTCATTACAGATATGAAAACGGTCGAAACTCAACCAACAACTCCAAACCGGGATCTGGCAGAATTGGGATTTATTCAGATGGACAATTGTACCTGTGGTAATGATGAAGTCGACGAAGAAACAATCTACTGTGATAAGTGCAAGCGCAACTTCCACATCTCTTGCACAAAACTGCCAGCTTACGAATTGATAAAATACTTTATAAAGCATCAATATATGCATGCGAGGTCTGTATCGGAAACCTACATACTAGCGAGTTCCAGTTATACCAGCAAACAATAAAGACAGCAACTTCACATCAAGCAGACACGCGCGAAGTTGAGGAGCTCATAAAAGACCTGGAATCGCAAAGAAAGAAGATGAAACTAACAGAAGAGGCATTGCGACAGAAAGACGGAAGAATTGAAGAATTGCTTGCCACAATTGCAAGAAAGAACAATGCCACGGAGATTGATTCACTAAAAATCCAAATCGAGGAATACCAGCGAAAAACCAAATCGCTTGAATCATCTCTTTTCCTCAAAGAAAGAAAAATTGAAGAGCTACTATTGTCAGCGAACGCCCTAGAAGAAGAAATGAAGAAGCAAGACGAATTAGCAAGAGAACTGAGAATGCAAATCGACGAGTTGAGAAGACAGAATTTGGAAAGACCACAGAATACACTTTGATAGTGAAACCGAAGACACCATTGAAAGAGATACCTACACGAAAACAGAAGTACAAAAACTGATAGAGAACATCAATAGAAGAATTGACGAAGTTAAAGATGGTTTGGAAAGACATGCTAATGATACTCGACATGCTAGACCAAGACGATACCAACAACGTCCTAACGACTACAACAACCAACCAACAACACCTTCTCAAATGTTACAACTGTAGCAAATATGGACATATCGCTCGCAATTGCTGGGGAGTGAGAAGAAATAACTACGAGAATAATTGGCAAGGAAGAACGTACCAAAGAAGACACGGAACAAGACGGCCGAACAACTACAGAAGCTACAATGACAGATACAGACGACCATGGGAAAATCGAAGAACGCCTCCAGCACAAAATGTAAGAGAAAATCGATTCCGAGTAAGCCCTACCATCAATTAACAAGGAAACAGGAGCTACATTCCAACATACATCATGGCACAGAACAACAACCCCAACATGCAATCATCACAAATGCTATCTGTGCCTATGCCGACCTCGCATGCATACCCGCAGCATTTTTGATGAAATAGTTAAAGGAGAGGAGACGAACGATGACATCGATAATGAGATGTATAATGACACAGTTGACGTGACTTACAATATTCATAAGAAAAAACATAAACTCAAGTTTTTCTATGTCAACATAAACGGTTTAACTGAAAGTAAAATCAAAGACTCATGTGTAATGAATGACACAGACAATTCAGATATTTTATGTTTTACGAAGACACATATAAAAAAACGAATGGGACCCACCAGTAGTTGATTATTATAACGGATATCATATATATAATATAATATATCATAATATATTATAATATAATATATTCATAGAAAAGATTAATTATATGGGAAGAAGCATTAAGGGAGTGTCCTCATATTGTAAAACATTACAAAATGAATGCAAACCAGAAATATTGTGAACGAGAATGGTAACCTCTTAATATTGAAAATAATGAATCACAAATGGCAAAATTTCAAACAGATTTTTCTGATCATATGTTATAGAGAAAATCGTGAGTCAAAATACAAGGAAAACAATTATTTCGACAAAATTAAATTTTATATTTCAAAATTTAAAATGAAGCATATAATTTTAATAGGAGATTTAAATGGACGGACTGGCAGTTTAAGCGATAACAACGAAAAGAATCTTCGGCCAAGGACTTCATCGGACGAAGTAATCAACGGATACGGTAGACAAATAATTGAATTCTGTAATGAAACTTCATTGATTATGGCAAACGGTCGTTTAGAACCTGGAACGCCTACGTACATTACATTACATGGCGATGCATCAAGGAAATCAGTCATAGACTACTTACTAATATCAAAGTCTATGATACCGTATATAAATAAATTTAAAATTTTAGAACCGACTCTTTATACGGATCATGTTCCATTGACTTTCGAATTAACTATAGACGAAGTGCATGAAATCTCTTGCAACTATTTAAACAAAGCCACTACAAACGGATGAAAACTCTATAATACGCGTAAGTTTACAGTACCATATAGATGGACTAATCAAAGTGATGTAATCTTCGATGACCATTACTATAAAATGAAATGCCAAGAACTTTTGAAAGAAATGAAGACATATCTGACAACTGCAGTTATGTATGAGAGACTGATAAATAACAAAAATGCAGCAATTAGCAAAATTTCAAATTTATCCAATAATGTCAAATACTCCGAAAAAACAAGAGAATGCAGAAGAGCCTATAAAAAAGCCGTTACCGAATTCAAGTTCAATACTAATGAAGACAGCTTGAGCAATCTCATGAAATACAAACGCAAATTAAAAATAATAATCAGAAAGGAGAAAAGGAAGAATAAGTTAAAGAGATTACAAAAGTTAGAAAAAGCAAAATTCGAAAATAGCCATAAAGAATATTGGCAAATTATTAGGAAAGATGAATGCAAAGCCAAAAAAACTCAAAGAAGTAATCTTACAATTACTGATTTCAAAAACCATATCGAAGAAATAGATTCACCATTGCATAGAATAACTGATTCAGTGTCAATAGAAACTGACTCATCATTCATTATTCAAAACGGAACACTAACTACGAACATCCATGATCATAAAAACCTTGACTCGGATATAACAAATGACGAAATAAAGGACTGTTTGAAATTAGTCTCTAACTCCAAATCGAGTGGACCAGATGGTCTCGTATATGAGATGCTAAGAAGAAACATTGAAGAATCTGCTGAAACATTCTTGCAGACCATGATATCCCGTGGGATTATAGTTGGCTAACGCCCATATTTAAAAAAGGTAACAGAAACGACGTGACGTCTTACAGATGCATTAATTTGTCATCGTGTTTGGAAAAAATAATGACGAAAGTTATCAATAATAGACTCAATTCATGGTTAAAAGAAAATCAAATTATACACGAGTCTCAAATAGGTTTTAGAAGAGGACACTCCACTCTAGACAATATATTCATATTGAGAGAAATAATACAAATATATAGTAATATGAAAGCTCCACTCTATTTATGTTTCATCGATCTGTCGAAAGCTTTCGATTCAATTTCGAAATGTCGGTTAAAGATCAAATTAGATGCCACAATACCAAATAGCAGAATCTTAAAGTTTATCAATAATTTACTAGATAACAAGCGGTATAAAATCTTATATGGAGGAGAAGAAAGCGAAATTTTTACACTCAAAAGGGAATTCCACAAGGAGATAGTTTGTCACCGACATTATTTTGCCTATGTATCAATGATCTTCTAAAGGTAATGGATAAAAAAGTACAATGCTTGACCCAGTGAAAATAAATAATATTAAGATGACAACGTTGATGTACGCAGACGACATTCTATTGTGTAGTGAATCAAAAGATGGGCTAATTAAGCAGATTGAATTGGAGTAATGGGCAAAAGACCGTTCCAGGACACCATAAAATTAAAAAAAAATGGTATCTTTAAAAACGACATAAATTCATGAATTTGAACCCTTTTTCAGGTTTTTAAGACCTAAATAAATGAATTTAGTCCATTCAAAAAGTACCATTTTTTCAAAAAATGGCATTTTTAAAAACGACATAAATTCATGAATTTTGGTCATTTTTCAGGTTATGAAGACCTAAATTCATAAATTTGGGCGTTTTTAAAAATACCCAATTTTCAAATTTTTCAAAATCTCAAATTTGAGAATTACAATTTTCACCCTTAAAATCATGACCGTTCCAGGACACCAAAAATCATAAAAGTTGAGAATTTCAAATTTGTGATTATGACATTTTTCATTGCTTAAATCATGACCGTTCCAGGACATCGAAAATCATAAAAGTTGAGAATTTCAAAATCATGAATTTTATCCACTTTCAGGTTTTTAAAATATATCATGTGACTAAAAATATTTCTTTAAAAATGGAAGAAACCGCAAGAATATATCCTTCGTTATCATATGAACGTAGTTCTACTTTAATGGACATTGAAAAGATTAACATTGAAAAAATGAATAAAGAAAAACACAAAGATAGAGTACGTTATATGAAAGATAAGGAATCTCAATTATTATTAAGATTAGAGCATTATAAAAAATTAAGAAAGAGATGGACTAAAGTTAAGAATGTAACACAAGGAATTGGCATATTCTTAACAATAAGTTTAGGCGCTCTCACTATTGTTATATCTTCAGGTGTTTTAGTAATTCCAGTAGTTGCTACAGCTTTAACAGGTACGGGTGTTTTTGCAACTTCACTTGTTACAATGTTAGATAAATCTTTAATAACTAAGAAACGAAAATCATTAAAAACTAAGCATTTACATATTAAAGAAGTCTATGACAAATTGCATCACTACTTTCAAAGAGTATGTGATGATAATGTTATTACGTTAGATGAGATTGAAAAATTTGATCAAATAGCTAATGAAGTAAATCAAATATCATTTCAATTACAGTCAGAAAAAGTTGATGATAAGAATAAACAGGATGGCAAAATTTCGAGTGATGGTAAAACTTTTAGTGATGGTAAAATTTCTAATGAAGAAAATGATAAATTTTTTTTAGAAGAGCTAAAAACTTTAAGCGAAAATTTAAGCAAAACTTTATTAAACAAAACTTTATTAAACAAAACTTAAAACGAGAAACCTTTAAACGAAAAGATGTCAGACAACAAAGCAATAAAAAAATAATTTGTTCAGTAAAATGTTTTTGTTGTATTCCAATGTTACCACAAAATTCAAATATTATATTTTAAAAATGGATAAAATTAGAGCTGAAAATTTTAAAAGAATAAAACAATTAGAAGAGATAATAAATCAAAGAAATATTATGAAAGAAAATCATCTTCAACATAGAATGATAAAAGCTGGTATTCAATCTGATATGTTTGAAAAAATGCAGCAAACCGAACAAGTAAAAACTGATTTTGAAAAAACTATGAAACCATTTAAAACTCTTGAAAAAGAACTTACAAATAATGATAAACAAATTGATATAACAGATCCAGAGCACAAAACTATATTAGATGACTATGGATTACTAGAATCAAACATTAATAAGAAATTACCAAAATCTATGCAATTTGAACATTCTATCTCATTTATAGATGGAAAAACAATACCTAGATTTTATCTCGGACAAAAAGAAATATTTCCACAACCTTTTCGAGGTTTAATTTTTTCACCAGATAAATCTCCTTTTAATTTAGATAGAAATTTTGTTGATCTTTTAAGAGGAGCAGATTTAAATAATCTTGCTGTAGAAGATCTCATAAAATATAAAGCTATGTTAGATAGAGTTGGTGCAGTAAAATCTCTTAGACGTTATAAACAATTAGAAAATTTATTATCAGCGGGAGTTAAAGTAGGAAAAGGTTTATCTGAAAAACAGAAAACAGAAAAAACTGTATTCTTACCAGATGATCCACAAGAATTACTAAATAGATTAAATATTTTAATATCGGCAATAAAAGAAGGACATAATTCTAGTTTCAATGAAATTCATGCTATATTGAAAAGACTGTCAGAAAAGAAGATTCTAAATGAAGAGGATTATAAAAGTGTAGCTGAAATATGTTGTTTCTAATTTTTATCTATGATTTTTATTCATGATCTTTATCTATGAGTTTTATCTATGATTTTTATCTATGATTTTTATCTATGATTTTTATCTATGATTTTTATCTACGATTTTTATCTATGATATTTATTTAAAATTTTAACTAAAAAATGTGTTCAGCAGATTTAGACAAAATTAATAATCATTTAGAAAATCTAACAGAGATTTTGGGTTCATCAAAATTTAGTACGACGTTAAAAATTATAACAACTACTTCATCACACACTTGTAATTTAGAACCCATTCTACATTTGGAACAAAATATAAATTATCAAATTGCATTGACTAGTTTCTCTACATTTAACACTATTCAAAAGGTTATCAAAGATGTGAATGACCAATTTAGATATTCTACTGATAAAAGCAAAACATGGAAAATATTAACTTTTCTTCCTGGTTCTTACGAAGTTGAATCAATATCAAATGAAATTAAGAGACATTTAGGTATACCATTTAAAGATAAGAAACAATTACATTTTGCAGTTGAACCGGCAGTCAATAAATTTTCTCTTACTTTAGACGAAAATCATCAAGTTGATTTTAATCATGATAGATCATTGTCAAAGCTATTAGGATTTAATAAACAAACCTATAGTCAAGGTTATCATTTAGGTGAGAAGATTCCAAAAATAACTGAAATAAATTCAATTGTTGTACATTGTGACATTATTGAAGGAGGATATATAAATGGTAAATTGTCAAATTTAATATTCAGTTTTCCAGCTTTTACTGTACCCATTGGTTATAGATTAAATGTAATTCCACAAACATTAATATATTTCCCTATTACAAGAAAAACTATTAACAACATTAACATGAGAATCACTGATGAAAAAGGAAAAGAAATAAATTTTGGAGGTGAAGAGATTATGATAGATCTTTTGGTTCGGGAGGTCTAAACTCCTACGCGAAGCTAGAGAAGTTTAATTTTCTTCTTCTTTAGAAACAAAAAATAAAAAAAATAAAAATAAAATTTTTTTATTAAAAAATGAGTGAACTACCTCCATTTAATAAAAAAAACTTAAATTTAATCATCATCCAAATTTATCTAATAAAGTTTTGTCAGTTATTTGTGGAAGATCAGGATGTGGAAAAACGTATCTATTATTTAAAATTTTAACGACTCCAAATTTTTTGGATTATAACAATCTTATAATTTATACAACAACGGCAGAACAACCCGTCTATCAATTTTTTAAATATGGATTTGAAAATAATCTTAAAAAAACAGCAATTGCTTCATTATTCAAAGAATATGAAAAATCTGAAGATGAAGAAGAAATAAGTTCGTGGTGTGAAGAAGCAGCAAAAAATAATCAGTTAGTTGAAACCAATAAAAATAAGCATATAAAGATACAATTAATAGATGATAGTGGTAATATGCAAGATCCTAGTAAACTAGATAAAACAATGAAACATTGTGTAATTTTTGATGATTGTGTTAATGATAGAAATCAGTCAGTTCAGAGAAATTATTTCACAAGAGGTAGACATAATAACTGTAGTGTATTTTATTTAACACAAAGTATGTATTCATTAGACGGAAGTGTTATTAGAAAGAATGCAAATATATTTATACTATTTAAAATAAATGCAAGAAACTTAAGTGATTTGTTAAGAGATTTATGCGTAAGAAATAAAGATGAATTTAAACAATCGTGTAACAATGCTTGGTCAAAAGATTATGGATTTATCACAATTAATATTGATAAAAAAATTCATGAAAGAGTTATGGAAAATATTTTCGCGGAGTGATAAAAATATACAAATATAGTGTTATAATATTTTTTTATTTTATGTATATATCAAATTTGTCTATCTTAGAAATTAGAAAATTAAAAAGGTACAGTAGTTATTCCATCAGGTAAAATTTTTCTTTTATCATCAAATGGATCTAATGCTAATTTATGTTCCTCTTTTAAATACATGTTATGTTTTTTTGAATTAAGTCTATAATTACATGCTGTTTTTATTTCATTATTAAATAATACATTTTTATAATCTTGAAATGTTATTTGATTAGCCACTGATGCCTTTGAAATTCCTTTTAATGTTTTATGTGTTTTAATATTATTAGTTGTATCATAACAGTAACATTTAGATTTTAAAAATATAGCTTCTATTATGAAATCTTCATTTCCTTCTAATTCATCTTTTACTTTACATAAATCAGAAGGATGAATGATATCTTTTATTTTATCTATTTCTTCATCAAGTGTAGAATTATACGGTATTGTTAATTCTAAGAAAACAGAATCGGTATCTGTAAAGTGTAATTTATAGTTTTTGCCATAAGCAGGTGCTAAATAATCATATATAAATCTATACATAAATAGTTTAGCTAATTCTAATATAGTGAAACCAATAAAATTAAACTTATCATGTTTTACGCTAATTCGACGTAAATGTACAGCACATAGTTCATCACTAAATCTAGTAGTTCTTTTATATGTAGGTTTCCTTGTTAAATTTTGAAACCTATCTTTATCATAAACTATTTCAATATTTTGTCTATTACGCACATTTTCTAAAGTCTTCCCATAAAATGCATTATTCATTAATTTGAAGAACACGTTTCCAAAATCATCTTTATTTCTTTTAGCTATTTTACGTTTTTCAATATTGAACTCTATATAATTTTTTAACCACCTAGATTTTCTATACACTAGTTTTCGGTGAATTTTTGTGAGAATCATTCCATGATCTAAATACCAATCTAGCATTCTTCCTTCAACAACATACTTTCCTTTTTTACTTTGTGTTAACATAAGTTTTTTTGTTGGTCTGTATTTCTTAGGAATTAAAGATTTTTGATAATCTGAAAAATCTTCTATATTGGGAATTTTGTTTTCGGGACAGAAAGGAAAATATTTTGTTTTATCTTTTATTTCATCAGGATATACTAAATGAACTTCATATATATAACCATGATTATAATTTCCATCATATGTTTTTTGATAATCAAGAATATTACACCATTCCATGTCACCTGTTGGTAATTCTTGTATCATGCAAGAATATAAGCTATTAAAATCATAATATAACAAATAGTTTTCTCTCATGATTTCATCAACTGCTGCTTGACTATCTTCATTTGATATAAGTCCTTCTATATTTTGATTAAACAATTTTATAAACTGATCACTTTCTTCTGGAGATAAAGGTTTCATTATTCCATAATCATCAGGATTTACTTTTTTATTGTAACACTGTACATAACGATTACCTAAAACTGATGAAACTCCACCTCTAATTCCAGATTCAAAAAATAATAATTTATCATATGTATTCTCTTTATAATGTTTAAGTTTAACATTTGTATGTTTTAATCCTGCTAACCATGTTAAACCTGGTGTAGAATAACAATAACATGGATCTATTCCGTAATATTCTATGCACATGTCACGAAAGGTTTCAAAAAGATCAGTAAGGATTAATACATCTATCTGAAGATATTTCATTGTATAATCATACATTGTTTTACAATTTAACTCTCTCCAATTTTTTTCAGCTTCTGCATAGTCTTCTTTAGATAATTGTGATTGTTTTAATGTTGATTTAAATTTATTTATTGGAGGAAGTTGTTTTTCTTCCATAATTTTATTCACAGAATTAAAATCTCCAGTTATATCAGTCTTCGACTGTGAGCCGCAGGCTATATACTCATACGGAAATATTCCTTTTAAAGGTTTTAAATTATATTTATTTAATATTTTACATTGTTCAGATTTCAAAGTTTTTCCCATAACATCTAATGAATAAGGAGTAAAAAATCTAAATGCATCTAAAATTCTAATACAACCTAATTGCATTGAAAAATATTCTTCTTCTGTTTTACATAGTACATTTATTTGTTGTTGTTGTAATTTTTCAGATGAAAATAAATCTTTCATTACTAGATGGAAATCATATTTAGAACCATTGTAGAAATATAGAGGAACAAAGTTATATTTAAATTTATTAGCATTAAGATTACAAGAATTATGTGCTGCACCTCTATATAATCCATTTAGATGGTCATGATCTTTTACCTTATCAAGATATCTACCTCTGCCATTTTTATAATTTTTTGCAAATTCTTTTCCACAGTAATAACATTTTGTTTCATTAATAAAATTTAATTTTTCTTTTTCTGTTAATGGCATCATTGGTATATTTGTTTCAAGCAATTGTGAAAAGCGACCTTGTAATTCTTCTACTTTCTTTGTAAACATTTCTGAACTATCTTCACCATAGTATTGATAATATTCTGATTTAAATAATTCAGGATAATTTGAATGAATGTACATTCCCCAACATAATGGTTTTTGTTCAAATAAATATTTTTCTTTACCTTGTTCAGCTGCACTTTTTTCAGAATTAAAAACCGTAGGTTCTAGGGCTTGGCCCGTACCATTTTCAGAATTATAATTTTCAGAATCGGGCGAAGCCCTGGAACTTTCCGTTCGATTTTGTGTCATATTAACATTACATGCTTCAAAATCACAATAAATAGTAAAGGGTACTTTATTTTAAAATACCATTTATTATATTCTAAATAATCATCTTTTGGAAATGTGTTTCTGACTGCTTCATTTTGTTGGCAATTCTCCAAATGTCTATTCATTTCTTCTTTAGTTCTAAAGCTCATCATACATTGGAGACAAAGAAAATTAGCATTATCTGAAGTTTTTGTAAATATAGAAACATCTTTACACAATATAAAATGACCCTGATAATATAATATATTCGCTTGTGCTGGCTGTTTTGTCTTTTCTAGTTTTTCAAATTTATCTTGATATATTTCATGTGTTTCATCAATTTCTTTTGTAAGATTAAATGTACTTCGATGAAAATTTTGATTTAATATTTGTAACTGATAACTATATTCTTTATCATATTGTTCTTTATATTGTTGTAGACATTTTTTTAAAGATTCATTTATTTTTTGATTGGTTTCATTTTCTTCATTATTTAATTCTTTATTGTCTTCATTTAATTTTTGAATCGTTTCTATCTTATTTTGATATTTATGGCCATATTCTTGTACTAATATTTTTGTTTGTTGTTGATAATCTGTTTTACATTTTTGTAAACTTTTATTTAAATTTTCTAATTTTTGTTGATATTCTAAAGATAAAGATAAATAATCGGTATCATAATCATAATTATAATTACGTCCTTTATAATTATTATGACTAATCATTATTGGTGATAGTGTTTTTATAATTTCAAATTTTTCAGTACATATTATATTTCCTTGGTAAAAAATATAATGATGCATGTAATTTCCCCTATCATTATATACTATTTCTGATTGCCATAAATTTTTATTATTCAAATAAAATGTTTTTGAATCTGAGTAAAGTGGAGTAATTTTACCAATAGAAACATAATTCACATTTAATTCAAAAACATTTACTTCTATTAAATTTTTATTCTTTCTATGAAACTTTTTTAACCTATTATAATCATATGGAAATTCATCTAAGCCATCAGAAAGATCAAATTCATTTATGTATTCTTCTTTATTATAATGACTTAGTCTTTCTTTATGATATTCTGCAGGATGTAAATGTGCTATAATACTCCACAGAAAGCAATAATCATCTTCATGTTTTATGTTGATTATTTGTGGTGAACTGAAAGGTAAAGGAACATAACTACCACCAGTATTATTTTTATATTTATCAATTACTATTTTCTTAGATAGTATTTTAACAAATCTCCAACCAGATTCACGTAACTGGGCTTCAATTATACAATTTTCTAATTTAAGTATCATCGATTCAAATATGGGTTGTATATCATTTACATTATGAATTTCTTGTGAATTTGTAAAATGTCCTTGTATTATTTCTTCAGGAATTCCATCAGGTCCATTTTTTGTATAAAGTACTTCTACATTCATATAACATTTGAAAGATTTCTTAAATATATTATAAAAGTTTGTTAATACATTAATAAAAGTTTCACCGGTTTCATTATGTTCAACAGATTCATTAAATAAATATTTTATATCTGTTACCGCTTCATCTGTTCGTTCAGCTTCATCAAATTCATCAGTATCGCTAAATAAATATCTTCCATCTGGTAGGGTCTCATCTTCACTATTAAAAACTTTTTTATATTCCGAATGTGAATAATCATCAAACATTTTTTTAACTTTCATGTCAGTAGGCAATGTTTCTAGATAGTTTTTGTAGCTATTTAATTTTAATATATTTCCTTCATCAACTCGTTCTACATTTTGTAAATGCAATTTACTATTTAAATGAGATTGATAACTTCTTATTGTTTGCAACTTTTTTTTACATAAGACACAATAAAACTTGGTATTTTCCATTTTTTATTTTTTAAAGAAAAATTTGTGTTTTAATTTTAGATATAAACATTCTAATATCAAGGACTTGAGAGTTACCATATATTATTGTAATATCTGATCTAATCTTATCTAAGCTTCTATCTTTACAACTCTATGCTGTATTAATCAGTATACACATGAACATGCACAATATAAAGGGTACATGGGTTCTCGGTTAAAACACAGCGTACACGCATAAGAAAACTGAGTGTGTATTCAAACCATGACATATTCAAACAAAGTTAAAGAATAGAAATATGTCCAATCTCATAGAGTGAGATATTACATCTCTCCCTTTCCACAAATCACGGAGTAAGGGATCCGTCTGCAAAGATGTCACTGTCGGTGAAATAGTCATTCAAGTATATTGGTCTTCTTCTGTTACGTGTTTGGTTCCGGTTGCCTCCGCTCAGGTGCTCGTGTTTCGGTTCGTCGGTTGTCGATAGGCTCTCCTGCCTCGTCTCGTCTCGGTTCCGGTTCTCACGTCTCGCTCCTTCTACAACTTCGTTCTCGTCCTCCTGGATCGGTTCTCTCGTCTCGGTCGGATTCTCCTGGATCGGTTCGCTCGTCTCGGTCGGATTCTCCTGGATCGTCTCATCGGTGGCTTGGGTATCCGGTTCTGCTTCGGTTCTATTGTCTGCCAGGTTCGCTCTCTTGAACCTGCTCGCATCTCGATAGATCGTTCGTCCGTCGGTTGATCTTCTCGCCTTGACGCTGGATCCGTCCGTCTTCTCGATGGTGTACAAGTTCGGTTCGTATGGAGTGGACCATTTGTCTCTCTTCTTCTGTTTTACTAACACGTGATCCCCGATATTGAATCGTGGATCGTGTGATCCTCTATCTTTATAGTTCTTAATCCTGTTTTTGTAACTTCTGTCTATCTCATTAATGGCCTGGTCTCTATCGCTGCTCGGTCCTTCAAAGGTTCTAGTATGGAGCTTTGTCCTGATCTTTCTACCCATGAGTGCCTCGTAGGGTGAGATTCCTGTAGCAACATGTGGGGTGGACCTAAAACCCATCAACATCTCCTGGACAGCTATCTTCCAATTTCGTCCTTCTAAGTGGGCTATTCTCTCAGCTTTGTTTAGGGTCTTCATAAAACTCTCAGCAGCGCCGTTCGCTCTGGGGTGCTCTGGCGTAACACGGTGGTGGTGAAACCCTTGCTCATCGGCGAAGTTTGAGAATATCTCAGAGTTGAAGGGGGGTCCGTTATCTGATATGACAGTACTGGGAATACCGTGGGTGCTGAAAATTTTTGTGAGCTTCTCAATGGTGGGACCTGATGCTGTAGAGTAGACAATTTCGACTTCTGGGTACCGTGTTCGTAAGTCTATCACAACTAAATTGTAATGGCCGTCGGGGTAGGGTCCCCCAAAATCAATCGAGACGGTATGCCATGGCTCATTAGGTATCTTGGTCATCTTGGTTGGTAACTCTCTATGGTCATCGGTTGCAGTCTGGCATGGGTGACAGTTTTTGATTGTGTTTTCTACTAGTTGGTTAATGTTCTCGAACCAGTACTTGTCACGTATCATGCGCTTCGTCTTAGTCATCCCGAAATGGCCCATTTTATGAGCTGAATTGACAATCCTTTTCTGAAGTTTTTCTGGAATTATAATCTTATTCATCCTGAAGAGGAGTCCGTCAGCCTCATAGATTTCTGTCTTAAGACTATAGAACGGTATGACATCGGGGTCCTTTCTCATAGCTTCCCATGATTCGCTCCTTATGGTCTCTCTCAGCTTCTGCAGTTGTGGATCTCTAGCTGTTTCTTTTCTAATCTCGTTCAAGCCGGTGTGTTCATGAGTGACTATGCATCTGACATATCGTTCGGTGGAGTCTGAAGCTGTCTCAGTTAATGGATGCCTTGAGAGGTAGTCCAGGGGGTCTCTTTCATCTCTGCCCGGTTCGTAGATCATTTCATAGTCCACATCCTGCATGTCCATGATCCATCTCTCAAGACGTGGTGGTAAGTTCACTTTCGTCTTGTTGAAAAGTGGAATCAGTGGCTTGTGCGAACAAACTATCTTGAACTTCGGTGCACCTAGCAAGTACATGCGAAATCTGTTTTTCGCCCATCGGACGCATAACGCATCTTTCTCGGTCTGGCTGTAGTTTCTCTCTGTGCTAGTCATCGACCTGCTAATGAAATGAACTGGCTTGACGCCTGATTCTGTCTTCTGGAATAATCCTGCCGATAGACCTTCATGGAAGCTCGCTTCAGTTCTCACAATAATAGGGTATCTAGGGTTAAAGAATGCCACGGAAGCATCATCTGTGATGGCCTCTTTCAGTTTCTCAAATGCCTCGTCTTCAACCTCGGTCCACTGGAATTTCTTATCTTTCAGGGTTAGGTTACGGAGTGGAGCTGTCAGGTGCGAGTAGTTGGGTATGAATTTTGACAAATAACCAGTCATTCCTAGAAAACTACGGACTTCTGACTTAGATTCCGGTATGCTGCATTCCTTGATGGCTTTGACCTTCTCGGGAGCCGGTCGCAGTCCATCGTCAGAGAACTTATAGCCGTAAAATTCTATCTCTTTCAGACCGAATTGACATTTCTGACGGTTGAATGTGATGCCAAAATCTCTCGCTTGATTTAGGACCTGTTTCAGAGCTTTAGCATGCTCCTCTTCGTCTCTGCCGCCAATGAGGATGTCGTCTCTATGGTTCAAACAGTTGGGGATATTGCCGAATATTCGGTAAACAACTTCGTCGAAGCTATCTTGGGCTGATTTCGCTCCGAATATCAGTCTGGTTGGGCGCATGTTGCCCCAAGGTGTGCTGAACGTGGCGATGTTTCTCGACTTTGGATGAAGGCTAAGCTGGTGGTAACCTTGATTCATGTCAAGTTTTGAAAATATCTTGCATTCACTGAATTTGTGAGTAAAGTCCTCGACTGTGGTGCCCTGAGTGATACTGTTTCTTTCCATGGCCTTATTTGGTGCTCTCAGATCTATGCATGCACGGATCATATTGGACTGTAATTCTTGTTCATCTCGGTATCTTGGCTTCGGCATGATGACTAATGGTGAACACCAACTAATGGCTTCATTATCTGGGACGCGCTCGTAAATTCCATTTTCTACACATTCATCTAGCAATGCTTTGAGTGGCTTCTGGAGGTAGAATGGGACTGGTCTGGGCTTCTGTGCGATCGGTTCTGCGTCATCTTTCATGTGGAAGTGTGCATATATCTCGAGGTCATTCTTCTTGTCTCGGATGTGGCCTATGCCCTCGAAGACTTCCTCGTACTCCGCTAATATTGCCTCGCGATCTGTAGGCTCATTCTTAATGAGGCGTATCCTGAGGTGGTTCTCGCGGGCGAATTTACCGTGGGGGTTTATCTTCAACATCCCTAATGTTTCTAAGGTGTCTCTGCTTAATAGGGGTGGAGATTCTAGTCTGCCCTTGACGATAACGAATTTAGCAGTCGTTCCGCAAGTTATGTTCTTGATAGTGGTCTCTATCTCTCCCTTCACTAGAAGCTCTTTCTGGACGGCTTTCAACCTAACAGTGGAAGGTTTCAGTACTAGTGTACTTGATGATCTGTTGCTCAGTGCTTTGAACTGGTGCTCATCCATGACATTGACTTCTGAGCCTGTATCAGGTTCTATAAGTGTTTTCACATCTGCGACATGAACAGTAATCAATTTGTCAAATTTCTGGGATTTCTTTTGCATGCCTATCTGTTTCACGCGAAAAAAATCATCATCTGAACTAGTCTCGTTCTCTGCTTCTTCCAACTTCCTAACGGATTTCTTCTGCTTATTAAACCTCTGGCTCTGATTCTGGTTAGGCTTGCTGGATTTACAAACATTGGCCCAGTGGTTCAACCCACCACACTTATGACATTTCTTGCCGTAAGCAGGACAATTTCTCCCCTTCTCGTGTGTGCCTGACTGACCACAATAACCGCAGGGGGTCCTGTTTTGGTTTGGCTTGTTAAAATAAGGCCTAGCTTGTTTCGTGCTATGTGGACGATTTCTGATTTTCGCGATGGTTTTGGAATCCCTATCTTCCGATAGTTTCATGTCGTTAAGTTGATCAGTCATGGCCTCCATCTGCTGCGCTTCCTCTAGAAGCTGATCGAGTTTCCATCTTTTATTCACAGCGTTTCTGATAAGTGTCTTGTCATCAGTGGTTTGAATAATGTGCTCAAGTATCCTGTCATCGCTATCAACAAAATCACAATAATTGGCTTTTTCTCTAAGCCGCGCAGCATAATTACTCATTGTTCATGCCTATTGGGTCGCATCTTGTTAAACAGAAACTTCATGTGCTGGGTATTAATCTTTCTCATGAAATGATTGTCTAGCTTACATTTCAGTGTAGTGTATACATCCTTTGTCACACCCTTGGGTAAAGTGGTGGGGTCTGGGAGGTGCTTAGCCAAACGTCTTACTCTGGCCCTCCGTAAATCAGAACAGCATCCTTTCTATCTTCTGGATCACTAATCCTACGAAATCTGAATTCAGTTTCAATCCCCTCAATCCATTCTTCCCACTGCATGCCTGTGGCAGCAGCATCGCCGGTGGGGTGAAATGGTGTCGCTCTCAGATCCCGGTTCTCTATTGCTGGAGTAACCGTTCCCGTCGCCATTGTAATATCTGATCTAATCTTATCTAAGCTTCTATCTTTACAACTCTATGCTGTATTAATCAGTATACACATGAACATGCACAATATAAAGGGTACATGGGTTCTCGGTTAAAACACAGCGTACACGCATAAGAAAACTGAGTGTGTATTCAAACCATGACATATTCAAACAAAGTTAAAGAATAGAAATATGTCCAATCTCATAGAGTGAGATATTACAATTATTATATATTTCACATTCTTAAGTTATTTTATTTTCTTTATCACATTAAGTTTTATCATATTAAGTTTCATCATATAATGTTTTATCAAAAGATAATTTAAATTTATTTTCACCAACTATTGATTCTTCATCATCATCATAAATTGTTTCTTCAACATCATAAATTACACTTTTTGGTATAGGATGCCATTCCCTGATAGGATACCATTCTCTTATTGGAATATCTAATTCTAAATTACATTTTTTATCTGATAATAATATAATAGAGAAAAATATTGGTCTTTGATCTCTTTTGGAAAATTTAATAACACCACCATAATCTGAATCACTTTTAGTTTTTATTAAAGATGATAAAATTTTAAATTGATTAGATGTAAATCCTAATTTAAATTTTGTAGACCCGACACATAGTTGTCTAACAGTATCTTCAACTATAACATCATTATTATTTTCAATTGTAAGAAAATGAAATTTAGATAAATTTTGATTATATGTAGTATTAATATCATGTACATCAGTATGAGATATAAATTTTTCTTCACTTAAATTTTTATAATTACTAATATTTTTGTAATCTTTTTTACCATTTACACCTTTTTCAGATGTTTCAGAATCATCATCTATATTATTATCATTATTATTAATTTCTTTAAGATCGGGCAAAGACCTAGAACCTTCGGTTCGTTTATTATGAATATGATTATGGTCATTGTTAATAGTATAAGGTGTAGTCCACATATAAATTTTCTCTTGTTGAGCTAAACCATTTATATAAGATTTTAACAAAATAATATTTAAGTTTGAATATAATCCTATATAAGTATCATCATCATATCTTTGCGGCATTTCTAATGTTTCTTGTTTATAAATTGTATCTCTATAATAAACTTGGCATAATAATTCTTCATTATGTTTTTTACTCTCTATGTGAATGTTATATTGATTTTGATCGTCAACAAATAATCTATTTTTTTCTTTCGAAAAAGATTTTAATTTTTTAACTAATTCTTTAATATTGATATAATTGATAATTTTAGTTTCTATCCAATCAGTATTACTAATTGGTAACACTGCTCTAATAAATCCATAAACATTATTATGACCTATTATAACCATATTTTCTTTATTTAATTCCACATAAGCTACATCATTATATTTACTAACAATATCCATAAATTTAATAAATGGATCCCCCGGAAATAAACAATAATTAGTTTCTATAGAAGGTAAACCTTTAGTCTGTTCTCTAAATATTTCGGCTTGTAATTGAAATAAAATATTAACATCTATACATGGATTATTATTATTATTATTATCAAAACATTTATTTTCAAATCCCGTTGATCTCGTCGAATAAGAAGAACAGGATGATGCGGGCGAATATAATTCTTTTAAATTTGCTTTATCCATTTTTTTATTTTTATTAGAAAAAATTTTTTTTTTATTTTTATTAAAAAAAATTTTATTTTTTTTTTTTTATTAGAAAAATTTTTATTTTTTTATTGTTAAAAAATGATGTTACCAAATGTTGGTGGAGGTGCATATATCCCGAAAAATCGTGAATTAGAAATAGAAATAGAAAATTATATCATGAAAACTGGAGACGTTTTATCTGGTCCATTGCATCTTTCTATTCTTCCGCAACAAAATACAGAGTTAACAAATAAACAATATGTTGATACACAAATCAATGATTTAAAAGAAAAATATATAAACGATGTTTTGGTTCCACTGATGAATGAATTAAAGTTGCTAAAACTTAATGACAAATCATTAAACGAAAAATTATTAAAACTTGATAAAAAGGATAGAGAGCTAGAAGCAGATATAGCAAAACTTTTTAAAAAGATTTCTGAACAATCAAAAATTTTAATATTACTTTCTTTAAATTTAAAATCTTCTGTAATTAAAAATAAACATCAGATAAAAATGTTAAAAGAACAATTAGAAGATGAAATAGAAAAACTACCTGAAAGAATTAAAAAAAATTTAAAGCAGTTACAAACTACATTCCAAAAAAGTGTTGATGAATTAAGTTCTAAAATTACTCAACAAATGAAAAAGATGAATAGAATAATAAATGAAGTAAACTCACTTAATCAAAGAGTTGATAAAATGAAAACTCTTAAAATAAATTTAGAAAATGAATTAAAGAAAAATTTACAAGAATACTCTAAAGAAAATAAAGAACAGTTAGATTCCGTTAAAAGACAATTAGATGTTCTTAAAATTAAGTTAAATGCTCTTAAAACGGCGTTGAAGATGAATCAGCAGAAAATGCAAGTTAATAGAAAAGAAATTAAAGTACATCACACGCTACTTGACGCAATAGATAAAGTGCAACAATCAATTAATAAAGTTATCTCGAAGTTGTTGTCCATTCACAAACGTAAATCTTGATCGACGAAGTCTTGGGTTTCTAACCTATCGGAGCGAAGGTCCTGAGGTTATTACCTTATCATAAACGTAAATCTTAGCGCAAATATTAAACGGACCAAAGGTTCTCAGGTTACTAACCAATCGTAAATATTTTTTCCCAAAAGTCAAATTTAATCCTAAAAAATGCCTATAATTTATAAACACAATCTTAAACAATTTGCTTCAAATCAAAGAATTGCTCATGAACCACGTATGAATCCTGTTTATCATTATGATAATAGAGAAACAGAAGGAACACAAAAGTTCCTAGGCACCGCAGGTGCCGTTCACGCGGAAGGAGCTGGGATCTTCTCTGGTATTGGAAGTATCGTTAACTTAATTAAAAATAATAAAGATTTGATTACATCTGCTGCAAAAGGAGCAGCTGCTATAGGTAGTACAGCTAGTGCAATATCAAATGCTGTCAAGTCTCAAAACGAATTAAAAAAACTAGAAGCTATTCGTAAACTTAGGAATGATTCCGAAGAACTAAAAAATTTAAAAAAACTTTCAGAGGAAAAAAAAAATAAAATTGCTAACATAGCTGTTGGGGAAACCTTGAGGAGCGGAGCTCCGTCTGATAGTAAACATAAGAAGAAATCAGGCGTAGCCATAAAACGTTCAATTGAAGAAATAAGAGGAAATGGCGTGAGCAGCAACCTTCGGTTTAACCAGCAAAGCTGTAGCGGAGCTGGTCTAGCAAAATTCTAAAATTATGTTTTTTAGTAAAATTTTTTTTAGTAAAATTTTTTTTAGGAAAATTTTCTTAGCAAAATTTTTTTAGTAAAATTATTTTAGCAGAATTTTTTCTGTGTGTGAGAAAAACAAAAAGTCAAATTATTTTTTATAAAAATGTCTTCGCTTATCGAAAATAAATTTAGATTAGACGATCCTCCGTTCGTCAGTTGCAATCAAAAAAAGAATGACTATATAAGAATTGCTATGAATCCCGGATCTTCCAGTAGAGTAAATACTGGAGGTGATTTAATTTTTGAAGTTGATAATCAGCAGAGTTATATATATCTACCTGATTCATTTTTACACTGTGAATATTCTTTGTATAGTGATGCCAATTTTACAACACCATTACCAGAAACCGATAATATTGCACTAGAGAATAATTTCTTTCCAAGATTATTTACACAAATGCGTTTAGATGTTGCAACTCAAAATATAGATTCAATAAGTGATTCTCCAGCTGTAATTGATACAATGCTTAGATTTATAACAATTGTTGAAAATAATAAAAAGTATGAAATCGAAGGTTGGTTTCCTGATACTAATGATGGTATAATTGTTGATGATTTAACTCACGCTGGAACAGATGCAGCAGGAATTGCGAAAGATGTAGAAAATATTGCAAAACATTTAAATAAAACAAACAATAGTGCATATAAAGAAAGACGTGAATTTAACAAGAAAAGTAAACAGACAGTTAATTGGTCATTGTCTCCATTATTCGGATATTTAGATTATGACAAAATATCATATCAATTAAAATTTAAATTAATAATTCATCGTACAGCAAATAATGAATTAATCTTTTTTGGTAAGAGTGGAAAAAAAGCATATTTAAAAATTGATAGACTTGAATGGTGGATTAAGCATATTACTCCTAGTTTAGAGATTGAAACAGCTATTGCAAAAAGATTAAATACTAACAAACCAATTCCAGTAAATTTTCTAAAGCGTACTGCTAGTTCAGTAACTTTTTCCGAACAAAGATTTAACTGGCATTTTACTAGAACTGCGAATACTCCAAGATATTTATTACTAACTTTTCATAGAAATAATTCTCCAAGTTTTGATAAGAACAACAATCTTTTTCATATTAATACAATTCGAAGTTTACAAGTTTCATTAAATCAAACCCGATATCCAATTGATCCATTAAGATTCGATGATACTAATAATCAATTTATGGAAGGATATGATTCTTATCGAAATCTTTGTATAGAATTTGGAGTTGAACCACAATTAACTCCTGGAGATTGGAGACATTTATATCCTGTTTTCTGTTTCGATTTAAGTGCACAATCAGAAGATATTATTAAAAATGGTTGTGATGTAACAATTAATATTGAAAAGAAAGATTCCACAACTTCATTGATGGCTTATGGTTGATTGCTAGAAGATGCAAAATATTCTATTGAAGTTCTTAATGGGAAGATGGCTAGAATAAATTAATTTAATTTTTTTCATAACTAGAATAGATTAAAAAATTCTTAACTAAAAATTTTTCATAACTAGAACAGATTAAAAATTTTTCGTAACTAAGATTTTTTTATTAAAAATGTCGCAAGCGAAAAGTAATAATAATAAAACTGTTGAATTAAAATTACGTAATATTGTTGACAAAAATACCCCTAAAACTATTACTATTAATAAAAAAAAGTATTACATAAATAAACCAATAATAGAGAATATTAAATTACAAGAAGAAAGGAATGGTGGAATTCTCCCATTAATTCCTCTAATAATAGGAGGCATAGCAGCTGCAGGAAGTGTTGCAGGTGGGACAGCTGGTATTGTCCAAGCAGTAAATAAAAATAAATCAGAGAAAGCAGCATTAGAAGAACAAAAACGTCATAATAGGGAGTTAGAGAAAGTTGCTAGGGGAGAAGGAATAGTAGAGAATTTTATTAGTAAATTAAATTTAGTTGATGAAGGAAAACGAGTTCTCAAAAATATTCTCCACAATGTTGATGATTTAATTGAAATTAAAGAAACAAAAGTTGGTTCTGGAATATATCTAAGTCCTAGTATGATTCGGTAATAACCTCAGGACCTTTGGTTCTATAGGTTAGTAACCTGAGGACCTTTGGTCCGATCGGCTAAAGCCTCAGAACCTTTGGTTCTATTAGGTAAAACATTTATTTTATCTTTTAAAATGAATTCTAAAAATTCCGAAAATTTAATTAAATTAAAAATTTCTAATTTAGATTTATTGAATTATCTCTTAAAAGTACATAAAACCTCAAATTGTAAAATTTATGAAGGTAACGACGACAAACAAAGTTTGGCTACTACCTACGGTGGTGACATACAAAAAACATTAGAAAACTTTCCTGGATTTATTTGGAGTAAATATTCAAAAGAAAAACATCTTCCTGGTCATTCATATACCGGTCCAGGAACTCGATTAGATATAAGACTAGATGAGAATAATAATCCGAAACCAGGTGAAGAACCAATAAATAGAGTAGATGCCGCCGCTTATAGACATGATTTAGCTTATCGAAATCATGATCTAAGTTCTCGTCATGCAGCTGATAAGAAGATGATTCAAGAATTAGATAGTATTCAGAATCCTACATTTAGAGAAAAAATTGAAAGAATGTTTGTTAAGAAAGCTTTACAAGCTAAAATATTATTCGGCCAGAGTTTAAATGAAACGACAGCAAAGCTGTCTGAGAGCAACGCTCGAACCTATGCTTCTGAAATTCATAGGGAATACAGAAGGCCTAAATATTTATTGAAAGTAAAAGTATTTAATAAAGATGATATTTGGAGTGCTGATCTTATTCATATGCCGAATGAAAGGGACTACAAATACGCATTGACCGTTATAGATTTATATACACGATACGCTTGGGTAAAGCCTTTAAAAAATAAAAGTGGTCTGTCAGTTAAATATGCGTTTGAAGAAATCTTTAAAGAAAGTAGTAGAAAGCCAAAAAATTGTTTGTTGACAAAGGATCGGAATTTTACAATCGAAATGTTCAGCCACTATTTGAAACTGTGTATTCCACAGAAAATGCAGGAAAGGCTGTAGTAATAGAAAGATTCAATCGGACGTTGAAAAATAAAATTTTCAAAAAATTTACTCAGCAAGGAAATCAGAAATGGTTGAAGATATTACCAGGAATTGTAGAAGAGTACAATAATAAAGTTCATTCTGGTATTGAAGAAACTCCAAAGAATGCTTCTGACGACCCTTATTTGATAAGAAAAAAAATATTCGAGAAAAATTATTCGAATGAGAGTAATCCGAATTTGCAGAAACTTAAGCCGAAATTTAAAATTGGAGATAGAGTTAGAATATTTAAATATAAGAATAAATTTGAAAAAGGCTTCGTCGGATACTGGACGAAAGAGATATTTGAAGTTTGTAAAATAAATCAAACTTATCCGATTACTTACGAAATCAAAGATTTAGATGATGAAAATATCAGAGGCCGATTTTATCAAAATGAATTACAACGAACTGATTTTTAATTATCATTATCATTATTATTCAATTCTAACATAATATCTAGAAATGGTACTCCTTCCTGTAATTTCAATAAAACATAAAGACACAATTGCCCACAGTAAGTAGTTCCTGGTTTTTGAATTTGAAATGCATTATAAATACCATTTCCAAGTATTTCTCTTACTTCATTCGTAGGTGGAAGTCCGTATGAGTCAAAATAATAATTAGAACTGTTTATATTTCTTTGTCCTGCTGACCAATGTACACCTTTTTCATCTGACGTATGAAGATTTGTTATGAAATTTACAGTTGGCTTATTTTTTAGGAATTGTAATTCGTCTCTCATTAGAACATGAAAATTCTTTATTCCTAATTGATTTGCGATTTTTTTTAGGTCGAAATTTGTCGTGGTTTGCGTTCCATATAATTTAAAAAACTCCTTTATGTTGCTCATTTTATAATAAAAAAATTTCTTAAGGGACCCCTAGAAGACAGAAGGGAGGGGTATTGATTTAAAACTGTTCTCTAATGATGACTTTCCTTACTACTTGGGGGGTATTGATTTAAAACTGTTTCATAATGATGACTTTCCTTACTACTTGGGGGGTATTGATTTAAAACTGTTCTCTAATGATGTCTTTCCTTACTACTTATTCGATTTTGAAATGATTTAATTTAGATTAAATTAAAACGTTACATTGTTACATTTTATTAGTAGAGTTAGTGTTTCGTACATCTTTTATCAATAGTAATTCATTACTCATCAATATGTGAAAATTCTTTATTCCAAATTGCTTAGCAATCTCATTTAAATCGAAATTTGACGTGGTTTTGTTTGCCGTATATTTTTGGAAGTCTCTAATGTTTCTCATTTTAATAGAAGATAAAATGTTTCTATTATATTCCCCTAAATGAGAAATTAAAAACAACACATGGATATTTCAATTTGGTTACATCCACTTTGCATACATTCAATTTGTATACATTGAAATACATGTAAATTTGTCCACGCGTGGACAAGGTTTCATTGGATGAGAGAAAGATAACGTCATACAACAACATAATGAAAATGATTGAAAACAGAAGGGTTGAATAATCAATTATTCCAAAAACACTCATCTTGTGAAAGACACTGCTCCAAGATTGAAAGATTAGTTTTTAACAGTCGTATAGGAAGCGAGACTCTACAAAGAGTCTGAAATTTATCTGCCAGTTTTGCCAACTTCATTGCGAAGCTCAATTCAGTTCGTGAATAGTTAATATTGTGATGTTTTAAGAGATATGTGAAATCTCCTTTATTATTCTCACACAAGGATAATATATGATTGGCGTGTTTTCCAATAAAAATTTTACATGTGACACTCAAAAGATGGCTTTGTTTTTCGTATTTCAAGTGTTGTTTCAAACAATTCACTGTCGTTGAAATGTCCCCCGCCGGTTCTGTAGAATATTCCACTGATTCGATGAATGTATGACGTTCAACAACACTTTCCTTCAACTGTTTTGTAAATGTTTCGATTCTGAAGGGAAGTGCTGCTTCCTTCTTTGCTCTGGCTGCGATTTTATGTTGCTCTTTGTATGCTTTTCGAGCAGAACGTATAGCGTCAGGATTGAAGAGTAGAGGCGCTTTCTTCACTTGCTGGTCTATATACGAAAAGTATTCAGAATGTTTCTCCGATGGAATGAACAAATCCGCAATATTTTTGAAGAACTCTGGAAGTACCGTTGCTATGTTGGCTTGTTGTTCAACGACTGCTTGACTCATGATTGACGGATAAATTAGTACAAATCACTATGTTCAAAATATAAGAATAACGTAATTAAAGATAGCGGAACGATGAGAGCAAGCAGATGATAAGTGTTGATTGAAATAATATCACAACAATCTGAGCACACGATACAATGACAGACGAGAGAGATAAATGAAAACAGTACAGCTGGCAGATATCTTAACGTCATACGGGTGTGCTGACGCACTAACAAGAATTAAAACAACTTGCCTAACGTACAATTAAAATCTCATTGTTTCACAGAGTAGTAGCAGCTGTTTGTTCTTTCATACATTGTTTCCTTTCAAATGTTTGAGTTGGAGGACACAGCTCTTTACACTGAAATGCCTTTTATTCATAAATGCGAGAAGCAGATGTTCTCTACAATTGAGTGTTCATCTGAGTGCAAAGCAGTAGATAAATTGTAAGAACGCCAGGAGTGGTCATGATTTGAGCAAGAAAATGATCATAATCACAAATTTGAAATTCTCAACTTTTATGATTTTTGGTGTCCTGGAACGGTCATGATTTTAAGGGTGAAAATTGTAATTCTCAAATTTGAGATTTTGAAAAATTTGAAAATTGGGTATTTTTAAAAACGCCCAAATTTATGAATTTAGGTCTTCATAACCTGAAAAATGACCAAAATTCATGAATTTATGTCGTTTTTAAAAATGCCATTTTTTGAAAAAATGGTACTTTTTGAATGGACTAAATTCATTTATTTAGGTCTTAAAAACCTGAAAAAGGGTTCAAATTCATGAATTTATGTCGTTTTTAAAGATACCATTTTTTTTTAATTTTATGGTGTCCTGGAACGGTCTTTTGCCCATTACTAATTGGTACATCAATACTGCAAAACTAATGAATTGAAAATAAATTACAGCAAAACGAAGATCATGTTAAAAAATGTGAAAAATAGATATAGCCACGTAAATATAAAAACAAGCTCCTCCATAACGGCAACTGAAGTCGTTCAAGAATATAAATATCTTGGGATTTTGATAACAAATAACGACAGAAAGTATATAGAAGAATTGGAAAACAAAGGCAAAAAATCTTCATTTACAACAACAAAAACACTTCGAGAATTCGGGCAAGTTAATGGAAAAATATTAAAAGATATGTTTGAAATTCTTACTCTCTCAAATGAAATACTGTGGTGAGTTTCTCTTTTATAGAAACTTAAAAGACCTGAATCGAATACAACTGCAATTTTATAAAAGATTCTGCTATTTGAAAAGTTCTACTGCTAATCACTGTATTATAGGCGAATTCGGTATTAGACCAATGGAATATATTTTCTACAAAGCAGCAATTCGATTTTGGATGAAATTGATCAGTAGTAAACAAAATAGTCTAAGTTCAAAATTCTATGCAAATATTTTCGATAATGTAAATTTAAGAGAATTCTCAAATACATGGACATATCAAATAAGAAAATTACTAAGAAAATCAAATTTATCGAATATTTGGGAAAACTAACATTTTTGCAATAAAAATAAATTTATGAAGATGGCTATTGAAAGAATAAGATGCTTCTTCCGAGAGGAATGGATTAACAGTGCTAAAAACAGCCACAAAGGCATAAGATATCTGGAATTATGCATGTTTGACAACGACTTGAAATCATATCTGTGTACCGCATCTGATATAAGTGAGGAAATGTTAATTATGCTAAAATTTAGAACAGGAAATCATAAATTGATGGCTGAAATAGGAAGATATGGAAATAGACAAGATTATGAAGAATGCTTTTGTCCTCATTGTCCAGATGAAGTAGAAGACAATTACCATTTATTGGTTCAGTGCTCACATCTTCGCGATCTACGCCAAAGATATTTTGCCGAATTTATAAATGCTACCAGAACAGAATTTAATATTTTGCTGCACAATAGCAACGGCAACATGATCAAGTCAATATCTATATTCATCAAAGAATTAAACCAGGAGAGAATAATATTACAATGCTAAATGTTGATTGATGGACTTTGAGATCGATGAAACATAAGTTATAATGATACAGAATGCACAAACTGGAATCGATAGCTATACCGAGAGAGCAACCGTGAAATATCAGATTCTTAAAGCACTTTCACTTAAACATAATTAGAATGAGATAATGCTCTCGAATTGACAGATGTCAAGAGACATAACCATGGGTTCCTATGAAACAATAGATTCTCAATATAACTCGATATCAACAGTCAGACAGAGATCCCTAGGTAAATCAGAATCGATAGATATGTCGAGAAAAATAAACCACGACACCATACAGTAATATAAAACAATAATATCTCTCTAATTTTCCTAAATAGTGCCATACGTAGACAATATAAAGTAAGACGCTATTGTTAATAGAATCAAGAAAGCGTCCAATGAAATAACGAATATTGACCAGCAGATATGATCAATGTGGCACAGTTAGAAAATTCAGCTCTTTCTATATCACGATTGATTAATAACCTACCGCACGCGAGTCACAAGCGAGGGCCGGATTAACTCCATACTATATTTGCCATAACGCTCAAATTCTGTGCTATTGCAGGTGAGTTAGCTTACTATTTCAACGTACAGTACCATATCATTAAATGTGTGCATATAAACTGTAATCACGAATAGTGATGCAAATGGAAAATTTTCCAGAAAATTTTGAAATTTTTTTTTCGGTGATTGACGTTTTTGCCATTGTTTTGGAGACTTGTTGCAGTCGTTTGAAAAGACTATGCAATATTCAAAGTCCGAAAACTTCTCTATCATCCCTTCATGTCAACTTTTGGAACCATCTGCACCCTCCATGTCTATTTCAGATCTTTCCAACTGAATATCAGACATTAAATGGATTTCAGATTTCTCTAATTGAATTTCAGATATCTGTCGGAAACTCAACTTTGAAAGGATCTTAGATTCAACTGGAGAATCTCCAATTCATCTGGAAAAGTCTGAAATTCATTTAAGTAGATCTGAAATCGATTGGGAACTATCTGAACCATCTGAACCAGCTGGAAATGGAATGTGTAGTTTGTCCTCCACGAAGATATCGGACAATACGCCAGAAGTTAGAAGCTATCATATAGATATTCTTCTAATCATCAAAGATATCTTTAGTTTCCAAATGTCTCACGAGTTATACAGTCTTTATATATCTTCCAATATATGGTCGCTCATGTATAATGGTGTATTGGACTGTGTGCTTGTGCTTCACATGTTCATCAACACATGGAGAATTTGTATCATTGCCAATGCAATCAAGGCTGCATAATAAAGCTTAACTTTCAAGCCATAAACAAACTCCCAAATAAAGTAAATTATTTTTGCTCCAGATCTTTTACAATGCTTGAAATTATACCGCTATGTAAAGGAAAAAATTCACGTTGTCCCAAAAGATGTCTGTGTTATAATATTAAAAATGTCAACAAATTGCCACAAGCAACTGCTGGCAAAGGAATGCTCGAAAATCCGCGGACGGGATTCGTATTGCTACGATTATTTTAATCGAAATGATATGATGAAATCAAGATTTTTAGAACAATTCTATTGATGTGTCTATGCCTCAGCTGTGATAGAAAACGTAAACATTATATCACAAAAATTCAAATTTCTTCATTTTTCAAAATTGTTTTATTCAAAATAATGATCAAACTCACCAGTTTTATAGACCCATTCTATTGGTGTGTAGCTGCCTCGGCTGTGGAAGCGGTCAAAGCATGGCCTATCACAAAAAATCAGAATTTTCAAAATTTTCCAAAATTTTCCGATTTTTTCCAATATTTTCCAAAATTTTCCGGAAAATTTTCATCACTAATCACGAATAATTATGAGAATTCATTACCAAATATAGATAGGTCAATTCTGTACCTCATAATTCTAGAGTGCTTATCCGTGACATTTTTTTCGTACTCAAATATTTATGCATTTTTGCCGGCCCTTGCAAGATGACTCTTATTAATAATTACTAAAGGACTGATTGTGGACGTGAATGATGAAAGATATCAACTGCCACCTAGGAAAATTTGAACATGACATGATAAATCTTCAAAAAAAAATGGCTTGCCACGTTATCCTCATAATACCTCCTCTTCTTTAAATATTTAAAATCCCGGTATTCTGATTCAATGATATGCATCCTTACGGAAAATACTTATCACTTCATTTCACCTCATTGAATACTGTAAATGCATCTACGTAAAGTTTGTAATTCGTACTGTCCATTCCTGCATCATATTGACTTTTCACACTCATAAACATTTCACTGATGTTGAAAATTGAATGTATCATACGGTAATCTTCTTTTGGGTATTTTCAGCTGAAAATAATACCCTTTGAATTTTGAATTTTTGAATTTTGAGAGAGAGAGAAACGTTTATTCAAATCATTAATCTGAATCAAAAAATATATACAAATCTTATATGATTTGTATATATTTTTTGATTCAAGATAAATTCATTAAGTCAAGTTATAAGGAATGTTCTTTGATAACATCAAGTTAAGACAGACAAATTAGTCCAAAAATGTGAGGGACTGGGTAATGCACATGTGCGGCAAGAAGGAGTTACGGCGTGAGGTTGTTCTGCAGAAGGGAACCGAAAATCGACCGGAAGGAAGACTGGTAGGAATCAAACGCGAAATAAAGGTGTCCTGATTCACCAGATTCTCGAAGAGTCTCGCTGCCATTGCTCTGCGTCTTAAAGAAAGATCATCTTCGGAATGAATGCCCTTGATCCTCAGACACCTGCTTTGAATTTTCTGGAGGCGGCTTGAGTCGTAAGAGGAAATTCCTATGAAAACAGGACAGGCATACTCTATCAAACTGCGAATCAGTGCGTTGAAAATGGTCTTAAACTCATCGTCATTTGTAACACACTTCACTCTGCGCAAAATATAAATTCTTTGAGAGCATTTCCTCTCGATGAAATCGATGTGACCTTTCCATCCAAACGTGTCTTCGAGTATAATGCCAAGAAACTTCAAACTTCTTTGAAACTGGATGAACGGAAAGAACGATTCGACACTACAGATTTCTTTGAAACTTCCACGATAGTTGATCAAACCGCGAGTTTTGCTCCTGTTCAATGAGAGGCTGTTCTCTTCAGACCATCGCAACACGTTACTAATCGCCGATTTTAAGATGTTAATGCCTTCCATGGCCTTCTCCTTCCGAATGCCGAAACATAAGCACACATCATCCACATATTTAATCATAGACGTTGTTCCTGGATGCAAAGGAATCAGAGACGACACATACACACCAAACAGATACGGGCCGAGGAGGGAGCCCTGGGGAACCCCACTGGTAACTTTCTTCAGAGAGCTCGTAGAGCCTTGAAAGCAAACACGTTTCTGACGATTAAACAAATAATCACACATGAGACGAACGAAACCGACAGGAAGACCCACATCGGAAAGCTTTGAGACAAGATCTGAGTGCATTATTTGATCAAATGCTTTCAAATAGTCGAAGCTAATGAAAATTGACGCTCCAATTTGGGGATCATCAAATAGTTTAGTGAGGTTATCATGAACGGCAATTACTGCATGCGTGGAGGAGGATCTCTTTCTGATGCCAAACTGCAACTCGCCCAATGAACGTGTGAGACTAGTTCTGAGATCATTGAGAATAACTCTCTCAGCAAGCTTTGCCGGTATTGAGAGTAGACTTATTGGCCGTGACTCTGAAATGGTGGCATTGCTAGTTTTCGGGATTGGAACAATGTCAACGGTCTTCCAACATGAGGGAAATTTTCTCTGTCGTATACACTCAGTAATCATATGATGAATTGGCTCGGCGAATACTAAAGCGGAACGTTTGTATAACAGTGTCGGGATGCAGTCACTACCAGTTGAGTATGAGGAGAGGTGAGACAGCATTTTCCAAATGTCCGTGACATCACATTGAGGCAACCATCCGTCATCCCTCAGTTCCTGTGAAGGTGGCAAGGAGGAAGAGCAGTTCATCACATTGCAGAAGAAATCATTAAATTCGTCAGCGAGCACATCATTAGTAGAATTACCAGTAGAACGAAAAGAATTCGGTGAGTGACCCCTCTCAAAATTGACATAGGACCACAAGCCCTTGACCGAGCTAGACTTTTTCCTAAAGAAAGCAGCCTTCGCTTTGAATATTTCGCTCTTGACCTTTACTTTGAGGTTGTTATACAATTCCCATTTGCGGTTCCGATAAGCATCCCATCGCTGGTCGATCAGCAGTTTCACTAAGGGAGTCATCCAAGGAGCATCCACAACGTGTAAACGTAATTCTATTTCGAAATGTTTCTTTTTAATAGTATGACGACATGGTCTTTATTTGTTTTATTTTATAGCAAATCGGTTATCGATCAGCTTGCGTGTTCTTAAGACTTCCTCTTTAACTCACTTAGGATTTTTGGTTCACTTAACCTACAGTAGTTTGACCATGTTGATCCTACTTCATTTTGCCACAATTTCAAGGGTACAATTTTTGCATTACTGGTCCCTTAAAGGAAACACATTTGTGTAAAAATTCAACAATTATACATGTAGACAAAAGGAAACATGGCCTTATTAAAATGTTGGGATGAAATACGAGCATGTAGGGGAGGAATAGGTTAGTTGATACATTTTTTAATTTTTCGTGTTTTTTAAGAAAATTTGAGCAGTTATGTAAATTCCAGAAATATATTAGAATTCTCTAGCGTATAAGAAAGCTAGAAAACATAGATATGTCTAGCTTATGGTTTGTAAAAGAACAGTTATATATGTTTCAAAAAGTCCATCAAAACGTATCAACTAACCTTGTAGGGCAGGTTTGTTGATACACTCGATAAGGTTAGTTAATACAAATTTTGCCAAATTAATATATCATACTCTATTGTTCCATATTATGCCTATATAAATACGAAATAATAGCACCAATTTAAAAATTTACTATAGAGTTCATAGACCAAACGTTAGATTTTTTCAATCATTTCAGCAGCATTTTGATGCTGTGGATAAAATGCCATTGGCCCATTGTTATGATGCCTATCATTTAAGGATCACGATGATGTGGATAGCAAAATAGTAGAGTATGTTAGTAGCTCTATCTTGAATGACAATATGAAGCATGACGATGAGCTTGAGCTTGCGCATTGTAGCCTACATTATGGCACATTTTGCCGTAGACTAATATTTATGATTATTGATTTCTTTCCTGTGTCAGTTAGGCCTACATGTACATGCACATGTCTTCCGTATCTGTTTTTGGAGAGGCCATCAGCTATACCTCTCATGGAAGCAGATGTCTCATTAAGCACACTTGAATTCAAGTCTTTATTGATTCTCTATCATCACATTATTTGAAAAATGTTAACAATCTCGTCGGCAGAACTTTGATGAGTTTTATACGTTGAATGCTGTGTAGGCCTATCAGACCCATCACTACGCTGCCTTATAAAGCAATCACACTAAACGATCCATGAGACAGATGCTACTGAGATAGACACTGACCAAAACCAAACCAAAAGCAATCGAAAACTTCTCCTGAAAAAAACCCTAAATAAATTCCATTAAAACTATTTGTCAAGAATATGACATCTTTAGGTATAATTTCCATGGAATCATAGACAAACCGATAAAAAAGGTTGCATTTTTCTTCTATGTCACTGCACGAGTAGAATCTTTCAAAGTCGTGTGAAAGGAAGTAGTGCTCAAAGTTCAAGACATGCGATTCACGAAAATCAAATACATATTGTTGGCGTACCTCACGACTGCCTTTGCAATTCTTTGATCTGGCTATGACGACATTATGATCGGAGGTGCCAACAGGAGAAGTTATCTCTACCATTGATTCATCGTATAGCCCTTGCAGGCTCTTATCCACAAAAATCAAGTCAAGATTAGCTTCAAGCCGTGTAGGACCGGTGACGATATTGAGTAAAGAAAAATTTAATGTCAGGAAAGCAGAATTATATCTGTTGAAGTCCCCAGCAATCACAAGACGATGATGTGGCAAATTAGTAAGGTGATCATCGACGGAATCAGTAAATGCTCCTGAAAACGAGTGAAAAGTGGCACTGTCAATACCAGGTGGAAGGTAGGCTCCAACAACGACAAGTTTAGGCGAACAGGTTTTGATGCAGCAAATTTCAGCCTCACGAAAAACAGGAAACGACAATTGCTCAGGTTGAAGATTATTCTTGATCCACACCATAACTCCGCCTCGGCCAGAGTCGGAAACCCTATCATTGCGAAAGCAAACGTATCCTGATATACCAAAAGCTTCGGTGAGGATAGTAGAAGATAACCAAGTCTCTGTGCATCACGATGTCAGGATTCCTGATAATAATCTGAAGTCTGAGGTCATCAAATTTATTGAAAATAGAGCGCAGGTTGCGTCAGTAGGATAACTGGCATTTCAGATTTGTTAGCTTTACTCGATTTAAAATCAGAATCTAAAATTTTTGAGGAATTTCGTCAACAATCATGCCATTGATGAACAGCTTCTTATTCCTGACAAAAGCCTCTTTTCCAGGATTATTAACACGGTAATCATGCGCCCTTCTTCGCATCTCTGCTAGTTTCTTGTTGGCATCAGGCGATAAATTTTCTTGAAGAAAGACTTTGTTCAGAGGTCTGTCAGCAAGTTTCAGGAGTCGTGACCTGCCTAAGAAAGGTTTTGCAGTTTTCTCCGTAGTCTTTACTAATATTAGCCTGGGATTACTGTTCGGACGAGGCTTCCCCAATCTGAAAGCTTGCTTTACAGCAGATAGTTCCCCTTCGAGGTTCAAAGGTTTGCAGAGAGAATGCCTTCGCTTGTTTCAGACCCATCTCTTTGTTCAGGAAAATTCCGTATAATAAAAGTTTTCTTTCTCTCTTGGGATTCAAAGTGCGACACTTGATTTCTTACAGATACACAAGACACTTTCAATTCATTCATGTACTTGCTGTTCAAAAGTTTCAACTCAGAATTCAAACTCGAAATAGCTTTGTCTTTATCATCCATTGATTTTAGGAGAGACTGCATCGTATCCTTTAAAATCGCATTCTAGGCTGTATAATTTATCATCAAACGTTTTGGAGCATTTCTCGAGCATACACTCGGTCTGGCGCTTCAGCTCATTCATCTCTTTCGTGACCTTCGGATCTATGACTTGATAAATAGCTTTCTCAAGAGCAGAGATTATACAGTCGGTTTCATAAAAAGTGGATCATCCTAAAATTTGACTAAATAAAACATAAGTATGATACAGAAAGCATTTTTCATGTTATTTCATGTCCCTAATATATTTAAATGTCCTTATATAATCTGATAAGCTATGATACAGTAACGGTTCTTAAGAAGCTAATATTTTGTGGCCCTACCCTTATTGTCAATGACATTACCAATTCGTCTAGGCATTGATTCGATGATATCGTTGATTTTTGACTGATCTAACTTTCTCCACTCTCTTTTTAACAGTGACGTAAGTTGTGATAAGCCATCTGTAGGTAGCAGTGAACGACGAACGTTACGTTTTAGAATACTCCATACATTTTCTATGGGATTCAGATCAGGAGAACGAGCTGATCAAGATAATGTCCTAAGCCCTAATTGAGACTTGCATAAGTTGACTCTACTACTCCTGTGACACGTAGCATTATCATCTATAAATAACCAAGTCGATGGATCACCAAGTTGATCTGTCATTTGGCCAATGTTCATTCGTAAAACATTCACATAGCGTTCAGAATTCATGGTTCCTTGCTTCATGTGAAGTCTTCTACGAATAGTGGACTTAGAAATAAACGAGTCTAGTGCAGCCATCTCAGTTAACGAGAGACTTGGATCAACTTTAACAAATCTCAAAATTAGGCGGTCTATACGTTTGGATGTTTTGCGTGGACGGCCAGAGCCCTCTTTACGACAGAGCCGAAAATCATCATTATGCCATCGATGCACATTTGTGTAAGGGACATTTAGTCGCTTGCTTGTAGCTCGCAAAGAAAACCCTGACACTTTGCCTTTTGTGAATGCGATCTCGTTATTGTTCATTTGTGCTTTGTATTGTTTTCAACCGGTAAGAGATAGATTTCTAGCTGAAAGCAATCAGGAGTGCTGCCAACACCACCGCAACGAAGTCAGGAAGCTATGGAACATGAAGTCCAGTTAATCACATGTAGCAGTTACATTATTGTTGATGAATAATGGTGCTATACTGGCTCTGATTGACCGATTTTCTTTATTTCTGTTTTGCTTGATGGCTTTTGGCTTGTAGAACAACATATAACATAACAAAGGAACACAAATGCAATTTTATAAGAGTGAGGTATGATTTTGTGTAACATTGCTAAATGAAGATCAAATTATCTACTACTTTTTTATCTATAACAGGAAAACAACTCAATATTCATGCTTGAAATTTCCAACAATGATATTAGTAAGCACAATTGACATATCTTCCAAATTTCAGAGAAATTCGTTCAAGTTTGGCGGAGTTAGACAAAGTTGAAGTTAAGGCGATGTTTAAGGGTGATCCATTTTTTATGAAACAATCTGTAGTTCGGCCATGATCGATTTCCGAGCAAGTTCAGCACTATATTGAAGATAATTTTCACAATGAAGACAAACGAAAAATAAGCTCAACAATTCTTTGTCAGAGACTTTAGACTTTCCTATACAGTCTACGTGAAAGGACTTGATGCATCCCGGACTATTGCATGAAATGATGCGCTTGTCGCGTTCTCTTGATTTCTCATTAATGATATACACGGTTCAGTAGAACAAGCAATACAATGCTTGGATCTACCTGCCATTGACAAAGATGGCAACGAGTTTGTCAGTGCAACGTTGAAATAAACAGGTCAACCACAGACTAAGAATAACTGAGGGAAAAGTAATTGGTGTCAAAGTAAACAGCATTGAATGCCGTTGCCACAAGATGCACATATTTGGCGGTAATGCGGCAGACTATTTACAAATCAGCAATCAGAAATATGCCTATCGGTATGTTGAAATCACTCAAGACGTTTTGCATTTTTTGCCATTACAGGTTGGTGGATGATGTCTTTTGATGAAAATCTTTGGACGGATTGCATGTTCAAGGAAAAGACTAAATTTTCATGAGGAAAAGCGGAGAACATGCAGTAGGGCCTATACTTGCAAGAAAAAAGATAATTGTATCTATTAGTCGAATCAATTGACATGACACGGTCAAAAAAATTCGAAGGATCCAGGAAACGAAAGATGCCAAAGTTAAACAAGTTAGACAAGTTTACCAATTGAATTGAAAGAAGTATATGTTGAATAAATTACTATGTGTCAGTCAATCGTTTGGATTTCGAGCTATATTGATCCCATCAATGTAAAGTAAGCTAACTTTAAATTTGACGAAGTTCCTTGCTGAACTTTCAGCACAGTCGAGCATTTCGTGCAACAGGCGCAGTCCTCGCTGACTTTGAAAAAAAGTTCAATCGATCTCGGATTACTCAAAAATCTTGTTTTTGTATCCAACTGGGCGTCACCTTGTGGATGTCGTTGAAATTGGTGCTTCTTGTTCTGAAGTCTGGCCTGTACACATGCGCTTCGTGCTCGTAAAATATTTCTTCATTTTCTTTCGTGTCTTTTTTGTGGCCGACCGCCTCCAGCACAAAAATGAAATCAAATGATCTTCCTTGATCAATGACCTGTATTTCCACAACGCATTCACAAAGTAGGATTGACAGGTGCCTGGCTGAGCGTAGCGAAGTTTGGGTAACTGGTGAAAACAATCCTATTGTTTTGATGGCTACAATGCAGACATACGCGTCTTCAAGGCGCCATTCGGTCGGTCGGTGGGTGAGAGCAAAGACGAGAGAGGGAGAGGAATGGACAATCCTTGAAATAGTTGAGCACGGCTTCAGCAGCATACCACTCCCCAAGTGTTGCAAGAGGAACAAAAGTAACTTCATAGATATCTCTACCTGGTGTCTGCGATCGAGGTTGAAGGAGACAATTCATTTACAGCACGATTCCAACCAGCCGAATCGCTTTAAAATAAAATCAGTCCGATTCGATTATCCGAACCGATTTTTCGACAAATTTCCGATTCGATAATGAAGTTCCGAATGTTCGGAATTTTTAGTCCGATTATCCGATTGCCCACCTCTGAAAAATAGTTACTTCATAAAATGGTCTTCCTAGTTTGAAACCATAAGATAATGAAGATTTCATCTACATTCAAAAAAATATATACAATTCCGCAATTTGGTCATTTCAAACGAAGTAGCCTACATATAATTGGATTGACAATGAAAGCGACAATAAGCTTAGTACCATATGTTTTCCATGTTGAAGTGGACTACAAAAGTGAGTAATTTTGCGCACTTTTCTTGCCCATCAGCGCGTCTTCTGTTGTGGAGAAAAAATGAAGCTCATGATATATACAAAGCTAGAAAGTAACATTTATTATTTAAAACTAAAGTTGCATTGATGCTGTTTAACGATACTTTACGCGTCATAATCTATCAAAAAGGCCGACTGTGAATGATGTAAGGTATGACCTGTGATTAGTCTATTGTCAGGAAAGTTGATTAATTGTACTGATATGAACGGAAGAGTAGCCTATCCAAGCTCAAAATACAACACTTAACCGAAAGTCTTGTTAGGTTCCGAGAACGACCATAAAGAAATAGGCACATTATACACACTACTTATAAAATCACTGGATCGTATACGCATCAGAGGGTAGCCAGATCCGGATCACAAACTTTGAAAACCGGATCGGATCCGGATCAGACCACTGATCTGATTCGGTCGGAGGCCTAACAATAGCTGAGAATAAATTCTGAACATTCGGGTCCAAAGCTTTCATGGCGACATGACATGCACACATCATTCAAAAGTCGTATTCGTCCATCAAATTCTTTATTTCTTACAAAGTTGAGAAAATGCAGAAAGCAAAGAACGTAATTACAAAACTTTACAGATGGGACTTCGTCGTTGACGACATCAATACACGAGGAGCAAATTTCATCTCAAAAGATCATCTATGATCACAAACAAATAATAACGGTTCGTGATATGACCAATTTATCGGCTAATGGCACGGCTTGTCTCTTTGATAATATTTTCACATTGTGAAATCTTCAGTCCTATGGCTCTTCTGAGGTCCACATAATGCGGCGGTAGCTGAGAGTATTCATTTAATAGTCTCCTTCTCATCGATTCAGCTTTTGATTTAGTTGAAGAAACGTTGATTAGGTGACTGCGAAATAATCGCCCACACGCCTGCATGATAGCGATTCTACTTGGTTGACGGGATTTCAGTTGCAAGTCGAATAAACGAAGATCTGGATTATCTTTGTCAAGACTAGTCAGGATCTTTGCCAGGTCACCAAAAATTTCTGATTCTCGTTTCCTGCTTTGATTGTTCATTCTCGGATGTCTGAAAAGAGAAGAAATAACCATAGAAAATCGAATTGAAATAAAGATTAGGTCTAAAGTTGTTACTCAAATGGGAAACACGCGGACACTATCTTACAGACATGCAAGCGCACAAGAGAGGGTTCTGCGTTAAGCTTTTGAGATGTGCCCGGAGCACGTTTCCCCTCAATGACGGCAGGCTCTCGAATGCCTCGAAAAGGGGCCCTGCCCCTGTCGTCTCAAAATTAGGTCCTTCATGTCAATGAGAACGATTCGTATCGACTCGTGATTGGCTCTTACCGGTTCGAAAAGGAATCTATCAATGACAAGATTCCTCACTCAACAGCAAAAAAGGAATTTGCTTAACAATAAATATATCAAAAAATAATTAAAATGAATGTATTTACCCTATTGCTACTAACAGGGCTCGAAATTGGGTCGCCAAAAATTAACGGAAAAGTTTACATGGCGAGCGGCCTGCGAAGCGAGTCTATAAATCCGAACCTGTGAGGAAAATTTTTGATATTTTAGACCTCAGAATGCATTTCCTGGCATCTCAGACATAGCTCACGGATTTTAATAAAAGGCTTTCATGGCGAGCTGCATGAGGATCGAGCCTATAAATACGAGCTCGCGAGGAAATTTTTTTGATATTTTAGACCTCAGAATGCATTTCCTGGCATCTCAGACATACGTGTAGCTCATGGATTTTAATATATGCTTAATATTGACAGAACACTTTTAGTAATAATTATTTAGTTCCAAGGAGATCTGGATCTCTATAATTAGACCTCCTTGTTTAATATCCATGCCAATAGAAATTATCAGAATGAATAAACAAATTTTTCAGTGACATCTGAGCAAACGGCGAAATTTTAACTTTATCATCAAGCTGAGTAAAGCCTCGTGAGATCACACCATGAGGATTAAAAACGACAGTAATTTGCAGTGGACGAACCACCAACTGTCAATGCTTTGTACAATGGAATGGCACAATGTTTTGGTCGAGGTAAATTAAACATTGAAAATTCATCTTACCCTAGTTAAGCAAATATCAAAGTTACTTTGCTTAAAATTATGATGAAAAAGCTAAAGACAACTACATTCAGGTTAATGAATTCGTATATTATATAGCAAAACTACATGGCAAAATACTTGAGTAAAATAAATACGATGTATATATGTACTCGTATATTCAAAATGTTAAGTATAAGGTACATTTCTAGAAATAAATGTTGGCTTAACTTTTTTTCGAGAAAAATATAGAAATATCAGTTTGAACTGTCCTGCGATTTTTAGCAGGTCCAGGTTGAACTTCTTCAGCGACATCTGACTCGAATCAGATGGAATCAGTGGGAATATCAATACGTTTTTTAGGAATAGGGGGAAGATTTAGAAGGCTTTGCCGACGCTTCTCCAATCCGGGAATTAATGCCTCTAGTCTCTCGCGTCTTTTTTTTGATTGCCAATGCCCGAATTTTCTTTTTCTGAATCAGATCTTCTTTACCTTTTTCTGTTAACACATTTGATGCAGCTGAAACAAGTATAGCCGCTTTTCTACACTGGAGTCTTTTCCTCCATGCATTCCACATTGATGACAAAAGTTTTGGATTCAGTGGTTGCGTTTGTGGCACTTATGGAAAGTTTACAATTGATTGGCCATAAACTTTGGCACGATACTGAGCAGATAGAGATGCGCTAAGGGACTCCACAGACAAGGAGGGCCTATATTCCGTTGCTGTCATATTCATTAACGTAAAGGATGATTCAATTTTTGGGCCATTGAAGCAGGTCAGAGCATTTTTGTAACAAATACAAGATTTGGCAAATTCAATTTTTCACCAACTCCATGCCAATATTCATCTATCGGAAGGGTACTATGGTCTGGCAATTCTGAAGTTTTAACAACTGAAAAGTATTCACGTATCTCATTCTGTACAGCATTTTTGTTTACAGATGCATCCGCAACTAAATCGACCAAATCATTCAATTTAGTAACAGTACTTTCTTTGCAACGCAATACTGGATTTAGACCAACCACAGACTGTAGCAGTTTATTTGCGAAAGGCAATTTATCAAACAAGTGTAAGACAACATTGACTAATCCAGGTAAAACAGTTTTTGCCAAAGACTTTAACTTATTGATACTGAAGGAGTTTCTGGCTGACAAGCCTTCGAATAAGCTATCCTAAGGAGTATAATTTTGTGAATCAGAAATGCAATCTTTAGATAATTCTGACATCTTTGAGGGTAGAATAAACAGGCTACAAACTCTTTTTAAGAGACGGCGCATTTCAAGGAGCTGCAAGTGAATTAATGGCGCTTCATACTGCATAAATTTGACATAATCATTGAGAATACTCAAAACCTTTAGTTCGAGTAACCTCCATCCCCCCCTTATACCCTTAAAATTTTATTGCATATTTTTTCGAATCTCAGGACCCAACATTTTTCCTGAAATTAACGTAAATCCGTTAATTAACGGAAAATTTCGAGCCCTGTACTAATTAAGACAAAACTGAGCATAGAAGCAACCAAAACAGCAAAAAAATATAAGTAATGGTATTGCTTATTGACAGGTGAATGATCCATCATAATTTTATGACATAGTATAGACTATAAAAACATAGCAAACTTCAGAACTTGATTACTCCGAAGGCATTGAGAGGTAACGAAACAAAATTAGCATGTATTTGTAGCGCATCAAATATGAAGTTAGAGGGAAATCGAAGTTTATAGAAATTGTGTGCTTAACAATAGATACAATGTATTTCTACTATCCCCTTGCCGAAATGTCCATGGCTGACACCATGACTTTCTCTCACGCACTGATGTGGTCGGAGAATATTCAAGCGCTTGCAACGGGGTATAGGTCGCAATTTTCTGAAAACGAAACTGATGTTTTGAGCATCGGTGGATCCTAGGTGCCTCTTCTGCATGCTCTATTTTGGACGTTCAAATCGCAGCTGATTAGCCACAATATCGTGCCGAAATTTGGTAAAATCTACATTTCAGACGATTGATCTGGAGGAGCACGTGTTGACGTGATTATTTCAGGACATGTGATAAACAAATTCGGCAAAATTGGCTAGATTCAAGCGACATGAATGAGGAGCCAATCATGTTGACGTGATTACTTCAGAGCTGAAGAGAATCAAAAACAGCGAATTTGACTAGATTCAAACGACATGAATATGTAAAGCCAATGTTGTGATAGCCAATGTGTGTTTCAGGATATATGACAATCAAGAATTCAGTGAAATGTTCTAGGTTGCATTCCGTAGGTAGATATGTCAGTTTCATGACTTTCTCAATTGCATTCAGTACAAATTCCATTTTCTGTATCCTTTGATAAAGGATAAGACGAATTTCTGGGATTAGAAAGAAGCTCGATCGATGGCAACAAAACATCCAATTTGAATGAGAGTTGCTCAGAAACTACGAAAATTCCATGCTTCGAGAAATCGCCAACTTCACTGATCAGTTGCCACGTTCTATTTGCTAGCTAGTACTAATGAGCTGTAGTAGGGAATTAGTTAAACACATGGAAATTGAAATACCATGTTAGAATGTTAGAAAGTTGCAACTAAATGATATATGGGCACAGCAGACAGACAAAATTCTAGGGGTGTACCGATTATTTTTAGGGTTATTTTGTCAATCGGCCGATTATTCTTTTTTTTAATTTCCTGGGGAATTCAACGTTTTCGATATAGACTTATTGATGTTGTTAAAAGCAAGCTAATGAAGAAGGAATACACCAGACAGTAAGTAAGACAGGTCATTTATTTTCCATGCATATCGTTGTGATGCTGGCCTACTGACACATGGAGTTGACTGACTTTTAATTTTGATCGATTACTTTTAATTAAATTGTAGTAGGTTATTCAAAGTGTTACTCGTGAGAGAACATTGGTGACAGAAATATACAGTAAGTTCTTTTTGACATGATCATACTTAAGTATCAAATTCCAATCAATTTCACATCAACGCACTCTGTCCCCGCTATGTCGTGCACTGACCTCATCTCAATAACTACGAACTAGAGTACGCAAAAGGCGGATTGAAGACACCAGATTTGTTACGCTGATTAGGTTTCCTCAGTGGTGTAATATAAAATGAGGGATACAATCGGAGTAGAACTTCATAGTAGATTTGCAACAGATTCTTAATAAAAGATTCTCAAGACTCCTTGTGGCTCACTTGTGCGACTTTTCCGTGTTCTGATTTCTTATGTTGTACTCTCAGACATCTACGAATAGAGTATCGTATTGTTCAACAGGGTAGAAATAAGTTTGATGTCTAAGTAGGCCAATTGCCTGATAGTCTCAATCTTAATGGAAAGTATCGTATTTATAATGGAACTAATGGTCTAGAAATTAAGGACAATATGTCAACCAAACTAGCTGTAAACTTGAAGTCAATTGAATTTGAGAAAATATCAAAATATTCAAAATCGCACGTTTTTCGATTCATCATGCACCGAGTCGCTGGACTCGGAATCGGGCGGAAATCGAATCGCGCCCGCCACTGAATTCAAATACCAGAACTTGTAAACATTTAACTTAAAATTCATTTTTGTCCTCTTGTGAGGGTGCTTATGTTGTAATGTCGGGAACATGTTAGAAAATAAAAGTGCTGCAAGGCGCCGACAGAGGTTTACCTACATGCAGGTCGACGCTTAGCAACACTTTCATTTTCTATATTATTTCACCAAGTATGGCCGAGCGCCTACAGTCTATGCTCGAAAACATTCTACATTTGTAGCTACTAAATTGTGACAAACCAGTGATTACTGTTGTCAATTTCAAGAGACATTCCTAAAGCTCACTCTTTTCATTAACATGAGATAAAATATAAGTTGATTGATTAACGATCGACTTGTACAAAGGTGTCAATCAAAAACTAATGGTATTCGGTTGGAACATCAGTATGCGGCGATAAGATGAAGATAAATTTTATCTACCACACTGCGCTAATTCTACGGTGCTCGTATATGTTGCTATAAGATTGGTAAGATGAATTTTATACTAAATCGTACATGACTCTATAGTGCTTCTAATAACATGATGCTCACGAGAAGAATAAATAAGGGCATCACATAAAATGCATGCATATAATCACTTTTCATACACTCAAAATCTAGTAGGATTTTTGCAGGATTTGGAAGAGATCTGGCTTCCACCGGATTTGGTGCATCCCTAATGTAGATCCTACATCAAGTGCGATCATGAAACTGACTGTCATGAATAGTGAAGGAGTAACAGTTAAGTAAAAAGAAAATGAAATTATATTTGCTTTAAAATCAAAGTTTCGTCTAATAACATGGTAGCAGAAATAAAATGAAAGCATCTAGAAAACCATCTAGAAAAAACACTGGCCTCATGATTTATGTTTCATCGATTTCATATTGCGAGACTTTATGGATTGTTAGTATAGCAACAGTGTTCCCATTCCAGTTTTTGATATTTTCTCCGCAGCTGCAAAAAATTTCCGCAGTCTAATTTTGACGAAAAATCCATCAAATCCCAAAACGAGTTGGACCGCTTAGCTACATGCCCAATTCCCATGTGTTCATGATTAGCCAGCCTACCTCATAATATTATTAATGTCAGTTTCATGATATTAAGGCTAAACTCATTTTCAACGTGCTGTTTCTCACCCAGCTTCTCACCAATAGTTCAAAAGTCCATGTGGCAATGATTTCAAAGAAAATGGCACTAACTTTTGGCATATTTCGTGACCGTACCGGAGCAGATATTTCATCGTAGAATTACGTTTTTGATGTAATTCTGTTTGAGTTAAAATCATTTTTATCGCATGAAAGCAAGACTAGTACCACAAATTTCATACCCCAAGGTTATCTTACATATATAGTAGCTATTAAATACATTTCCACGAGATGAATTTTTGCAGCAAAAAAGGTAAAATCGTAGAGATGAGTCGTCAAGGAATACATTCGACTTGGATGCCAACGAATTATTACATAGGGGCCTACCTGATGCAGGCTGAGCAGCCAAAAATTTGGTCATTTCATATAGCTCTAACTTAGCTTAAATAATAATAGAATTATTTGAACCAATTATTCTTCGATTATAAAACAGAACGTTACTTCAATGAAATTATGTTTTTGTTATTTATCAAAAGAGTTATTGATGGCATTTGAAATCGCTTTCGCAGTCTCTTGTTCATTTCCTTTTTTCTTTTTCCCTCATAATTCATTTTCTTGTGTCTCAATTATATAATCTTAGACATTCCCATCAGCATCAAACATGAGGATTTGGCGTTGACATTCTTAAACAAACTAAGATAGGCTATCTGGTATAGTCCATATATTGATATAGGTCCGCCGTACGATATTGAGCGGAACAGTCGGTTCACAGAGTGAAAATTGGATAAGAGAGAAACTAAATTAGTTTGATTTAGCTTGTTAAATTAATTGTGGAATAATTTTCAAACAATTCTTCATTTCATTTATCACTGTATTCACTGTTTAAAAAATTTCCGCAGCAAAAAAATTTCCCTCTGATTTTCCGAATTTCCGCAACTGCGGAATTTCCGAAGAGAATGGGAACACTGTATAGCAATTCGATAAGCTCTTCAGCAACCGTCATTTTTTTTTGAATGATTATTATGTGATCTCTGCTGTTTTGACTTTTTGCTCTAGAGAAACTGCATGTTTCTGTTTACAACAATCTTTCTGGGGTTTTGCATTTTGCGAGTCGAATGCCTCAAGGCAACGTACTGCGTGTATGTCCAATTATTTTTCTTTTGTTCTCGAAATCATCTATATCGATACTGCTAGGATGTTCCATCACGAGTGTCACAAACGCAGCAAACTCCATAAATTATTCACAATTCAAATCGCGAAGCAGCTAACGATTACATTTGATTTTTTCCTGTGTGGCTACCATATTCAACTGGCGCTTTTTAGCTTGCGATTAACAGGTGTACCACAGAAATCCCAAATACGGCAATTCTCATTAGATCAGAATTCATTACCGCATCAAACCGAATTAGATTAACCAGTCCTACGCTAACTCTGACAGTTTGACACCCGAGTGATGCGCGTTCGGCTAAGGTAGTTAGTTATTTTGATTTTTAGGCTGCCTGAATACATAACTGAAATCACAACGCATCATTTTTAAGTGACCTATGCAGTATTTCAATGGAGGCAAGGTGTGCGGCTCAAAATAATTAAAAAATCGTTTCTGATCTTACCTTTCAATTCGTCCTGATGATTGTCTTGAAAATTGACGTGGCCTGTAAAGAAAACAATTCCGTTTATTTTCTGCTGAAATTGAACCGTATTAAGAAAATGATCAGAAATGGAACAATGAAGGTAATACTTCAAATCTCATTTATATCCCGCCTCTATATTGACAGGCATAGACATATATAAGACAAGACATACATAGACTATACTGTCCTCGCAAAATTCAGAACTGAATTCCAGATTACTCCAGGTCACTAATAAGATTCTTGGTCTATCTGGAATTATAACTCAAAATTATATAATATCACAAAATAGGTGTAATATAGATAATTATAAAGAAAATCATACACACGTACATCAGCAAACTGAAGAAGTCAAAAACTCTTCACAACACGTAATAGTACATGATCAATATAGTGTATATATCAATTACATTGATAATATCAGAGGACATAACCTATAAAGAATCGGATCTAAATTAATCTAGTGTACTGCGAATTTCATGAAATCTGTCAATGTTTCTTCAATTCTTGCTCAATTAAAGAACATAATAATCATATAGGCGTAGATTCACTAGCTTAAGTGTGAAATGTCTATTCTTGGCACCGATCAGGCCCTAGAGATTTTCTCATCAAGTTCAGCTGCTAGGAGTGTAAATCATCATGGTCATTTCATTTTACATTTCCAGCCTCGTCAGCTATATGAGAACGTGCTTAGTCGCAATTACGCCAAGGCCATGTCGGAATTACCACAATTAGGTCTATAGAGTAAATGCAACATTGAAAGTCACTCACTCTGACGGCCAATATTACAGAAATGTATTAATCGATAATCGAAACAACTTTACGCCTGAAATCCTTAGCATTGGAAATTTAATCCTGAAAATATCTTTAAATCTGAATCAACAATAACAGTATAGCAAATTAGCCTTTTCATGTCGCATTTCCCCCATCAAACCATCCTGACACAACATTTACCTTATGTTGCACTGTCTTCTGCTGGGAAGAATTCTATGTACTCACCTTTTCTGATAGGGATCCACTGTACGTCGATATTTTGATAATACTTCAGGGCATGGACGGCCATTTACAATGGGAGTAAATTTCGAAACTTGACTTGGTCCTGCTCCACTACGAACCTGATAATTAGGATAATACTCAAAGTCAAACTCCATCTCTGATACATCATCATCGTCCTCGTCCTCATCATCTTCATCGACCACCTCATCAACCTCTTCAACATCCTCAAAATCTTCTATTTTGCAGTTGTAAAGATCTTCCTCTTTAATTGAATCTAATATTGCCTCCAGATTATAATCGTCTAAACCACTAAAGTCACCAGGATCAATATCTTCGAAATCGTTCCACTGCAGGGCATTCTGAGAGAATGGTGATTCAGATCCAGAATATTCAGAATATTCAACCTTTATCGGTCTGAAACAACAATAAGCAGGAGTAAAATATCACTGATCATCCAGAATTGTTTTGCAGCAACAATTACGAAAATCGTCTGTCACATTATAAAGATAATTAACAGTGAAAGGCATCTCAGTGCAATACCAGTAGCGCTTTATAATGACACAATGTTACCTTCATCAAGCGCCATTATTTTTCAATTTATTCTTAACTCAATTTTCACCTTAAATAGCCCACATGTGTGCAGTGATTGAAATATTTATATTTACTCTCCGATTCTCTTCTATTGATTGAGATCGACACATTTTCCAGGCGCACTTTAATTTAAAATGGAATCAGCATTTTAACGATAAGCGGGCCAATATTCTTTTGTAAAACATTCAATGCGGAAAAAGCTGAGAACAACTGATTCTTCATCCTTATTATTTAAGATTTGACTAGTTAAGAGCGCAGCAGGGTTCCAACAAGAAGGAGTACCTCCACACGCAACAAGCGCTACTTTGAGAAACCTCAATGAAGTGTCTTATCTCAACCGATAATTGGTCTACGAAGTCACCCAATATGAGTGCGTTGGACTTCTATTTATGGGAAGCAACCAAGGAGAAAAATTCAAAAAAAATTCATTCAACTTAGAAGAGCTGCAATAGCGGATTATGGATCATATTCGAATCATTGCAACGGAAGTCGATTTCATCGTTGAAGAACATAAGAAAGCTGATTGATTTGTGCACTCAAGAAAATGGATGATGTCGCTCACGGTTTTGGTAGACTTGTTTCTTACTTTAAAGCATTTTTCAGCAATATTCGCTGCCCTTTAGGCCTACTTGTCGTTGATGCTTACCCCACAAACTTAATCTGACTTGAAATAGAAAAAAACAAGCTCACGGTTATTTCTTTAACAATCACTGCGTGGGCTACATATTTATGTATTCAAAGCTAAGTATTCACCGAAAACGCCTTTGTGAATAGTATCCGCTTTTAGAGGACATAAATGCATAGGTTACGAGGACGCGCTAGCGTCCGAGGAATTTTGTAGTTAAGTCCGGGACACGTCGATCATCATTGGCATTCTAGCCCAATAAATATGGAATCTCTGCTGATGCTTATATGAGAGAGATTTTATTTATGTTTGAGATGTAGCTATCTAAGAAGTTTCATATAAAATTCTTACAATTGCAGAAGTTCTATGGAGACTTTTGACACGTTTGATGCAGCTTTTGAAACTTCAATGTAGCCTATTTCAGCGGACAATAGTGTCAACTGCGATATCAATGTCCGCTGATTGACGTAGAAACGACAGGAATTTTTCCGTTACAGGTTTACAATATATACATCTGGAGTGTGAACTCGAACTTAATGCTTTCTCCAGATGTGCAACCTCGACCACGACCTCGATGGTAGGAGACTGAACTTGACTTTGACCCCGATTAAGCAGATTTTAATAGAGGTCGAGGTCGGACAGAACAGTAGTCAGATAATTACAGAAAGCTTTCACCGTTCATAATTTTTTCATTTGTTTGTTTGTTTTTCATACTGATTTGCTCCTTCACGCCTATTTATCCGACGTTTTGGACATGAGAATCTTGAATAAGCACATAAAATCTCAATGATTGTAGCAAATACTATGGAAACATAGAAATATACAGGACAGTCACGCCACCAGGACGAGCTCCTGCATGGAACGAGACCGAAGATGAGATTTTCACAGCATATTGTACACCCTATGAATACTGCCAAAATGCGCGTCTTCCGAGTTCTATCGGGTTCCCTTGATCTACAGACAAAATCAAAGAAAATAAAATGTTAATTGAAGGAAAATTGAAGTTTTCGACCAATATATCAGTTTAGTGTGTTTACTCCGACTATGGAAGATTTATTAACTTTTTGGCAAGGTATGTCTTCAAGCCATAAAGTCACGTAACCATATACGTTTATCTGCAAAAACTGAACATATTTGGATTCAGCAAGCATCTTAGTAAGGTAAACATAAAATTTTGATCAAGATTTAGCTAAAAAATCAATCATATCACATTCCTGCAAATATCGCACATAGAAGTTGTTTCTAGCACTTGATAGAACGTGATAGCAGACGAAAGGAAGACATATTATGCCTAAAATTATGTAGCTTAATAGATCTCAAATAATCGAAGTAAACACACTAAACTAACATATTGGTCGAAAACTTCACATTTTCCTTCAATTAACATTTTATTTTCTTTGATTTTGTCTGTAGATCAAAGAAACTCGATAGAACTCGGAACGCGTATTTTCGTAATAGTCATAGGCTATGGTGTGCAATATGTCTCATCTTCGGTCCCGTTCCACGTTTTTTACTGAATTTTCACCCCTAGCACAGCCATCAGCCATGAACGAAGCTAGGGTTTACTCAATGAAAAGTACCGCATTGTACTATTTTAAATAAATAAAATGAAAAAAAAACAGATCTTCTAATCTGATTAAGCTGTCACCATCAGTAGCCTGTTCGCACGCCTCTTGAAAGTATCAAGATTGTATTGGTCAGGGAAAGTGGTCTGGGGAAGCTGATTCCAAATCTGTGCCGTGCGAAAAAAAGCTTTTCGAGCGACTTACAGTACGTGCGCGTTCTAAGCTCACATGATAGCATGTGAGTGCATTAGCTCTGCGTGTGCTTCTGGAGAAGATCTTAGGTTTGGGTACGCACTCATTTGCTGCAGAGCTGCTTCTACCGAAATAGTACCTGTAGAAGAGACTGAGTGAAGCAACATCCCGTCTGACGGAGAGCGGCTGCAACTTGCTAGCAAGTTTTTCACCCATGAGATTCTTGACACGTTTCTCAACCCGTTCAAGGAGGTTAAGATGCGTTTGTGGGGTGCCTGCACACAGATGACAACAATACTCCATCACAGGACGAATAGTGGACTTGTAAAGACAGCAGTCTGTGGTGGAAGATAGCTGCTGGCACGATAGAGACCACCAATGCGTTGAGCTGCCTTCTTGCTAATGGATTGGATGTACGGTTTCCATGACAAGTCTTTCGAAACCGCCAATCCAAGGAAGGAGATGGAATCTTGTTCTCTGATCATCATCATCTCCTTTAAGTCGTGAGTGCAGAATACTCTGAGTTTTTGAAGGATTGAAGGAAACAAGCCATTTGGCGCCACATTCTGAGACCCTGCGTAAGTCTTCATTAAGAACGTCGCATAGCTGCTGACGTTGCTGAGTGTTCTTAGCAAGTCGCTCATTGGAATTGAAGAGTGTCGTGTCATCTGCATACATAACCAATTTACTCACTAGGCAGTCTTCAAATTTTATGCATGTATCGAAATTTGTGTTCAAGATTCTTGTGTCCAAAGCAGGCACCTGTTGAGATTGGACGTGAGGCCTCATGGCACTGGATAAATCCAATGAGTTTTGTGACTCTTTTCTGTCATGGATTGAATTATGCTTTCAGCGTATCCGATAAAAACTATCATTTCTTATCTGCAGTTGTTCGCATAAAGCATGTCATGATGTAGTAATTAACTAATTGAAGCTATCATAGATTTTATTCTGATTTTCAGTGTGTTGAGTGTTGACACATGTGATTAATAACATGATAAGCAGAAATATTTTTGTTGTCTTTTCATGCAAGTGCCCGGTGCTGGTCAATCTATAATATGATATAATAATAACTTCTTTATTGGTCCACAAAGGCGGTGAGCACCTTACACTATATCATACAACTTATTTCGGAGTCGACCTTGACCTTGACATCGATTAAAATAGCCGACCTTGATCTTGACATTGACCTCGATTAAAATCTAATCGAGGTTGAATCACTGGTTTTTTCTGAACTCGAACTGGATTTCATGACCCATTGAGTTCGAGTTCGGAAGCTGTACACGATAATGTTGGAGGTTACAAATTCTGTCACTCAATTTCGTCAGACATCTCTTCCCTCGCAATGTTTTGATTTCCTATGGCGATCTAACTTCTCGTTTCTTTTTCATCATGTGCTCATTGCAACAATAAAACATTCAACCTCCTTATTCAACAATAGCCTTGAAATGATTGGATGCTATTTTTAGCCATGGGTAAAAGCTCCAGAGACCGTACACAAGCAGCACTCTGAAACGGAAGGCGGGAAAGGGAATGATCGTCGATATGCCTACGGCCTGAGATCCACCTTCCTGATGTTCAAGAGTGAATATACGCCAGTTCAAATACCATTGTTCTAATATATTATCATGTACAATGGTAGCAGAGCCAACGCCTTGGAGCCTGCCAAAGCCAATTTGAAAACCCCACCGCCAATGCGAAGTGATTCCTCCTACGACGATTGGAAGAAAGAGATCCAAGTGTGGAGGCTGCTGACTGATCTCGAGAAGGAAAAACAAAGAGGACTGAAGATGAACTGGACTTGAAGATGCTTGTTCAAGACATCGGCACCCGAGGGGTGCATCTAACAGAATTTGAGTGGGAGGAAGTCGAAAGGATGGTGGAACTTCTTACGATTCCATGTGACGCCACGATCAAGCTCCAAGCGGAAACCCTCCACCCGGAGAGCTCTTAAAAGTGTGGAAAGAAGAGATTTTCCAACTCGACCGGAAGGAGTGATCAATCGTGGTCGAGGCACTGCGAGTACGAGAAATAAAGCTGCTGAACAACCGATTCGTCGTCGCAGCGGTATGGGTGGATACCCGCTACCGAATTCTCCTGACCCTTGCCCAAAAAGAAACCGCTAAGGCAGCGCGCAGCGCTTGAGGAGACATATGAGAGAATGCAGACTCAGATTCCAAGGTCACCAGCAGCGTCGGCCGAATCTTCCCTAGTAGCCTTCCCACCTTGAGGCAGAAAAAGTTCAGGTTTGATGAGTACCTGGATTCATTGTAGTCTCAAGGGTGGGCACCTCCCGTGGAGGATTTCGAGGAGATGATGAGAAGATTGAAGGACTGGCACGAGTGACGGCCAAATCCGCATGGGACGCCATCGATCTGTACCCAATACTGATTCAGCCAGCTTGCCGCGCCCTTGCATTCATCCTGACAACCCAAGCATCGGTGGGTCGATGTTTTAGCCTCCTGCGACTCCCAATGCGGAACTACATGCAGCGTTTCCAAAGTGAAGTCACTGAGAATCCGCGCAGGCCAAGTAAATCCGCGCAGATATAACCCAACCTGCTTTACTTTGCAGTCTAAAGAACAGATTTGTGATCTCCTGGACTTCATTTCCTTGCCTTTACAAAAATCAATCTTGCAAAATAGATTTATTAGTGATGTGCAACTTTTAAGAGTTTGAAAAATTATGAATTTCGAAACATAGTAGATTTACTTAATTTTATGCATTTTCTGTCATAAGTTTTCTTGTGTGTGGTCTCCGTGGCACAATGGTTAGGTGCTTGGCCTAGCGATCCTTTGTTCCAGAGGTCGAGACGCCGAAAGTGTCATTGGAAGTCGTCTGGAAGGACATCCGGACTTAAAGATCACAGCGCTCCAAATTAAAGTCTGACTATGTCAACGCCGCCCAAGCCCCCAACAATGGGAGTAGCGACGTTGAACCACCATTTTTTAATTATCAAACGCACGTAATCATTAAGAGAATATACCTTCAAAATGACAACTATGAATAGTACTTAGCTTGCAATCGTAATAAATTAAAAAAAATAATAAACTACATTATTTCCCTTTGTAGTCAAATATTTGGTCATCCATGCCATCACCTATCCTTGGTCATCACCTATGGCCAGTGGTCGGGCCAGAGAGAGATTTTTCCATTTTTTTGGCAGACCTAATTATACCAGCAAATTATAGCATTATATTTGATGATTATGAAGAGTAAAACACCGCTCTTATCAAAACCTGACCAACGCCCAATATCTGTCGGGAGAAACAGATTTTTCAAAATGTCTTGCGCAATCTCCGCAGCTAAGTGCTTTCTTGTAACAGCCAAATTTTTCGAAAGTAACTATGTTCCTACGATGTAATACGTAACTATGTAATAAGTAATGTGTAATAAGTAATAAGTAACTACGATGACTCACGAAAGATTTTTCGCAAATATCTGATTACATGAACTCGCCACTATTGCCATCTATTGTTTCTTAGGAGTCATTTTGCTAATACTAGACTACCTAAATTATAAAACTGGCATTTTGTTACGAATCCATCCCATCAACTAGTACATACATGTGCATGTAGCAAATATAACCAAAAATTACTAACCTCACAACTAAACCACCAACAAAAACTTCTAATTATTACATGTCATTTAAGACATGATCCGTTCCAGCTGATAACAGGCGCTGACAGGAAGGTCACAACAAAATGAAATAAACCAATCAGCAATTGACAGAAAGAAGAAGTTCCTATCAAAAGAAAACAAGCATAATAATTACGGATCGAAGGAGAAATAACGGATGATGCAGAAATTCAGCGGTGTGGAAATCCTAACTTGTAAAGATGCAACAATCCAGTACATGAAAATGTATGTCTGTATTCTCTTTCTATTGAATCCTCCTGCTCCTCACGCAGCTGTCTTGCTTGGTTTTCCATTCATATTGTACTGATATATTCCATCAATTCTCTCCGTCTCGGAATGCATCGAGCTTGAGGGTATAGGTCCATCCCAAATTTCCCGGCACGTGGAGGAACTGAAGTCGATCAGTGGCGACTGCACAAGCATTGACATATGTTTGCAGGAAATTGCAGGAATAATTGGTGGCCGAATTAATCTTATGATCGTATTATTTCTGCAACAGGCGAAGGTCTTAGGCCGAAAACTTGTTTGCTAATGAAGCTAATTCGAGCAGAACAAAATGTGCTTTCCTGCAATATTATCAACTCCGGCTCGATAGTTCTACATCATATTGTTTTCCATTCCCTCGTGTGCTTCTTTTTGTCCGATGCCTATATCTTTATCTCTTAGTGTTCTGAAGCATCGAATTTGTTGTCACAAAGTTACTTTCCTTTTTTTGCTGTAACTGTTTTCAACTTTTTCTGATGGTCATCTGTCGGCTTCTTTCCTCTTTCTCCTGTTGTTCTTTCAAACAAGCCTTGGAATGCCGCTTGGCCAACGACACTTTTTAGGAAGACTGTCTGTGATTGACAACGTGTGGCAAAACTGATTGTCGGCAGTTGATCAACGCTCACACACTGTGTTGATCCAAAACAGATGTCTCGAGATTCGGACATTTTATTTTTGTGGACATTTAAGCGAAAATTCCATGGCAGTCTATTTTCCAGGGCCAGCGATGAAATTTTCTGCCTATCAGGTATGAAATTGGATACATTTTTCGCAGCATCCGTCTTTAGAATGCGTTTTCAAATTTTCTGAATGGAAGGTAAGAACCGTTTGTAAGATGAGAGTGCATTCATTTAACATCACTCATCGCTTGATTTTATCTTTTCGGGTGATCTTCAATACCACCAGCTGTTCAAGGATACTTTGGACAACTTAATGGCTATGTAACTGATAACACAAGTCTAAACATTGTGTTTTCTGCATCCATCAAGGTCGTTGCATCGCTAGCTGAATACCAAAGATGAGTAAATCTTATGGGAAGTGTGGATGTTGACCACTTCAAATGACTCCAGTTACGTTCAGAATTTCAGGTATCGAGCGACTGTACAAAATGAATTTCAATGCATATATCCGACAACAATACTATTTGTTTCGTCTATACATTGATTGAAAACTTATTTGAAATGAAGTCGGTTATAATTCTTTTATAGAACTATCGTCAACTACTAAAACATGGCTTTGAAAGTTTCGTGTGCGGTTGCAGAATCCACAGTAACTCAGTAGATGCAAGAACTACTGCTGCAATTATTCTATTTTGATAAACCTGTTGCAAGATGCAAGACGCTGTGAATAATGTGAAGCTTTCACTAAATGATAACATAATACATAACATGCTAAGTAGTTGTCATTAGTTTGCCTTTTCCATCCTGTAGACCAGTATTTTTTAAAAGGTGAGAGAAGTCCTTGCTTTGATGATTTTTCTTTATTGTAGCAACATGTGCGAGGCCTTTCTGCCTTATTATCTTATAAATTAATGACTGATCCTTCATTTCCTGAGACCAGTATTTATTCTATTAGACAACATAGGTTCATTTAAATGTAAGAATTGCAAGGTTTCACTTTTTCGCAGCGCCAAGTCAATTTTTTTGCAGCGAGTATTTTTTTAAACATATTCGCAGATTTTCGCAGTGCGAAAATTTTGCAGCTGGCCCGACCACTGCCTGTGGCAAAATTTCGGACCCAAGTGATTTAACCCCGAAGGTTTAATGATGGAAGCCGTAATTTATTAAGATTCCAGAAGTGGAACATTCAATTACAAGAAGGCTTTCGACGCAACTTTCCATACGATCAATGCGATAGTTTCTTCAAAAAGGGTCAACAGAGCTAGTTTTACTGACATACTAGATGTATGAACCTAGCGCAGTGTACCGGTACTGTAATTTCACAGCAATAATTAAAGCTATCATAAAAACAAAATGAACAAGAAACTATACCGGCATCTCTCGAGTGGCATTCATAAAATACGAAAATTTGACTACAACAGAAGGCCTACATGATCATTATTGTAATTAATTTAAAAAAAATCGCTTGATGGTCCACGTTTTACTTAATATCACGACAGTAGATCCTGGTGGATATACAGCGTTAGTGTATGTAGATGCACATGTTAACTGAAAAAAGGATTAAATACCTCTAGAAAATTTGTATTCATCTATGGAATTTCTTCACTTCGGTTGAAAAAAATCACAAAGAATTAGAATACACCTAAAACAGAAAAAAGATAACAGACAATGAACAGAGTTTCTCTGAAGTCTCTGATTTGAAAAAGGCGCTGCTCTTCATGGGCAGCAACAGGTTGGCATGAGGACTACAAATGATAGCCATGAAAACAACTATCATTCTTTTATTTTAAACATCTTATTTTGAATTTTAATGCAGCCTACATAATGTGAAAGAGAAACTTATCATCAAGCTATCATTAGTAGGGCCCTAAGAATCACTATAAAATCGAAATTGATTTAAATTCGATCGGGCAAACCTTGATAAACATCCATCATTTTCCAGAAGGGGAATTCTATGTCATATCTTCTGTGTCAAGCTTGTGTAACTTCAGGACTAACACTGATGCACAAAACTGAGACACTAAACTAAGAAACCAAGGCATGTGCATCAAAACTGAAATGCGTAGTTGTGCAAATAAGAACATAGTATCATAATACAATATTCAAATTCTCATAAGCAGAGGTAGAGACCCAGAATTCTTCCAGGTCCCTGTGCTATTGCATGCCCTGTAATGTAGCAACAACATGACAAATTAGTCAATGTACCTGCTGAAAGACTGTAAAGCCATTTCAAGTCTGCTACCTAAAACATGTATGGACATAAAAACTGCTAACGAATCAAAATAGGAATGATTGAAAATACAACATCAAGTTTACTTCTTCCTCATCCTGAAACATTATATATAATTAGATTTCGCTAAAACGGCACGCACCAACATAATTGTTGACTTTATCATTAGTCTGTCACCAGCCATGATCAAATTTCAGGATTTTACCGAAACATGGAATCTGTCAAATTTTTAGACATATTACAAGCATATAGAAAGAGTGAGAAGACTTGTGACTGACCTCTCCATAATTCCGTGGTTTCCACCTGCTTGGCGCGTGGTCGAATTATTGAAACCAATTTAAATCGCGAACAATGTGACCTGTAGTGAAACAATTGAAATGCTAGACTTACCTTGTGTTTGGAATCTATGATATTAGTACAAATCTTAAGATTTCCATTTTTCCAGATATTGGGCCAAAGCTGATCAATTTTAATTCGTTGCCACGAGAAAGCTACATTGAGTTCTTTTAGGAATTAATTAATCCAATGGTCACAGTAGCATTGCCTTTGTACACTTGCGGATTGGAGAAAGCCACCAGTCTTCATTAGGACTACTTTAACTAATAATTTAAATTAGTAAGTATTATATTCTATTATAAATGGCTACTGGGATGACTTTCATCATCGTATGAGACTTACCTGCCTGATTTTATAAAAATCATGTACTGTCTTGCGGTAACAGTAATCTGAATTTTCATTTTTGACAGAATTCTGACCAAAATGCTTGATATAGATCCACTCACTGAAGAAATTCTCGACGAGCGTGAACTGCTTCAATGCCGTTTGGAGATGCGAAAGCTTTTTTTTAGTGCAAGAGCAAAATGGAAAGTCTAACTCATGGTCTAACTTTTCCTCAAAGTGCAAATGGAGTTCTATTTGCAACAAATCATATTTGCGAATCATTGCAATAAACACTTTGCTGGTTTCTTCGTTTCTTCCTTGTTTGCGCCACAAATTATGGTTAACATTCAAAATATGCTCAAAGTCCGTGCTGTTTTCCAACATCCATGCATTTGATCACTTGATTTGTTAGACATCTGGTCATGACATCTGCAATAGCATGTGCATAGACATCGGATAACATTATTAGGACTAGACCGGACACAGCTGATTTCCCGTGGCCTTTAAAGCCGTTCGGTAGCGACATGGAAATATTGTTTGTCTACGTAAATTTCTTTATGAGGGAATTTAAAATATCGATAACAGCATGTCTCTGATCAGCTGATGATGTAATGCACGTTTTATCATTTGGAGTAAGCATTATGCATTACTTTTAGGATTCCAATTACACTTCCGAAGCAATTACAGCCGAGTTGTTACACTACTCATCTGTTGTTCATTGTGGACATTTACGTACATGCTGCAAACGACTTGGCAACTAGATGATATGTGATCATCTCGGTGAAATCATGAATTATGGAAATATATGTCTTTTTACAATATCTCTTGTCATGTCTTTTTGCAAAGTAACAAGCATAGTCAAAGGGAATTGAGCTGACACATGTCACAGCTTAATCAAGTCACAAGGCGTAATATCATGTCAATTATTGATCTTCGGTTGATGATCCCCAAAAATCCCTGATGGTGGTTATGAATCGAGTGGTTTCAGTATAGTGTTGCTCAGTGTCACCTCTCAATGATTGTCATTTCTTCTCAGAATGTAGACACAACACCGCAGTCCCTCTTCTTAGAACATCGGAAATTCATTCCTAGTTCATCTTCTTTCTTAGGTCATCACTCCTGCGTCCATCGGCCAGTCTCACACCGCACACTCTTCTCACCATGTTTTTTCAATTTTCATGATCTGATCACTATTCACGGCCCTTGTCCGTACATCATCGTGCTGCGGACAAAATCAGAACACACCTGACCTTTCATTTTGAAGGTTGGAGCTTTGGATGTCAGGAAAGGTGCATGTTCATGGAACTTCGACCATCCACATCCGGCGCACTTTTGAGAGGGCGGCGCTCGGCGCGTTGTCGCGCACGGTTTTGGAGTTTATAAAAATAGATCTTACGCATAGCGCGTCAACCTTGCTAGGCACAGGTTTTGGCAAGCCTAATTTCAGGAATTCTAGGAATCGATCGCTTACGTATGGCACGATGGCACGTCAACCTGAAAAAACTTGTTGTACCTAGCACTGGCTTCGCGCTTGTTTTTTAGAAATTCGAGAAGTATAACGACGGGTCAACGTCGGATCTGGCACTCTGGTGCGTCAACCCGAATCTGATGAGCTGGCGTACCGAAATAGAAACTGGAGCGCCTGGTGCTGGCATAGAATTCAGAATTTCAACCAGATTTCAGAATACCAACGCAAACAGACTTATCTAAACCTTTTGTGACACAGGGCACACAAAAGCTCCATATAACAACAGTAGGCGCTCAAGTTATAATAACGTGCACAGATCTTCTTTATTTATAAAACATGCATATAAAGGTGTCGTATTTTTGTTAACTTAATCCTGCGTGTTGCAGCTCCAACTGTTTTCATGATCATGATGACCTTATTTTAATTGATAACATCTGCAAATACAGGCTGTCTACCGAATAGAAAGTCAAAAAATGAGAAAAAATGACGAATTTTTCAAGAAAAAAATGAAAAAAAATGAATTTATTGGGCGGGAAAATGAAAGAAATGAAAGAAATGATAAAGTATCCACTAAGAATCGAACAATATAGCGTATCACTATCATCATTGCAATAGTATAATGAAATTTTTAATTGACTCCTGTAGCATTTCCATCCAAACAACATATCCGACAATCATCATTCAAAAGATTATACGCTGCAAATCTTAAGGTTAAAAAAATCGTACATATCAAAATCGGGTACCCGTATGTAAAGATTTGATAAATACAATGAATGCATCATTAATTATCCATAACTGTATACCGTCTTTAGATATCGATGTCTCACTTAGCATTACCTACGTAAGTTGTACATGCTCAACATCCAGTCAAAATAAAAACATTGGTGATAGAATAACAAAACCAATCAATTCATGAATAATTGCAAATATACAGTAGTTCATGGCTTCACATCTTCTTTCGATTTTTAACATTGTACATAAGTTTCTCTAATGCACACTTTCGCTTCGATCTAATCTCTGCTCTTTTTATGGATTGTTTTGTATTTAATTCAAACACTATTTTGTATTTTAAGTCACACTAATTTAACGATGATAACAAAGTCACACGAATAAAGCAAAATTGTCCTCTCATTTCTTGTTTTATGTGTTGCATACACGGACTTGGTTGCATAGAACATAGGTCCGAAGTCAATGTTTGGCTAATTCAAGTGGAATCATCCGAGTAGCATTTATAGCAAAAACAAAATACTGACCTCAGGTATTTTTTAACTGACTGAAATGAGAAAAAGGGAAATACAATGAAATATGTCTACACTCAACATTTATTGTTAATTGTTACAGGATGTTTCCTGTGGTTCGTTGATTTATTAAAATCACCCATAAGATAATGAATAGCCCAAAAAACAGAGTGTTGCGGAAGTTTAATGAATCTCCATCAAGTTATGCGACATCTGGAGTTCAGTGCATTAGTCAACAAAATCATAAAATCCAAAAAGTGGAGAGCTGATATCTCTAAGGATAAATTTTGAACTAGGCTAGTAGTCGGCAATTTACGAAAATCTATTTGAGAATGTATGATTTCGAAGAAAAAATGAAAAAAATGACAGCAGCAGCAAAAAATAAAATAAAATGATATGTTGACAAAAAAAATGAAGAAAATGAAAAAATGACGCACTAGACAGCCTGCAAATACACTTGGATTCAGCCGTTTTCCACTTGCCACAAAACGGAAGTGGATCATCAGACAAGGATGATTGCCGAGTGCTTCTATTAATGTCATCTGATCTTACGACAGTAACCCGCTCTGATCAATAATCCTGGTGCATGTCCTGGTGGACGTCCACCTATCATTTTGAAAAATATGAAAGTGAAATGTGATTCAGTAGATTGTAAGGACTACCAGAAACACAGATTAATTAATTATTTTTAACTTTAAATCGTGTTTTTGAGGCTTATACTTTACAAACACTTTGTAAAGCGATTCACATAAAGCTAGCTGTTTAGGCCTGCTGATGTTGTACAGGGTGTGATGTATTGAACAGAAATAAATCATTGACTGAAATTTTCCGAGGAAAAAAAATTAGAATTTCTGACGCAGAGAAAAAAAAGAGACAGCAAAACCTACACAGCATCGAGAAAACTAAACTATGTGATCAAGCTATCATATGAATTTGATCTAAGTGAGGTATTGATGTCAGGGTGACAATCAAGGTGAGGTTATTGTTGTCAAAAGCCTCATCAACTTGAATCAATCACTGTACCCACCAAAGAACCACCTTTTCACTGCGGCTGATGGATTCGAACCACCGGTTGTGAAAGAATCAGTTGATATGGCTTTCTGTACATTAAATTTGGCGATTCTGCTATTTCTTTATTTATTTTGTGCATCAAATCTGTCAATGCTTATACAATTTAAACGAAGAAAATGCGCATTTCTCTGACAAATTATTTGCACTGACAGAAAATAAATATAACTCTTTAATAAATTTGAATGATGTTGTTAGTTAGCACAGTCTCGTCAGCTTTCAATCTAAACAATCTCTTAACTATCAAACATGGCGAGTAGATTTACATCTATAACTTAGTGTGCAGGCATCATATTGTGATGCTGTTGAAGTATGTAATTAAGAATCACGTTGATGCTCTTTTGTTGTAGTGCTTCTCTTGTGTCAGTGGATTTGTGTCGGAGTTGAAATACTCCACTCTGGTGCTATAGGAGTTTGCATTCAATCCCTGACTCTACAAGAGCTAAGCAGCGTCAGACTTGTAAAAGTGGCAATGAGCATTTTTGGACATCTGCGTTCGGAGATATTCTTAGCGAAATTGTAATCTCATGAGGTAATTTCATTGCACTCTAGTAACTTAATTGCTTCATCAATGGACATCCTGGAATATACATGGATTTAGAATACTTCCGTACTTGGAATTTTCGGATCCGATAATTTATTAAGTAGGCCATCCGAATTAATCAATATTTTAATGTTTCATGTAACAGCTTCTACAAACCCGAAAATTGAGTCAAAATATGAATAATCTTCGAACCTTTGTACGACGACCAAGATGTGCCACTGTAAATTTCCATGGTAATTAACTTAATTTCATTCTAAGTCAAACATTTTACAAGCTTGATATTTCGCACGTTCTATGCTATTCAAATATGAACACGCCTACATTGCACATCGTCTAGGCAGTATGTAGGAAACACAGGGATAATTTTCAAAAATATAAGTTTTCAAATATTTGTCAGATAGTTCTTAAACACCGCGAACATAATGTCCGCAAAGAAAGTGATTCTTTCATATACAATTGATACATCAACTTTTTGAGTTGACAATGTGCCTACCAGAGTTGGAAAAGTCGGAATTGGAATTAATTGCGATCCGGAATTAATTCCATTTTTCGTCGAAATTGGAATTGGAATTGACCCTGATAAACCTCAATTCCACTTTTTCGATAGACCTGTGATAAATCTATTTGTACAAAAATTAAAATCGCAACGTCCAATCACAACAATTAACAATATTGATTTTTAAGAGATACGATACGCAACGATAAAAGAAAAACTTTAAACTTACAGTTCACTTCTTAATGTTGAGTTCTCTTCAATTCGATGGGACTCATTTATACCAAAATAATATCATAAATATCAGTGTCACTTATACCGTCAATCTTCAATTGCGCTCGCTGATGTGTTGCCGCATACGCCACTGTGTTGTTGTTCGCTGGCGGGCAGTTGTTGTTGTTATTTCCGTAGTTAAGTTACACCGCGAGAGCCCGGAGTTCTTCTAACAGCTGCTGAAGATATTGTATGTGATGTTGTTGGTAGTTGTTGTTTTGCCAATTTCTCATCGTTTCTAATTTGTACAAATTTTTGAGACTTGACGATAAATCCTCTTTCTTTTTAAAATTGAAAAGAGTTTCCTTTAATCTCTGCCCGCTAGCTTTCGACTCGACTTCATTTCGCCCTTATCACGGAATTTTAAATTTCCTTTTTTAACATGGACCATTAATCAGTTTTCATGATATCATTTTTATCGTCGTTTTTTCTGTCATCAACAATCACGTTATTCGCACATTGAATTTCTTTCTTCTATCAGTTTATTAATCGATTTATTCGCATCTCATCTCTCTCTCTCTCTGCGTTTGATTCTTTGCTGACCGTTAATTTTCTTTTCTTTTTTTACGAGATATTGAATATCTCGTTTACGAAACGAAAATGGCGTAGGCTGACCGGTTACAAATATACATGTACACAGGAATTATGAACTATGAACATGAGAACGCACATAGGAACGACGCAGGGAACGGCACACAGGAACAACGAGGATAGGATAAGGTCACATGGGTTCGATTGAAGCGAACAAACGTTAGATACATTAGCATAATACACTATACGCGACATGCAATTATCGGAATTGAATCTTATAATGGAATTGGAATTGAATTGAACTGTTTCGACTGGAATTGGAGTTGGAATTGAAATTTGGCTCTGGAATTGGAATTGGAATTAAAAAAATTCAGTGGAATTTTTCCAGCTCTGGTGCCTACTATATTGTAAGGCAGCTACTATTTTGGAAACACTAAGGCAACCCAAAGTTGCATTTAAAGCAAAAGTCAAAGTCGGGATGCTGTATATTTTGAATGACATTTTCAAGTGGAAATAATAGCCTATGGGTAACAATATCCACTCCCATTAGATTAGCAACAAACATGCTGTCATTTCCAGTGATGAAGCAACATTGCTCAACTAGGCGACTGAAACATGCGACCTAATTTACAAATCAAACTAGGCTCAATTTTTTTGTTGACATGGCATGTTGAGAACTTCCAACCATTGCATCCATTTAGAGTACCTCAGAATGGTGACTATTTTTTCCACAAATAGTTTCAAAATATGCACTTTCAAAGCGATTTTTATTTTAAAACTGTTGACATGGTGTCTGCAGTGTAAAGCACTCTGAGACTTAATTTTAGGACATTTTGAGACCAACTTTTAAAAATTTTCATTCAACGCTTTTAGTAATTAACTTATCGATTGAGCCATTTTGAACATACTTATCATTTTACTTTTACATTTTCTATTTTGTGAGCGATTTTGTTATGTCTTGAAATTCATTGCATGCGACTTTAATAAAACCTAAAGCCAAATTTTATAAAAATTTTTTTGAGAACACTTTAGTGTCCATGCCCCAAAAATTCAAAAAACGTGCTAAGACCATGACGATAGCTACAGCGACTATCATTGATGAACATCAGAGGGCAATGCATCATTAATTAATTTTGTGATAATAATAATCTGCCACATTTGTGACAGGGAATTTTCAGAAGATAGCCAATAACAGTAGAAATTCATACATTGACAAGTTTCCCCATTGTGCAGCGCGAGAATTTGAAAATAAACCGAAAACAAACATATACATGTTCAGAAATGGTGCTATTGTGGTAAATGCATGCATAATAGGGGTGAACCGGATTTGGAATTTTATAATCCAGCTGGATTTGGAGAGTACAACTAATCTTCTTGCGTAAATTTGGTTTTTTCTTCTAAACTGTGTCCACAGCCAGATACCAATTTCTGCCAAAATACAAGGTAGGATTATCGCCTGCCTATGAACAAATTTCATGTTTTTCAAAAGATGTATCACAAGAAAATGCACTACACACGTACATAAATTGAGGTCCTGCATCGTTCACATTACTCGCAAGGATAGGTCGTTGGACTGTGTGGATTAAGCATCAATCAATCAATTCAATTTTATTCACTGCATGGAGCATGCGTGACTCATAGAGCACACTTCCAAATGGCCAACTGCATTATTCGGACGTGAATTGTATGAATTCTGGATTAAGAGTTAACGACTCACTAATCAAAACACTTGTGATTGTGCTTATTACAAAAATATTTAAATGGTACCTATGGCAAGTGGCTACCACTTAGTGGCATGGGAATCGTACTCTGAAGATTATGCGAAATCTACTCGAACAATTTCATTCACGCCAGGAGTAAATTCATTTTCGATCTATCTTTTCAAGATTGGAGTCATTTCAAGGCACATTATCTAGGATTTTCAAAAGAAAGCATTCTACAGCCGGAGGAAATTTAATAAAAATTTCGCTAATTTACAAATTGCGCTTCTATTTGTTTACACAAATAGCATAGTAAAACAATTTTTCAGAATTAAAGCCACTCAGTAGCGACATTCGCTGGTGGCCATCAGCTGATAGTGTATTAAATAGGCGCTGTCCGGTCTAGTCCTAATAATGTTATCCGATGTCTATGAGCATGTGCAATAGCTTGTTAATTAGCGGTCGATCAAAGACGCTGGAGTTCTGTGTACCATGCAAAGATTCACAGGTATTATTGCTTCAGCATAATAGCTTTCTTTTGAATCATCTTGGCGTTAGTCATCTTGAGCAGTCATGAAATCAGAGACCACTAGCTCGGCAATTGTAGGTAAGTGAATTGTTTCTTCTTGAGATCTGCAGCGTAGGTATGAATAGAAACCCAACCGGCCAGTTATAATCGTCATCAACAAATACCTTGTTCCTTAATCATTCTTAAGCAAAGTGAGAAGTCGGATTTCTATGGTAGATAACGTAGAGAATATCCATGAGAACATCGGGTAGGAAATGATGTGTCTCAAAATGTCACGTTTTAATTCATTGAAATTTAAAAAGGGTTTCGTTGTCCTTTTTTATAACATCAACCACGAGATAACCAGGTGGATGAATAATGCAGATGGCAAGGTAAATGACATACACCATTCTATGTGAAAACATATACTTCTTGATAAATGAAGCATGTTCATACATATATATTAAATTTCTCATGCTGAGTGATTCGTTCACGATTAATTGAAGACAAAATCAAAAGATAGAGATGATCCTCTGCACCCCCAGATAGTAGGAACAAAAAGACGCCACATTCTATTGACACCATCTGAAATAGTCAAATCTTAAAGTCAAATATAGTGTTTTTGTGATTAGCATGGCAATTTTTTCCACAACAAGTGCGATGCTGATTTAGATATACTAAAATTTGAGGAGATCCACATTTGAGGAAGTGCAGCTTAGCCCTTACTTCCCCTATCGCTCAGTGGCAGTAATATCCTATGCGGCTGACTTGCAGCTGATAAAGTTGATGTTCCCGTGCTGTGCAAGCGTGTTACAACTTGTTTGTTTTCTACGTGTCTTTGTTCATGCTATGAAGGCGTTGATCACTTAAGAATAATGTCTTGCTCTGAGATATTACAATTTATAGAAGCATGAATGTTTCTGAGCATATTCTAAATTCTATTGTTATCATCTGTTTTCACTATTTGCTAACTGCCAAATGTAATTTAATGATCACTGTCATGCAGAAATACCGTTGCTTATTGATTCACAGATGAACGTTGAAAAGCACACACCTTTTTACTTTAAGTAAATTTTCCGCGGAATTCATTCAGTTGCTGACGCGCTGTTCTTTAAAACACAATTGTGTTGTGTATATACGTGCGACTTTATTACTTCCCCTAATCTTGGATTGCCTAGATTACTCATATGATTCTCTTCTGAAACTAGATCGCTGAAATTTTTCGAGGTTGCTGCAGTCCATTGTTCGTGAAAATATTGGAAATGGAAGGTCTTCATTTTGCGAAAAAATTGCAACGATGCGCAACTTAAGCTAACAATTTTACCGACACTGTAATAAGTACCGTGATTAGAATGTAGAGGTCAGACCTCCTGGATGCTGGATTTGTCAACTCTGATTTCATGATCGAGACATTTCCTTTATCACAAATTATTGCACTGTTATTGTTGCAATGAGATGCTGTACATGTACATAATCATTTATATTCTTCACTTTTGCTACTGTGTGTTGTTGTGTGTGCAGTTTACATACACTTTCAGCTTTATTTTACTGCTGATATTTAAAGAGCAGACCAAATCAATTCTGCAAAATTTCAATTGATCGATAAACCTGTCAGTAGCAATTTTCATTGAATGTCAGCAACTATTTCATATCAAGTGTAAATGCCTTCTGCAGTCTGATCGCTCTAATCAGTTAGCCATCCTAAAATCATCGAGCAGATGAAATGTTTTCTAACTAATAGGCTACAGTTGGTGTCGTTGGATTCCTCCCCAATCCTTTCAAGGTCAACGCAGACTATTTTTCACCTACTCTCCTTCTCCTTTTTATGAAAGTCCATTACATCAAATCTTTTGATCACATCCACTGTTGCGCTGATGATTCCACTCCTTCAGCACTCCTCTCCAGAAATTTTTCCTGCTCTGGGTGTCTACATCTCATGAGCAGCTGTTAATTCTTGATTAGGCTCAAGTTTGTCCTAGGACTGAAGTTTGCGTGCAAGTATGTTAATCAGTGCAAGGCTGAGCTTTCTTGACATTGGCATCATTTCGACAACGGAAAGCAGTCTTCTGTTTTCCCCACTTCTAGCGCTGTTATCACAGTCTTTGCTGGTGGCCGTCAGGTGTCAGGCTAGCCAGTCGTCCGCTCCTAGCGGCGGATGAGCTCCACACACCTGACGGGGGAAGCCCAGAGATCACAAGGTATGAGCGTTGTGTGTATGTTTGCAAGAGAAGATATATTTTGCGTTATGTGGGTGTGATTTGCAGAGGGAACAAAGAGGTGGAGTGGGCGGGTTTGTGCTGTGCAAGTGTTCTTTAAGAAGGGTGATGTGTCTGTTCGGAGTTGTCCCAGTGTTCTGCGAGTGCATCTGTCGAATGTTTGCTCTTATTTCTGAACTGTAGTGTGGATTGCGTCAATGACTTTAATGTTTTGTCTATGTGCTAGGTATGTGCCGACTTGATGGGTGTGTTTTTGCTTGAGTAGCTACTTTGTTGACCAGACTATTGATTTGTTTTCCTTGTAGGTGACCACGATGGTCTTACTACTGTCACCAGTTGTTGGAAGTGAGACAGGAGAAAATGTTGTGTGTGTGCCTTGCGTTTTTGCAGATGTTATTGACGTGTGTTGTGAAAGTGTGTTGAGTGTCTTGGTTAATGCCCAGGATTCGGTTGTTGTTGAGGACTATGAATGGAATGTTATCGATAGTGAGTGATAGGTTTGTGCTGTATTCGTTGGGATCCGGTGTGGAAAGTGAGAGCAGTTTTGTTGGGGTTGATGTGGAGATTGTTTTGTTGTGTCCATGAGAGTAGAATGTCGAGGTAAGTTTGGAGTTTGTCTTGGGCTGTCTTCATATTTGAGTGAGTGGCTGTGATGATGATATCGTCAGTGTAGGCCGTTGTTTTGAGTGTGGTGTCTATACAAGGATGATTGTCTTGCATCAAAAGATTGAAGAGGAAGGGGAGAAGACTCCTCCTTGTCGGACGCCTGTTTTCATGTTTTTGTTGGTTGAGCGTGTTTGGTTGTACGTGGTGTAGGCTTGCCTGACTTCGATGTAGTTTGCCATACATCGAATGAAGAGAGAAGGTATGTTGGTTTGTTGAAGTTTGTGGATGAGTGTGTGTATAGGAACTTTGTCGAAAGCCTTCGTCATGTCCATCGATGTGGTGATTGTTCTCAAGGGTGATTTTATGTTGTTGATTTGATGAAATGCCGTGGTTGTGGAGTGTTCTTTTTTGAATCCGTGTTGAAAAGGCAGCGAAGGGACGAATTTTGTGATGATGGTGAGAACGATTTTTACAGTTTTCGCAAGAGGTAAGAGAAGGGAAATAGGCCTGTATAAATTGTGAAAATGGATGTCTTTGATGTGTTTTGGTGGTATTGGTGTGATATGGCTGTTTTCCAGATGCTGGGTATCTGGTTCAGGGATGCGTAGACTCCGGTGGTTGATAGGACTCCGACTCCGGGTGGCAACTATACAAAGCCTTGCTTTTTGAAAAAAACTGGTAACCTACATCATAGATCAATATAAGCTTACCTGAACCTATCTTTAGTGATCATTGCTGTATAAATTATCAATCATCTTCGATGAAAATTTATCAAATGTCGCCTTAAGTTGGATGCATGCGACCCGGCTCCTCCCATTTTGTTGATTTGTGTTTCGCACGGTTTTTCTCCAGTCTCTACCGGGCAGGAAAATTCACCATCCTTCAAAAAATATGAGTACACTTTCGATTTTAATATGCGCTTTGGAGGAGCCATCACACACGATTAACGTGAGGGTAAGAGGTAATGTTCTCAGGCAAACTAGCATTTCATTTTTGTCTCTGGTGTGACCTTTGGTGCGAAGGTGTGATCGAGGCTATGAAGGCTTGTCTCCTCTACTAAATCACCGAGTGAAAAGACAATCCTTTTCTCAATACCACGGTTCATTCCCTCAACTATTGCAAGCTTTGCATGCAGCAGTGTCTCTGTACTTTTGTCTGACGGAGAAAGTTGACATCAAGGCAGTGACAGCTATGCACGAGGATAGATAATTTGTTTGCACAATATTTCGGGTCTAGTCATAGGTCGAAGTCCTATCATTTGATAGGACTCCAACTCCGCATCCCTGATCTGGTTGTTGTTGAGTGAGTGTCTAGATGGCGGTGGGGCCGGGGTGTTTGAGGTGTTTTATGTTTATTTATCTGGCCCAAGAGTGCTGTTATTTGAGGAGTCTGAGATGGCTCACTCCGTTTGGTGAGGCGTGATTTTTGTGTTGGTGGTAGTGAGTTCAGTGTGCGTGGTGAAGTGTCTGGTGAAAGCGTTCGCGATGTCTCGGTTATGATGAAGAGGTTTGTTGAAGAAATTGATTGTGATGTTTTTGGGTGGTTTACCGTCATTGTCGTTGAGTGTGTGGATGGTGCGCCAGTCTGCTTTTTGGTGTGGGACCAGCCAGAAGAGATTTTGCTGATCCATATGCTAGTGCTGATTGATTTCTTTGGTGATTTCTGTATGAGTGTTACGGCTCTACACTGCGGATGTTGTTTCTTTGATGGATGGCCTATCTGATGTGTGTTGGTCGTATGGGCGTTTTGATTTGTTGGAACCCTTTTGGTAAATGGAATTTGTCTGCTTGTAAGATTGCAAGGGTGTATAACGACATGGAAAACAGGGAAAGCTCATGGAAGTTCAAACCACTCAGGGAAAACCTGGAAAACTCAGGGAAATTTGAAGTTCTGAGTTAAAGGATAAAATTCTTAAAGCATGTTAAGAATACTTACTAGTAAAAATGATGAAAATGTTATTTGTTCACTTAATATGTTTTCAAGTTTTTGTTTTTCCTACACAACGATAAGATTAATGCATGTTAGCTTTTATTACACAAATCTGGCCATCGAAACATTTGATGGACCTATAGTTTAAGAAAGAATAGGCGCAATGAATTCTTCATGGCCACGCTGGTTGATCTCTATGTGGTTTACAGAAACATAGTTATAGACCTAAAGTTTTCAAAGATGGTGACATCGACTTACAGCTTCAATGTAAATATCTTCAGAACGACGTGTGGGATGGATTCTGAATGATCATAAGTTGTATTTAGATATACCATCAGTAATGAGCAGCTCTAAGAATAACAGTGAATCTCGTTTGGCGTTGTTACTTTTCGATGGGTGATATTATTCATTAGCTTCCGCAATTGTGTGGGCTCTTTTCGCTACCTAACATTTAGGCATACCTCAGCAGCACGTCAAGGTTCTCCATCAAATGTCAAGAAATTTAGTTTGAAGTGGCCTACTGTACTAGAATTTCGAATACATCCTTTCGGATTCGTTATTGAATCAGAATTTTTTTGGAGAATATATATCAAATCATCTATTCTATGCAATATTTAGGTTCAGATAATTAATATATTCTTAATTCAAGGCACATGTAACAAGTGGAAAGGATGTACATATACACTGTACAAGGTGTTTCGTATAATTGCATTTTCTGTACCTAAATGCAGCGTTTCCGCAGCTGCGTGGATGAAGGTCTCAGAAAAATATTCGCTTAGTTGTGGTTATAAATTTAGAAGAGATCTGTTTTTGAAGTACCGGTAGCTTTTTTCTCAGAAATACAGTGTATACAATTAAACATTTTTTTCTGCTAGAACCACTACTTTGACTTTGTTTAACATGATTCAACTATTAGGCATGTAGGTAGCCTATAGCTGAAAAAGTGACTTTGATTTGATGTCTGAATTTCCTAACTAGTATTTGTGAGTTGTCGATTGAGGTATTTTGTCAAATTTGAAATAACGTGTTTTCATTTACTTATGATAATAATAACAACTTAGGTTAAGCTCAAAACAAATTGGCGCGGAGCCTGTTATCGATGTGGCTGAGCTAAAATGGCTATTCGTATCAATGAACTCAAAAGAAACAAATAGGTCGATGTATTTCTAAATTGGCACATGTGCGCGGAAGTCATGGTACTAACCAATTTCGTTTCAGGTACGAATCCTTTCATTTTTTGAAGTGAAGTCGATTTTCTTTTGGAGTGATCACAGTAGAAATATACAGGGTGTCTACAAGGCCTGGATATCCTGAATAAATCCTGATTTCGTCGAAATTAAAAGTTGTGAAAAACGTCCTGAGCTACATTTCTAACGTTTACAATAATGTGAACAAAATGTAATTATGCTTTTCGGTGACTTCATCTTCGTTTGTGCTTTTCGATTTCATTTGATAGCGTAAAATAATGTTCGTGTGTGTTTTCTTTGTTTCAGGTTACATGTGTTAATTTAAGTTTTTTTCGTATACATGAATTTTCGAACTCGGTGAGTGTCTCAGACTTCGAAAACAGATTAGTGACTCCTATTTTGTAGTGTCGACATTCCCACATCCTTGAATTCAACTACATCATCTTCAATGAATGCTGATGCATCTTCATCGATGCACACAAGTAAAATTTCTACAATTAACCCGTAAACGTGAACGGCTCCTACTACGGCAGCTATGAAAAAATGAAGTATATCAAAGCAGAAATAATTTGGGCCTCGGATATGGTAAAGAAACACCGTTCACAACGGTCATGTTATGATCAACAATCTATATTTCAAGCGATGTTCAAGAACCACTCTGTTGTTGACAACATCCAAATGGCCAAAGATAAGTTTGACTACGTTGTGACTTTCGGACTGTCTCCACATTTTCAGAAAGAGATACTAGCCAGAGTACATACGTCCAGGGAGTTTAGCATACCTTTCGAAGAGGCATTAAACAAAACTGTTCAAAGGGGACATCAAGATCTGTGGATTAGATATTTCAACGAGCACTGGTGTTGTAGTTAGTGATTATGCAACGTCAGTATTTCTCACTCACTCGAAAGCTGAAAACATACTTAAAAGTGTCAAAAAAGAATTGGATAAAATTAGTGGCTCATTTGTTGATGTCTTCAATAGATTGTTGCAAATCAGCATGGCAGTCAATCATTTCACCGAAGACTTTCTGAAAAATTTCAGCACAAGTATGGGAAGGAATTGCTCCAAACAGGTACATGCTCGTTACATGTCATTCGTGAGTGGAGCATTGCAGCATGGATTGAAAAAAGGACTTGGGATTTGTCAACTGTACTGCAAAGCATGTACTACCTTTTCAAAGATTCTCCTGCACGCAGGGCTGATTATTGGCCACACATATTACAGGTTCAACCGCATTTCCTAAGTATTTTTGCAAATGCGGTTAGGTACAAAACAAAGATGTATGCAACAGAGCAATAGAGATTCTACCGAACATTGAGAAATATTGCGTCGATGTGAAACCTCAACCTCATGTAGCATCATTCTCAACAGTCGTTGACGCAATCAATGACCCACTTTTTCAGCTCCGTAGCGTCTCAGTTTGAGCCATTTCTACGGCGGTTTCAACACGACAAGCCTATGATTCCATTTTTACACGGTTTTCTCATAGGCCTTGTCAGAGATACATTGAAAAGATTCGTTAAGGCATCGGTCATGCCGGAGGTGGGGACAGACGCTTCCAAAATTCTGATACGTGATCTGAATAACGATGCAAATCTGAAGGAAATATCGCAAGTGGATCTGGAATTCGGAGCCAAATGCAGCATCCCAAAGAATTCTCATCCACGCAGAATGTTGGAGTTCGGTCAAGTCCTTCGCTATTGCCTTATCCCCTTATAAAATACTTGAGAGGAGTCCGCTGAAGCACGATCTTGTTAAAGACGCTGCATCACTCTCCGCTTGTCATTTTAACCAAGTCTTCAACGCTTTGCGAAACGCGTTTTGACATTTTATTGAACAGAATGATCGATTCCAACTGCATTTCTGTATCTCAGGCTGATTGGGCAAAGCAGGAATATTCCGACTTCATTCAATCAGATCTAACGGAAAAGGAACTACAGGTAAATTTCACTGGTACTGCATGCATCAATATCAAAATTTAACTGCTTAATGTTTTCTTTAGAAATCTGACATCAACAAACTTCGATTGGACGACCTCTACTGCAGTCTTCTTCGAAACAAAGAAAGTTCTTAACACCTGTGGGCAGTAGTGAGGAAGGTTTTGGTCTAATTCCATGGTCAAGCGGCAGTAGAAGGTGTTTTCAACATAAGCAAGGATATGCTAATAGAGAATCTCCATGAGAGTTCTATCTTGGCGAAACGTGTGGTACATAACGCCACTCAGTATTATGGAGGGGTTTCGCTAACTGCTTCTTTGATTGAATCGCTTAAGTATTTATGCCGGCGACGTGTAATGGCACTCGAACTAAAAATTCAACGTAGCAAAGTGCGTCAAGGAACAAAGTTAAAAAAAGCAAGCTAATGACTAGTTAATTTTCAATAGGTACAAAATATGATTTAAAAGAAAATTTTTATATCCTAAAATGTCTAAAAATTTTAAAAATACTTACTAGAAGGACAAACAACGCTTCTCCTCTCCTTATATGTAATGAATTGGCGAGTAGGTCGTTCTGTTCAAAATTATGTTCATCACTTATATATTGAAAAGATCCTATTTAACAGTCTGCCCATTCAGATGATAAGAGGACAGGTCTGTTTACAATCAAAATACCAGATCTAGCTAACACAACGGGATTACACTATCTAAAATCTACCAGGTGTGTAAGAGAATTAGTATTAGTTCCTTAAGCTAAAACGTGAAATAGAATTCTACAAAATATGCATAGAAATTATTTGAGTAGTTTTAATGAGGTCATCAACAGGAACTTGGTCAGGACGATCGCGTTTCGACCGCTTAATCCTGGACGCTCAAACCCGACCAAGCGCGGTCCTGTACATTTAAGATGCACAGCCTCAAAAATTAAATTTATAATAGAGTAAGATTAGCAACTATCAAAAAAAAATAGAGTCACTATTGACTGAAATGTACCTCAGGCATTTGAAAGAAGGACAGAGTCCAGCCAGTAGAGGTCAAGAGGCGGGGACATAATCCACCTTCAACTCAAGACGTGCTGCAAAAACAATTCAACGTAGCAAAGTGCGTCAAGGTAACAAAGTAAAAAAAAACAAGCTAATGACTAGTTAATTTTCAATAGGTACAAAAAGGAATGGAGATCAGCAAATTAAAGGCAAACGTGCTGCTGAACTGGATTGTGAATTGAACAATATTGAAACTCAAAATTCGATCACTAGAGAGAAACAGTGTGAACTTGACGATCGAGCTACGGTGCTCAAAAACTTGAAGACTAGTTTGTGACCACTTGAAAACCAGATAAAAGCGTAATTCGTTTTCTAACTGAGTGTTTGAAAAATATTGCAATGTAGTGTTGAAACATATAGCAGCAGTTATTTTTAGGTCTTAATGAGACAAAACGATTATACGGCTATTATTAATGCTTTGGAATTAGGCGTTCTATTAGACACAAAAGAAACAGAAAAAAGAGAAATACCAAATACCTAATAGGTAACGGCACTGTTCAAATGGCGATAAAAATTTCGATAGGCTCCTTGATTTTTGCAATGATATCTCCTGGATCTCCTGGATATCTCTTGGATTTGAAAATTCCTGATGTAGTAGATACCCTGACACAGTCATTATTTTACTTCAGCAACATTTAATCATTGTAACCAGTAACAATAATTTCTTTAAGTACGAGCTGTACCAAATAATTTCTCACCCGAAAATCGACTTGATATTTCCAAAGTCTTGATTGATTTCCCATTTTCGTGTTATTGTAATGTTTGCTGTTACGTCTGTTATGACGTCCTATGTAACTGTTATGACGTTTTATATCAGTTCCTATGCCTTACTCATCGTATATACCTGGAGTATCAATTATAGACGTTTCATTATTATAGAATTTCATCAGTTGTCATAGCATTGAGATCTTGTTTGGTACACAAATACTCTAAAGCGTGTGAAGTTTATCTTCCATATACGAGGTAATTTGCATAGTTTCCTTCATATAATAAGATAATATTATCTGTAAAAATTGCAATAATTAAATAATAATCCGTAAAATTATTAAATAATTATCCGTAGGAAGATAATATTCCTTAAAGTAAGTGCTCGCTGCTCACGGATGCAATTTTCTAGTGTATCATCAGCTTCAGTCTATACCTTCATTTATGCTACCCTGCATCGATACACTGCCTACGCGAATGACATAGTCTTGCGCGGATGATGTCTGAGGCCTGGTGGCAACGCTGTAAATGTAAAGCATTCTTTGTTAATCTTTTCTGAGAAGTACCACCACATAGAATGTCTACTGGAACCGTAACATGTATAATTGAGGATGGTCGTTTTGTTCGACACACTTTTAGTTGTGCTCATATGCTTTGCATTTCTTTGAATTAGCTTCAGTACATTTGCAATAGGATTTGTCTTTCCTCTTTCTGTCAATAATGTATGCATATACGTTACAGACAAGTAAGCAGAGGCTCATCATTTGATGTTTTTGTTTCTTGAAACTCCCTCCATCTTATGAAATTGCGGAAGCAAACTATGACTATCGCAAATTATGTTAACTACAATATTCACATTTTGATTTCAGCCGCCATATAGATAATGCACACTGGAGATCTTTCTATGCACATAGATAGATCTCAATGTTTGGGATTTCTAAGATTTATGCCACAAATGATCTATGTCATACAAAAGTAACATTGATATCCGATGATCAATTTTTTCAAACAAATGAGCGCATTATCAAAATGGACCATAGAATTCTGCTTATGAGTTGTCGATGAAATGAACGCTTTTTAGAGATATCTTGTCGAAAAAATTAACGTGTCGAACAAAAAGACTAGATCCATATAATTATATAGCGTTATGGTGTTAGGTGTCAAGCAAAAAAAGTATGTGTATTTTTAGAAACTATTACATCATCTGTATTTGAAAATCTTAAGGAGGTGATGAGACGAAAAATATGCGAAAAATGCCTTTTTAGGCGCCATTTTACTAATTTGCTTTTATTATTAAAGATGGTAGGTGGATATTTGTTCAAAATTTATAAAGCTGCGGATGGAGAATCCTTTCGCAGTATTCAATTTCGGACTCGTGAGTCACAAGTAAAATCTGCATGCATTGTATCTTGTACTGAAGGTCTAGAGCAGGGGTGCGTAACCTTTTACACTTTTCGGCCGTCATTTCGAAGGCCGAAAGAATCACGGCCGCACTTAATATGTGTGCAAACAACTAGGTCAATAACCATTCCTTTTTATATTCCACCACTCAAATTAGTTTTCCCTGATGAATGACGCAGTGAAAATCGCATAAAGGCCTGCTTCGTAAAGAATGAGTTAGCAAGTTAATCCATATACGACCGACGGTCATTTTTGACCCGAAAAGATTTTAAGCTTAAGGTGTTATCAGCACTTAAGAAGGAAAGTTGAAAGCATGTTTTTTTCTGAGGGCAACCGAAGGAGAAAACACTTTACTAAGCTGTTGTAATTTATAAAGGAATCACGAGCCGTACAAAATTCATTCATCACAGAGCCGGTGATCTAGCAGGCGTCTTTATTCAGGCCATTGACTTGAAGCTTACAATTTGAGTAAACTACAATTGCCCCTTTTGTTTCTTTTTGCGGATGACTCTAGCCATGAATGCACATGAATGTTACTTTCCTTCAAAATATTTTATTCATGAGTTATCGAACTGCTTGAACGCCTTCATCGCGCCTGCGGGCGCGCATTTTTCCAAGCAGCATGGGCATAAAGGTGTTCCACAGTTACAAGGTGACTAGCATGCTACTATAGTTTTTCGATTGCCTTGAACTCCAGAAACATTTGCAATATACATGTGCAACATTCTTTTTCATTTACTTCCCATTGTCACGGCCGCACTTTGCCTCCGCTACGGCCACAGGTTTCGCACCCTTGGTCTAGAGTAAATTTGTCTGGAAAACATGAGAAATACAGAGAAAACTCAAGGAAATTCCGGGGCTGATTCTGTTATGCACCCTGATTATGTTGTTGACTTTGTGAACGTTGGTTGGTGAGGGATGTTTTGAGATTTCTTGTTCGATGTGTGCTTCGAAGTCCTCCCAGGTTGCTTTGTTGTAGTTCGTGAAGGTGTGTCTGAGATTTCTTTCTTGCCTGTGAAGATGTGCGTGTGTGCTAAGTATGGGTAGGTGTTCGGTTGTGAGACTGTTGAGGGTCATCCATGTTGTGCGGGGTGCAGTGTGGCTGCTGGCAATGGATATGTCTGGAGAAGAGTTTTGTTGGTTGTGTGCCGGAGGAAGGCGTGTAGTTCTGTTGGTGTTGAGTGTGGTGTAGTCGGTTGTGGCCAGAAAATCGGAGATTTCATCTCCTCTGCTGTCGTTGAGAGTCGGAAACCATGTGGGACCACTTGATTCTTGTTGTTATCCCGTCCTCTTTCTTCTATCAGATACATGAGAGGAGGTGACCACGCAATGCATTTACCGTAAGTGATATTAATCTTGCTGTGGTGTCTGAAGCGATTGTCGATTTGCTGGTATTGCCAGCAATAAAATCAGCTGTTCAGGAAGCAGTTATCTAAAATCAGTCTCACAGAAAATTTCGTTATTATCGATTTTTTATCACGTGCCCTCATCGTCATATCTTGCGTCCTCTGTTTGTCCCTGTTCAAAGTTGGTTCATTCAGGCTTCTATTGTTGACTCATTATCTAGTATGTCCATTGGTTATCTACAATTAAACGTCATGGTAGAAGTTCCGAATATTCCATCAATGTCTGATTCAGTTCTTCAAACTAGACAAGCAAGCATGATTAATGCATTATGTTCCCAAACTTGGAGTCAGACGATGTTTCAATATAAAAGAATGTGATCTGCACTGTTGTCTGCTTTCATGTGCTATGTTGATAAAATGTCCTCACTTAATTGACTTTCTTTGATTCATATTACTATTCTACTTTTCCACGCTTTCACTAGCCAAGACCAGATAGACATACATGCCGTCGTCATGGGGATGGCTATGTGAAAGCCGGCTAGCCTCGTGCACCGCACAGTTCACATGCTTTTCAATTATTCAAAATTTGACAATACTTAGGAATTACCTATAGGCCCCCTTCCCATAAAATTCCTGTAATTGACTGCGACTATAAAATGTTTAAATTTATGGATTCCATTCACGATTTATGAATGAGACGTTGAGGAATTGTTAAGTTTTTAGTAATGATGCAAAGTGGTCAAAGTATCAGCAGAGGGTGCCCACGGATTTGGAAAGTCTGGAAGCAGGGATAGCAATTTTCCGTCTTTTCCGCTCTTTACGAAATTGGTCTAATGTAAATTTCAAATTTGTGCATTCAAACCCCGGTTTCTCCCGATTTTCCGTTTTTTTCTTGGTTGAATCGCGATTCCTGTCTGGAAGTATTATTTTTATGAAAAATGTCAGGAAAGACTGGGAAGTCTGGAGAATTTGTAAGTTCGTTAATATTACGACATTTAGGAAAAATTTGCTTTTACGTATTCAATTATACAGTCAGGAAAGTATTGAAAAAGATTGTTTTGAAGTCCTCAAATTTTTATTTCTGTCCATATATATTTTCAAGACTTTATTTCAAACGATTTGTTTCTTTATTTCAGGTTGTATTATCGTTGCTTCTTTTTCCTTACTGTTATTAAGTTTTCTTTTATGATTTTGTTTCAGAACTGTGAAGAAAGAACCATCCTATATGGGAGAATTCTCTGGCTCTGAGTCTCCATTTTCTCAGGATTTTTTTCCGTTGAGCGACCTCGAAACTTTTAAAGACATTTTTTCTGGAAATATGGATGAGACCCAACTATTCGCAAATTTCAAGGAGGAAGAGTTGTTTGACTATCGTTCAGAGGCGGGAGATATTGGATTGTTTCCGACTGACATGGGTTTCGAGTTGAAGGACGAATCTTCGTTTGAATATCAAAGTGACAGCAACGATATTATCACCACTTACAATCCTTATGACAGTTGTGACAATGCTGATAATTACGAATTTCATACTGACAGTATTAAACAAGAATACGACAGCTGTGATGATTACGACGTTCATGGTAGTGTACACAATTATGGTAATTTCAACAGTAAATCTAATAATGGCAGCAATTACGATGGGTGTGGTGGATACATACCTGATCACTACGAATCGGGTCATGAATCGACCGACAGTGAGGTTACGTTGAGACTGACTCCTATTGTTGGTGGTAAATCATGTCCTGAAGCTTTATCCAAATATCAAAAGCGTGTTTACCATGAAAAAACACAACAAAACCATCTCCGGTAAGTTTGCTATCCAAATGGTCTGAATACAATGCAACCAATAATCGAAAATCACATAAAATGTGATAAGGAAACTTGCGAACGATAGGATGTCATTTATGTCTTAGAATAGGATTAGGGTTGGCAAAACTCCAAAGTTTATTTTTTGCTTCGTAGGAAATAAAAAAATCAAATACTTCGTGAAGTTTATCGAAGCTTATCGAAGTTTATTATTTTTGGATGAATAGGAAAGAATTCCCCCAGTGTATGATGAGGAACTGTTAGAAGTTTATATCGCCGGTTATTCTAGATGACACGTAATCTAGAAACAGTCAATATTGGGCACAATTTTTCGAAAATGCAGTTGGCCGTAAAACACTCGAGTAGCCGCGTATTTTTAAATCTTTTTCTTGAATCTAGAGACACTTCCTGTTCGGGTACAGTCACGAAATCTTAAATGCCTTTGGGCAATACCCTGAAGTTGCTGTTTCAGGCTTCATTTCTCAAAAAATGCTTCTTGGAAATGGTGGGTCCAAATTAGTGAAAACATATACATTGTTTTAACGGGCTGCCGTCGCAAAACAGTGTTTACACGAAAAATTATTTTATTATGTGAAGAAAGGGCTTCGTCATACTGTAACATGTAGAAGTCATTCTGATGCGATGACTAGCCGAAGAACGCTTCATACTGACTACAGGTAATTTTTTTGAGTTCAACTTTCAGTATTGTAAATTCTGATGCGAATCAGAAGATTTAGAAGTTAACATTTTCAGGGCTATGTCAACAGTTATCAGAGTTTGTACATAATATGTTCAGATTATATGGCCGGTGCATAATTGAGCTTATCGACAATGATGTTAATACTACGACAGTGATGTTAATCAACAATAAAATTGGCATTCGAGAACAACATCAGCGCTTTAAAAGTCATCGTCATCCTCCTGATTCTCCTTCACCGTTACCCCATATTCCTGCGCCAATTCTGGTCCCACTCCCACCTCGCCACTGAAGCAGAAGTCCACCATCTCAGCACATTCCGTTGTGTTGGCTCGCTTTATTTTTTTCATTATACTGGATGAATTTGCGCATAATGAACCACAGTCTGCTTCGACTTCCATATATATGTACACGAACATGCAGATGAGATTTCAGATTTAATTTGTTGTCTCTACTAGCATATTTGAACTTTGCATCAACGAGTGCGATTGCTGGTAGAATTAATGGATTACAGGCAATAGCATTCTTAACATTTTGATAATTCCACAATTTATTAAACTTTCAATTATCACATTTCGATTGAATAGCCATATTCAATTAATACTAATATGCAATCTACTTCTCCAGTCAAAAGGCTTTCTGTAATTTTCAGCATGCATGTACATTGACAAAATAAGATCGCATCCAATGTAATGAGATTAATTTACTTATCAACATGACTCTAATGCAGAGACCAAGGATTAAATTCAGGTAGAGTTCTTTTTACATAGCGTATTTTGTAGACTTAGCCGTTGTGCTCATAAGTCATAGCATACTTATTTGACAATTTACCATTTACTTAACATATCTACGCATACGTTGAATTTTTGGCCTATGTAGGCATATGACTATATATGGATAAAACACATTCTAGAAAGTATAAGTTTTATATTGAATTGTAATATTATTGTTAAAATTATTCAAAATTGTTATCTATTACTGTAAGTCACGTGTTGACTGCAACTCCAAAGCTGAGACTTGCGAGCATTGTGGGTTTCTCAATTAATAAATAACCTACCGGTAATGAACAGGCTGACTATTAACTTTTATTTGGCGCATTGAAATTTTATAAAAACTCAATTCCGCCTCCCTATTGAATATCGTCTGTTACAACGTGAAAACTTTGCTACTTCTGGTCTGTTGCCGCACCTCATCCCTCCTTGAGGGTTCCAGCTACGGCATTACCACACGCCATACCACAACATCCAATGTAAATGTGCTGCATCTTTGTACACACATAATATGATCACAAACGCTTGAAGCACATGGTGAGTTGTGACTGTGACTCAGATTAGATTACTGTAGGAATAGGCTCTTTACCGAAAATCTTTGCGGACTACCAAATAATGACGGTCTTCTGCTATGTATGCACTGCACATTAAAGAGCGGAATAATCAGATGATAAAACGTTTACTCATCGAATCATAAGTTCTTAAAACGACGAATAAAACCATTGCGACAGTTGCAGCAGTCTTATTTCCGCAACCGCATTCATAGTAACCGGGATATGCTTTTGTCTTGATTTGATTGGCTGGTGAAGAAAAATCGGTTAGTCTATCGATGAACACCAACTTATCACAGCCTCTAAAGTAGTAATTAATTCTTAAATGATGAATTAAAGTATACTTTTCATACGCAGAATTTCGTTACGATATCAGTGCATGAGAAAAACGACATTGCACTCGAAAAAAATAAACATCGATCAACTTCAGAGGAAATAAAAAATAAACTTCGCGAAAAATTTCGTGCCAACCCTAAATGGGATAGAAAATCTTTATTTGTCTTCTAAAAAATGTCGACTGCAATTTGGTTAACTGTGAAGATACGGACGAGTGTGGTGAAAATATGTGTAAGAAAGCGAACCATGATGACCGTGCGGTCCACGGAGTTTCAGGGACCGATCTAACACGTTTCGCTTTCTCAAACGTATCCATTTCACACTCGTCTGTATCTTCACAAATGTCAATCAAATGTCTTAGGCCTATGTAACCAAATTGCAGCCGGCATTGTTCTGAATCAAGCGACTTCCGTTGACTACATGTAATTCATTCGTTCAGAACCTTCCCAATCACAAAATCTCCATATGACTTTGTCATCACATTCAATATTTACAAGAGCTTTCAGCTACCTTTTATAGTCACTATCTTTGTTTTTAATTACTAGGAGGTGAAGCAAGAGGTTTGAGTGATGGGTGTGCTCTGTCATGAAATATAATAGCATCAACAAATTTCTATAATTCACTATGTTTGGAATAGAGCAATTGAAATTAAATTATGAGCAAATGAAATTTAAAGGAAAAATGGATCACATGGTATATGTCCTACAAATTCGCATTCATAATTTAGCAGAGAATAGGTTTCTCCTGTTTTTTTCTCTTAACATTCACTAATATGCAATTATGTAAGGATATTCATCGTGAAATAATTCATTATTGAGAAATCATTTATTAGCCTATCGATCAGATATCCAAAAATGTGGTTGAAAAATAACATCGACAGCTGTTTTTGTAGTTAATTGCGCTGCCTGCGGCTAGGGAACTTGTTAGAAACTTTTTAGTTTGTTAAATATGCTTAATACTTGTCTGTGTGTACAAACTGTACATGTATAGATTATGTATAATGGATGATCTTGACAACATTCGATTGTATTTGACAGTAGCGGATTCATGAGTAAATTTAGTAGTCGTTGATACAAATATAGCCAAGGAGCCTCAACTTTTTTTTGCACGCTTACTACTAATGCTATTAAAGTTCTATAAGTCTTCTAAGCTATTAAATGTCCAAAAGAGATACAAAAAGATGATTTAAGTAGATTGGATTCTTAGAATTATTCATTCATGTCATTTGTTCATTACTATGCGTCGGTATAAACGCACCAGGACCATGCCAGAATCACATTCCTTCACTAATTTGTATTCTATTGAATAATTATACTGGGATTCCAATTAATTATCACTCAATTCTGAATATGTAATCTTTAGTCCTATATCTGTCTTCATATTTAAATGTTCGTATTGTATATTCTAAATCATACAAAGAGTCGTTTTTCTCTGCGTCACTTTTTATTTTATCATTTTGCTTTTCAGTCATATACGTCAAGAATTGCCGCGCCAAACTGCCACACGAAGTGAAAGGTAAATTAATCAAAATAATAGACAATCTGTAGAATATTAGGCTGATGCAAATCATTAGTACCGATGGTAGTTTTTAATGATTCTTGCCACTTAGTCCATAGCAAATTTCCTGTACTTCACATCAGTAGTTATCTTTGCATTGATATGAGTTTTTATTCAATTGTTCACGTTCACTCGTCTACTCAAAATTATCTGATGTAGCGGAAAACAAGACTGAAAATTTCAGCATTTACTTAAGTGCAATTTTTTTAGCTCGACAAGATTGAATCGTAAGAAAGGTGTTCATTGGATCTAAGAGGGCTGCCACTCTTCCGGTTTTAACCGGAATTCCGGCTTTTTTACACTCAACTAAGTAGTGCGAAAATGTTCTACCAAGGAACAAATAATTTGGATTTTGAATCATTTTATGGGCCCCTTCGACATCGTGAGTGGGCCCTTTTAGATTGTGCGGACCCTTTGAGATTATGAGGTGGCCCTTTGATATCGTGAGTGGACCCTTCAAGCTTGTGAGGGGGCCTTTTGGAGAAAGTGAGGGGCTCTTTAAGATAGTGAAACTGCCCTTTCAGATCAAGAAGGGGCGCCTTCAGATCGTGAGAGGGTCCTTTTGAAATCGTGAGGGTACCATTAGGATTATGATGGGACCCTCTTGAAATCGTGAGAGGTCCCTTTTAAGATTGTGAATTGGGCCCCTCTGACATCGTGAGTGGGCACTTTTTGAGATTGAGAAAGGGGCCCTTTAAGATCGTGAAGTTGTCCTTCTGACATCGTGAGTGGGCCTTTTGAGACAGAGAAAGGGGTACTCTTCAGATTGTGACGGGCCATTTAACATGGAGGGGGTCCTTTTGAGATCGTTAGAGGACCCTTTAAGATTATGAGGAAGCCCTTCTAACATCGTGAGGGTCCCTTTTTAGATTGTGAATGGACCCTCTTAGATATAGAAGAGGCCCTTTAATATTTATGGGAGCCCTTTTCAGATAGTGAAGAGGGCCCTTTAAGATCGTGAGAGGCAGTGTTGCAGTGTTTATCCATTTTGCGCGTTTTTTTTAAGTTTTCATTTTTAATTTTTATAAGACTTCTATTTTTAATTTTTGATAATAGAAAACTTTGTTTCCAAAATATCAAAATCAAGATATCAAAATTTCAAATTACATGCAGTTTCTAGATAAGCCACCTGTATAGCCTATCAAAGATCATTTAGGTTCATTAGCATCTCACTCAATGGATAGTCTATAGGCCCACTGCTCGTATGCATCTACCACTTAAGGCACGTGTGTATTAGACTTGTCCTGAAAAATACCAAAGCTCTTACTATCTGATCTGCAAATTTAAGCTTTGTAAAAATTCGTTTCATCAAATATTAGCGATCATAGTTGCCATTTTGGCTTATTTGTAAGGAAATACATGTGCGCGTTTTTTTACCCTACGCCAAGAATCGCAACACTGGTGAGAGGGCCTTTTGAGATCATGATGAGGCCCATTTGAGATCGTGAGGGGCCACTTAAGATTGTAGGCGGCCCATTAGCCCTTTGACTGCGGTGCTTATTTCATATACCTACCGAATTTCACTGAGCCCGAGTTAGCTCGTATTGAGACGGCAAAACAATATCAATGGTGCGTTGCAGGCGGTAATACAATGAGAAACTGAGCCCAAGTTAACTCGTATCGATACGGCAAGACAATATCACTGAAGCAATTTAGGTAATTCCCTCTTGATATTGTATGGGGCCTTCTACATTGTGAAGGGCCCTTCAATTTTAAATAATTATGACTTTCAAAGCAGGTACTTTCTAAAAATCCGCGTGACACTTGATCAGAAGACCATTCTACTAGCAAGTCACTGATTCCTTCGTCAATCATGAAGAAACAAGACTCAACGCAAGTAATCAAGGTTCCAAAATAAATAAATTTCGGTGGGAATACTTGACGAAAAAGTTGTGCTGCGTTCGCATGGAGCAGATTATGAATTGAGTTCTGATCGCTTTGATGCTCTACAAAATGCGTCTTTCAAGAAGCGTGCTAGGATAAGAAAAGTATGAAAGAGAAATCTGCCAAAAAGTTTCGGGAACAGAGGGGAGTGACGAATGAATATTTTCTGTGATTACCTGTTGCAAAAGCGGTTAAATTTCGGCGATGGCACCAGTAAAAATTAAAATGTTGCAAGCAACTGCAGAAGTGGTATGCATTTTCTTTCGTTTTAATGCTATGTTTACTTAAGACATGTCGTCAGCTTTAATCAAACAGCTGTCACTATCAGTAGTAATCCCATCCCAGGCGCAAGTCCAAAATGCGCAACCCCCCCTCTGTCCGGCAGGTGAGGGAGTTCGCCAAGAATGTGTTGGGAGGAATGGGTCCGAGAGGAGGAAACGGGTCCCCCCCCTCTGGAAGGAAGGCAGGAGTTTTCGGGTAAGGGTTGGGAAGGAATGTGATGTGTGAGGGATAGAGTTGGAAAGGGGTGGGTGTTGATGGTGTTTGGGATGAGAGACGTTGGAAATCGTCATGAAGGAGGGTTTGGATTGGAAAGTGGAGTTCAGATGTGGAATCTGCGTGAAATGTTGGTTGGGGAAGGATGGAAGGAGGAGCAGCAAGGGGTAGAATCTCTGAAAACGTCAGAGTTGAAAAAGTCAGGTTTTGGAGGTTTTGGGATGAGAAAGTCCATTTTTCGGTATGAAGGAGGTCTCGGATGGGAAAACGGAGTGCAAATTCGGACGTTTTGGCCACTTTTGGGTCTAGGAACGTCTTCCCAACCCAATCGGAGAGAAAAAGTTCTGACCCCCCCCTCGGCAACGATCTTCCAACTTTGGTTGTAGACATCGTAGAAAGTCGTGCAATAGCTCGTTTGAAAGCTGGGAGTGAGAAAAATTCAGTGGAAAACATGGCTTGTTCGTATCTGGCTTCGTTTAGAGGTGAGACTTTATTGAAATTTTGGACATTGACGAAAAAACGTTAGAATTTTTATGAAAATCGCTCTAGCGGGTGAAGCAGGCCTCGGACGGGAAAACAGAGACCAGATTTGGAATCAGCGTCAAATTTGTAACAAATAATGTTCTAACCCCCCCCCCCTGCTGCCGATTGCATATTCACAGAGTATATAAGAACGGGATCGGGAGAGGAATTTCACTAAGTTGAGAAACTGACTACAGGTAAGTCGTTTCTCTTGAGTTCCGATATCGGACTTCTGACTTTCCCTTGCTGATATCAGCTAAGGTGTCAGACTTATAGGTTAGTCGGTATAGCATGACTGACCATTTGATGATAGTAGGCCGAAATCTTCAAACGGCTATAACTTTGCTTCTACAAGTCCTTTAGACTTGATTCAAAAAACATTCGACAGCTCTTGCTGTGCTGTAGGTTACAGACTACTGATAAACGTTTTATGAGTAGTACTAAAATACCGAAAAATTTAAATTCATAATGATTATAATTAAAGTTTTTGAATAAAAAGCAGTCGTTTATGAGTCTCTGTGACTTGGGTCGTTTCCTCTTGTAAATAACTCCACCGGTTTTCATGTCAAAACTGGGGCCCGGATGCCAACACAGTAATATGACGCACGCTCTGTCCGCTCGCGGTTGGATTTGTGGGTCGAGGCCTTGGAGCTGGGATAAGATCCCCTCTGAGTAATGCCTGTAACGGATTCAAGAGCTTAGCAACCCAAACGGTTGCTGGCTTGCTATCAGGCCTTCTTCGTCTAGCCTCAGTAACTCGGGCTTGGCAACGTCTATCGTTTGTTATTGTAACTTGGTAAAAATGGGACGGTTACTGCAAGCATTGACGTCAAACCTTTTCGCGTCATAGGGGAATCCGTCTTTGTGTTGGGAGTTGGTAACGGAAAGCACGGTGACTGCCGATGCCCATACATGGTAAAACTGCTGTTGTCAAGTCAAAAGCATGACCAAATAAGGAAGGTCTGAATCATGGCTTTGTAGTCCCTGGGTATATAAACCGCGACTTTTCTCTAGTCTTCACTCCTGTTTCAAGTATGCAAGACGAACGGTGAGTGCTCTGACAAGGTTTGCTATTAAACTTTGGGATTTAGGATAAAGCTAGGAATCATACTCCTCAAATTTGGTTGCAAACTCCATTCCAACGTTTGCTATCAAATGTCTTTCAATGCATATCAGCAAGTAGTATCCTATAAGCACTTGCTATCAAATTTTACTCTATCTTTACAGAATTATCATGACTAAGCAGTGTAATGCTAGAATACTGGTTGGAAAATGCAGCTGTGGCCGCATCGCACGTGGCAGCGATCTTAAGAAACATCTAAAAGCTAAAGAGGGGACGATGGGCCATGAGAGGAAAGTGATGTTGAGGATGTGTGTGTCTTGTCGGATATGTGCGATGGGGGATGAGGCAGAGTTTATGAAGGCGCATTTGCAGTGTGAGACTGGGAATATCGGAGAAAAGGGGTTCAAGTCATGGTTTGAGGGAATATTGTTGGCAATGGAGGATAATGATAAGGATGTAGTTCTGATTGCGAAGGGATGGCTGAGAAGAGTGATGAGGATGCGACTGAGGAAGTGGAGTTGAGAGCGGAAATTAGGAAGACTGATGAGGTTGATTTGGATGCGGTGATGGAAGATTTGTTTGGGGATATAGCGGATTTGAAGGAAGAGTGGGACGCACAGGAAAAGAAAGACAAGGAGGAAGTTGTTGAGCCTGTAGCGACATCATCGCCTAGGAAAGAGGTGCATGATATGGAAGCGTTTGTGAGGTTGAAGGATCGTATGATCGGTATGGAGAGTGTAAATAGAAAAGTTTTGAAGGAGAATGAAGAGCTGAAGGCTAAGGTTGAGGGTATGAAGGTGATGAGAGAGGAGTTGGAGGAGATGCGAGTGAAGGAGCAAGAGTGGTATGATGAAGCCAGTGAAGGCGGTTGAGGGCTTAGAGTCGGAGTTGATGCGTGAGAAGAATGAGGTGGAGCCCATGCGAGGTGTGGTGGAGGAAGTGAAAGAGACGAAGGTGATCAACAGGCGGTTGTTGTCGGAAGTGGAGCGATTGCATGAGCGTGAGAAGTGTAGTGTATGAAGTCCATCTTCCCCTCTTTGAAAATAATGTGTGCGATGCCCCATCCATTACAAGCGACCCAAATCAAACACAGGAGTGCTACGAGGGCGACGGAGTCCGATGTCTCCACATGAGTATGGACATTACCGGTCAGCTTGAAGACTTCGTCGTCCGAAAAATTCGAAAGAAGTTTCCCAGTAAGTTTCCTCAACATGATCATTTCCTTGCCGCCTCTAATCTCCTATTCTTTTTCTTTCAGAGTTTTTGCAGAAGTGAGAGTGTCGGTGGACGGAGAACGACCCATGGGCTCTTTTAAGGGCCAACCTTCTAATGCAGCTAAAGCGGTCCCAAGCTCGTCACATATCTTCGGATATGGAAAGCGGAGGGGAAGAAAAATGATGAATGAAATGAAATGGGAGGTCACCCTTGCGCCACACGCAACACATCACAGATTTCTCTCTTCGCTAGTGAACAAGCTCTTGTCAGTGTCGTACAAAAGTTTTACTGCAGCACAGGTTGATGTATAGTTAGAAAATTTGATCATGGCGTTTTATGAAACACACATGTCATAAAATGTAAGCGCTAGTGTAGTCAAATAATTTTACTACGACGCACGTTTGTAAAAGTAAAGTTTGATCATGACGTTTATTCGTGAGTGTCGTCAGAAAGTGTATCATGTTGTACAAAAGTTTATACTGCAACACAGGTTGATGTATAGTTAGAAAAGTTTGATTATGACGTTTATTCGTGAGTGTCGTCAGAAAGTGTATCATGGTTTGTAAACGTTTTACTGCAACACAGGCTGATGTATAGTTAGAAAAGTTTGATCATGACGTTTTATGAAACACATGTCATGAAATGCAGGCGCAAGTGTAGTCAACTAGTTTTTTTTACCGCGACGCACGATTGTGAAAATAAAGTTCATCATCGAAGTTGTATGACTGACCGAACTCATCACAGCACTAGATAGTTTTATCGAAAAGGTTTTACTGCACAGTGTAGATTGTCTTGTAACTTACTTTCAGTGTTAGAAAGTTTTATTGGAGACAGTTGTCAAATGTTTCCCTATTAGAAAATTCAAACTCCATAACTGTTAGATTAGCTTCATCAGGTTTACTAAAAGCAGTTTTCTACTGCAGTAAGACTGAGAGTTTAGAATGTTCTATGAAAACAGTGTTCACCACAGCGCTAGAAAGTTTAGCACAACACAAGTGTCATGAAAAATACTTTATTTGGTCTTTGATTTAACATCATTGAAACCCACTTTACTAATAGCAATGACAATATGGTTTATTTTATTCAGAAGCAAATGATCGCCGTAGCCATGAAAGTTGTCCATCCGAGAAATAATCTTCCACAGATGTCGTGCATAAAACTCAGAAGCATCAGTAACATATTCTTGTCCATAGGAAGGAAATTGAAAATCAACACTTTCCGCTACTTCACCTTGTGGAAAATTAATGTAATTGACATGTGCAATTAAATGAGCCTTGATGAGACTGTCTTTGAAATAAGATATCAACTCCGTAAATATTTTTCGTGTGTAGTCTAAACATGCTTCCAGTTCTGTCTCCTCCCTTTGAAACTCAAGGATGTAATCTTGTATTAAGCCTCCGAAGCACTCTTGATGAAAACGAATCGTGCAATCATCATGTTTCAATGTATTGACTTCAGGTGCCATGGTTGAGTCTATTGCTAAACATCATGTTTGCCTAACACGATTTTAAGAACGCTTTACAAATGTGCGTGCGCACATCGGGAACTCTAGCTCGTCTGTGATTGGACGAGAGGTCTCATCCATTCACCGCTTAGGAAAATCTTATAAAAGGCAGTGCACCAACTTTGCTCTTCACATTCATCTTTCACAAGGTGAGTGTCGGTGAGCTCCTGCTATCAAGTTGAATAGTCTCTTGCTATCAAGAGATTCACTTCTGCTCATAAAACATATCATCGCTGTAATACCTCCTTTGCTCGAGCGTTCCTTCGGGACGGCGGGTGCTGCCGTAGAGGGATTGCGTTGCACGGGTTGTTCGTCGTTTGTTAGACCGAAACCTCTGAGCCGTTGCTCATGTTGGGCGTTCGACTTCATACTCAACGTGACGTTTTCTCTCGCCAGGTCAGAGTACTTCAGCCATTCGACAAAGGTTAGTCTTTATGATATGGAGTAGAGTGAAATGTAATTCATTAGATGTCACTTCAATGATTGTTCCCATGATAAACGTTGACTAGGCAAATGAAACGATTCTCATTTTCCTTTTCAGTGATTGAAGTTTAACAATTAATCGACTACATCCTACCAAGAAAATGGAATTCAACAAAGTAGAAAATTACCGCATTGCTTCTGAGATGGAGAAGGCCACCATCGAGCAATGTAAGTATTTGTATCAAGATTGACTATTACTAACATTATTAGGGTAGTCATCATTAAAATCAAGAGCCCTTCCCTTATTTTGTTCATGTCTAAACCGAATCCAAATTTTACCTCTGCTCATCTTTGCTGTCATTCTTTTTCAGTGCATGAATGCATTCATAATGGGGAACCCGTCCCCCAAGGAGCAATCGGGCAAGCTTACGAGCGGCTTGGAAAGTGTAAGTACCCTCACCTATGAGAGTTGGAATGTCATGTTTTAGCACTTCTGTATTTGTATAGCTTGCTCTCCATCATTGTTGTCTCCGCAACCTCTAATCTCATCTCTTTTTCCTCTCTACAGACTTGGCGAAGAAGAAGAAGTGGGAGGAAGCCGCGAGGCGGAGATTTAATGACGAATTTCCGGCCCTACCTTCCCGCTCCACCACCACTACCAACCAAACAACTCCCTGCCATCCATCGACCTCGGTCATTGTCCAACCTTCACCGTCGCCAGCACCGGTACCTGCGCCAGTCCCTGCTCCCCTTCACCACATCCTTCCGACACCGAAGCCAAGGACCCTTCCACCTTCGACCCGTGTCCCACTCCTACCTCAGCGTCCATCCCTGCTGCCAGAGTTGCAGTCCTTAGATGGTAAGTATCCGTGATTGGGAAAAAGGGGGATAAGACTTCAAACTTGAAATGTTGATCATGTTACTAATCTCTTTTCTCTTTTTCTCAACAGATCTTGCGGCCTACCTCCTGGGCGGCGACGTTCCCTCCCATCCCATCATCCCTGCATCGCCACCACCACCTGCAGCGGTCGACCTCCCTCTCCTCTCCGTCAAGTCGGTGGAGAGACTGTTAGAGGAACAGGAGTTAGAGATAGTCGGAGAGGAGAGGGAGATGGAAGTCGAAGAGGAGGACTTTCGATGCCAGCGGTGTGACAGGGTCTTCGCCTCAGCCTACAATGTGAGACGTCACACCGCTGGTCATGCCTGCAGGGGAGGAAAGCGTCGACCCATCCCTCAACGGCCCAAGTGTGAAGGTTGTGGACGCACGTTCTACAACAGCACCAACTTGCGAGTCCACATCGAAGGCGGATCCTGTGGCAGTGTGAGGCAACCACCAACGTCATCAGGTAGGAAGCATCCTTCATCGCACGTCGGCTTTTCCTGTTCTTCGTGTCAGAAGACCTTTCCTACAGAGTTTGTTCTTCGCACACACTGTCACACACATTCCACTGAGCTTTACACAGACAACAACGTCACTCTAAGGCTGAGCAAGTTTTCCCTTGAGAGGCTCGTTCGCGACTATGAGTTAGAAAGCTCTGAAGCTGTACAAGACATTCATCCTTTCTTGATGAATAATATAGGCTTAATTCATCAAATGTTGGCGAGATTAGATAGATTTTTACTTAAGGGCATGTTCTATCTCACTGCTCGTTTCAATAAGGTAGACTGCAGCACGGGAGAAGTAGAGTCCACTGTGACCATTAGGATAGCCTCCTGTGCTGCTGATCTCATAGGTGATGTAAACGAGTGGATAGAGAGACATGCGACCTATCTCGTCAGCAACTTAAATAAATTTAATGAAAGAGACAGCGGTCTGGTCTTTGATGGGATAGAGAAGGTAGACATCAAAATTAATCTTTTAGAAAATTTACAAGGGAGTGGTTGTTTCACCCTCCCCAAAGCACTGGCTGACAAAAAGGCTGTCATCAATGTAGTGTCAGTCCCAGTGTTTCAAGTATGCCGTCCTCTCCATTCTTCACTACAATGATATAGGGTACATCGTGAACGAATCACTCACTATCGTGAATGGGAGGATGAGCTTAAGTTTGACGGCTTAGATGTCAACACATTAGATTTTAAAGGCATTGCCCAATTTGAAAAATTGAATAACATTAAGATTGTCGTCCATCTCTGGGAAAAAGGTCTGAAGGGCGTTAGGTATAATAATTGCCAAAGTAACTTCGACCGGGTTGTCAATCTCCTCCTAGTCTATAGCGACAACCACCCAGAATGGCATTATTGTGGCATTCCTAAAATTTCTAGATTGTATCGCCACCAGCAAAGTTATGATGACAAACATTATTACTGTGATCGCTGCATACGGCGTTTCACATCTAAACCATATTTTGAACAGCATTACGAGTGGTGCTCTCGGGGTAAACTTCAAATGGAAGTCATGCCCAAAGATAAATTTCATAGGTATGAAGAAAACGGCAATGAGCTCAGTCCCATATGTACCATCCATGCGGACATTGAATGTTATATTGAACAAGAAGATCTAAGTCATGAGCCAGCAGCCATTGCCTGTTATGAAGTTTGGCATCCATATTATAGGAACCAAAATAAAATGCGTGTGACAAGGCGAGGAGTGCGTTAAAAACTTCCTCAACTTTTTAGATAGGAAAGCCCGTTTTCATCAACGCTATGAAACGGAGCTGACTAGGAAACCCATGTGCTTCACTGAAGCCGATAAAATCAAGTTTGATAGGACCACGGAATGTCCCCGCTGCTGTTCATCCTTTGATGATCAGCAACATAAGAAAGTGAGGGCCCATTGCCATCTCAGTGGTAAATTTAGGTCTGCCTTATGCAGTAAATGCAATATGAAACTTAGGCTCAAACGGCGAACGCTCCCTGTCATCTTCCATAACTTTAAATGTTATGATGCTCACATCATCATTCGCCATGGATTCGGTAAAATGAAATCCTGGTCATCCAAAGTGATTGCACAAAGTAAGGAAAAATTTATGTGCATCACTGCTAAAGTCCAAGTCGATAAGACGAAGGAGGGGAAGCCTGTCTTCTATGACATAAAGTTTCTAGGCCGCGTTGGCTAATAATTTAGAAACACTTCTTCTCACTCAACATTTGAAGAAAGACTATCCCAACATAAGTGACAGTCTCATGCGACGGAAAGGGGTGTTTCCTTATAGTTATTTTAGTTCAATGGACACATTGAAAGAAACATCCCTTCCGTTCATCGATAAATTTAAAATGATTTGACGGGTGAGGACTGTTCGCTGGATGATTATAGGCATGCAGAGCAAGCATGGTTAGAATTTAGGTGTCGCACTTTTGGTGACTACATGCTTGCCTACTTAAAATTAGACGTCTATCTGTTGGCTGACGTGTTTGAGACTTTTAGGAAAGTCACATTGGAACAGGACGCCTTAGACCCCGTCCATTTTGCTAGTCTGCCGGGTCTGTCCTATCAGTCAGCCTTCAAGATGACGAAAGAGAGAATACATTTACTGCAAGATGCAGAAATGCACACGTTATTTGAACGTGGTATTAGGGGAGGCTTAACATTTGTTAACAAACATGTTGTCAACAACACCCAAAACATAGGATCAACCACGCGTTTAATGTACATAGACCAAAATAATTTATATGGGAGTGCATTATCCAAGCCTTTGCCACAGTCTGACTTCCAATGGGTAGAGCCCCATGACATTGAACACTTCTCCAATCCAGCACACATGACACTGGGAGATGAGGCCGACATAGGTTATTTATTTGAAGTCGACCTTATCTATCCAGACTGTATTAAGAATATGACCGTTGATTTTCCTCTCGCACCCGAATCTGGCATAGTCAGTCCAGATATGTTCTCTCCCTTTATGGAAGAACACAATAAGCAGTATGAGGTGGAAAATGACTTAAAGTATAAAGCCACTGGGAAGTTGTTGCTCACCCAATTGAACAAACAGCATTACATCGTGCACTATTCCATCCTCAAATTCTATCTAGGTATGGGGATGCGACTTGACAAAGTCCATCGCGCTATCCAGTTTAGGCAGAAGCCCTTTCTAAAACCGTATATAGAATTTAATAGTAAGAAACGGGCTGAATCCGAGAATCCTTTCGAAAAGGACTTCTTTAAATTTAAGAATAATGCCCTCTTTGGTAAAACCATGGAGGATGTAAGAAAGCGCATGGACTATCGTATCGTAACTGATCCGGAAACGAGACACGGGACGGATACAGACAGCTTCTTCCTAGCTTTGACAACCACGAGCCAAGTCAAGCAGGAAGACATTTTAAAATATTTAGCACCCAAGTTTGATAGTTCCAACTATCCCACTGACCATCCGCTTTACTCTACCTCAAATAAAGCGAAGCTTGGCTGCTTCAAGGATGAGTGTGCCGCCAAACAGATAGAGGAGATGATCTTGCTTCGCCCCAAGATGTACTCCATGAAGCTAAAATCCTCAGAGCTTTCTATAAAACGGGCGAAAGGCATCTCGAAGTCAATCGTTAGAAAAATGACAAATAGGGACTATCAAGATGCCTTAGATTCTCTTAAAATTAACAAAGTAGAAATGACCATTTTAAAATCACAGTCGCATCAAGTCAGAACAACGACGTTTAGGAAACGAGGTCTCTCAGCTTGGGAAGACAAGCGATGCTGGATGAGTCCTAACCACTCATTACCGTACGGCCATCCAGACACTCATCTACCTCCACCCAAGAGACAGAAACTTTCTCCTCCTCCGTGCGGCGATGTCTGATGATGAATGCTTCCTCTCTGTTGTGGTTGATGTTTTGCTTTTTCGCTCCATGGCGTTTTCTATGGGGGTGTTGTGAGTGAGTGCCTTGTAACATGCGTCCTACTCCTGATCACTTCATATCATGACTTACATATCAACTGGTTTTTCCTGACGTTGTTTTCTCCCTGCACATGAGTAACTTTGTTTTCTCCCTGTTCATGAGTGACTTTGTTTTCTCCGGTGATGTGAGCCATAAAAACTTTGTTTTCTGCTTCCATCAGTATTAACTGCATGTGGCTGTGATGAAAATCGGTTGTGTTGATGAATAACATATCATGTACATACTGTGTTGTTTTCCTTTTGACATAAAGATGGGATTCTCACTCATTAGACAGAAGGAAAAGTTTTAATCATTTTGTAAGATGGGTAGGGTTAGAAATAAAGATGTTGATTGTAAGTTAGAAATAAAGTTATCACCATTTTGCTGTTTGTAAGATAGGTGAAATATCAATGAAGTCATAACCATGTTAGAGTTTGTAAAGTTAGAAGTAAAGTTGACGTTTGTAAAGTTAGAAATAAAGTTGATGATTGTAAAGTTAGAAATAAAGTTATAACCATATCACTGTTTGTAAGATAGGTGAAATGTAAATGAAGTCAGAATCACTCCACTGTAAAGTTAGAAATAAAGTTATCACCATGTCGCTGTTTGTAGGATAAGCGAAATATAAATGAAGTCATAACCATGTTAGAGTTTGTGAGTTATCATCCTCACCAACGAATGTAACATCATGACAATTTCTTCGGCTTAGGAAACATCAACCACTTTGCTGACTCATGTCTATAAATAGCTCTGACTCATGAAGGGTTAAGGTTCCAGTCATACGAATCTAATCAGTCTTGTTCAACCTTTTCACCGACACGTGTGTGGGCGTGTCATTCAACATCGATGGCGCCTCACGTCAGACAGCGTGACCTTTTCACCGACGTGTGTGGACATCATTTCATGTCTATAAATAGCGCTGACTCATCATAAAGCGAAGAACCTTGTTGATGACCTTTTCACTGACAAGAGTGTGGGCGATAGTTCATTGCGATGACTCATTCAAAACACATCATGTGATTAACACGATTCTATTAACTGTGACTCATACAGATAACGCATTAAAGATTTAACAATGTCAGCTACTTTAACTGATATCACGTAAACCAGTCATGATACAATGTCCGTTGTGAAACACTGCAATATGTACAGGATGCCACTTCCGAATCAGAGCAGCAGGAAAGAGTTCAGTTTCTTAAAATATACAATGATTACTGGTTTTAATGTTGGCTAGATTCACTAACATCTTCAATTGAACAGACACTACTATATTCTTCAATGTCAGGGGACTGGGGCGTAGATGAGGCATGAGTGTTTGCATTTTCTTGACGACTTCGTAACACATGGACTGCATCACGAAATGAGAAAAGTTTCCTAGGACTTGGATTTTGCCGCAGCGAAAGATTTGAAGATTTCGACCGTTGCTCATGCGAATGACCAACATTTGCGGACGACCGCGATGATAGACTGAATCGGGAAGATGGGTATGCAACTATTCTAAATCGATGTCCCTTCTGAGATTCATTTCGCGCATGGCGCTGATGATGCGGATGGGGAGCCTGACTCACATATGACATGAGGGTTGAGTGAACTTCCCTTTTATACTTTTCCCATGAGGGTTTTGGAATCACAATGTAGCAGTGATCATTATGTAGGATCATCTCTTGAATGCGAATAAATACAATGCCGTCTTCTACGTTAATGACACGGCAAGACTTGGATAGGATTGCGCGATGCAACCTTCGTAGATGAAAGCGTTCTAGAGTTATCTGAAGTTGACGTTTCGTATCACGAAATGTAACACACTGACTTTTCCATGATACATGGAGCCATGCTGATAATTTCCACATGATTAAAACCTGAGTGAAGAAGGGTAGGCCTAAGAAAGAAGGAGAGAGTCATGTTCATGTGTGGCATGGTAAGTGTACATTTTCATTCTTGATACGGTGGCCGTTAGGCCGTGGTCTCATAAAGACCGATGGTGCGTCCTCAGTGTGTGGAGTGTTGCTGTAGTTGATCATCATCAACATGGACATCATTTTTAAAGGTGATGGAGACAAGATAGGGATTCAACGTAAACAACCTTTCGTCCCTGCGCGGACCCATGTAGATGGTTTGAATTTTAATTTCGAAGGAGTAGAATCCTTTTCCCAAAATGGGGAGTGGTTTGCAATTGAGTAAGTCGAATGCACTGCCCTCCTTTTCATGGATGATGAGACAGTGTCTATCCATATGCACACACATGTATCGTCTTTCCATGATGGGAACTTGTGGCCGCTTCACATTGTGTCGAACAATTTCTTTGGGAATGGTGAGATTTTCTTTCAGGAATGTTTCAAGAGTATTGAATTGTGACCGTGTCCAATAGTCTAACGGCACACACGGACAGGCCATACTTTGTTGACATAACCTTTAGATAATCAATCCGCTGACTTGGAGTTTTTATGGTCACGGCTTCTCCATGATGAGTTATCTTTTGATTGAAAGCATTTTTACCCGATGCTAAAGTAAGGGAGTTCAGTGTACCCAGTGCGAGAGCAGAGTCGATGGCTTCGAGCAACTGCATGGTTAGCGCAAGGACGGAAATGATTGCCATGAGCTCAGTCGTCCGTTTTATAAGCAGGCCTAGCTCCAATCACATGCGTTTCCCTTTTCTCGTTTTCCCTGTCTTTGTTGTGTGACAAAGAGTTATCGCACGTGAACTTTTGACTGCGTGGGTGGAAACCTTCCCTCTTACAAAGTCGTTCTAGTCCTCACAAAGACTTGAGTGACACACCCCTTCTAGCAAACAAAGACGCATTCATTTATCTAACAAAGAGCCTGATAGTAATGCACAAAGCGCAATGACTCATGTTATGACACGTCCCTTTTCTCGAACAAAGACGCATTCATTTATCTAACAAAGAGCCTGATAGTAATGCACAAAGAGCAATGACTCATGTTATGACACGCCCCTTTTCTCGAACAAAGACACATTCATTTATCTATTAAAGAGCCTAATAGTAATGCACAAAGCGCAATGACTCATGTTGCTCTATATACCATTACAAAATACTCAGTGAAAAGAAATCTTTATTGCATCTACACAATGTGTCGCGCATCAAACAAAGTCGTGGATGTAAACACACTCAGTTGAATCATGATATGTTTAACAACGTACGCATTTCCCTCAATCGTCTCTACTATTCTCTCAATAATTTTATCCATATGACGACCATAAAATTGATCACTAAAAGTAATCCATTCTGTGCAATAAGATTCAAAACGAAGTGGTTTTTGCAAATCTTTCAACTCTATATAAGCAACGAGTCTACCCTTTACATCTTGAGGTTGTAAACTCTCCATCAAGTTTTGAAGAGAGGAAGGCTTTCAGTTAGCACTACTTTCATATCATTCATCTTCATTTTAAATGTAAGTTTCCAATCTTGTAAAAATCCATCGAATCCTTGTTGATCAAGTGTCAAATGACACATGTGGTTACTTAGTGTGCGATGCGCCATCATAAACTTTGTGACCATAGATTTCACATTGCTTCAATGACTTCCACTATGAATAAAACAGAAATAACAATCATGTTCCACTGTAAGTTTATTCAACACCAGACAAAATTCACAAGTACAGAATACACTTCATAAAATGATCGTCACTCATTCACAAGGAGTAAAAACATGTTTTACATAGACCCATGCTGTTGACAATAATATAGATACAGTTCATAAACGTCATAGAGACTACAATGCCAGCGTGAAGAGAGTTTTGCAATGTAGGTAGCTTTATTTCTAGTATTACAATGGGATGGTGGTGTACAGGTGATGTCTCTCACCGAAACATATTGCCATGTCAAAAATCATTTCATCTCTAAACTTCTTTTGATCACAATGCATATGACAGTCTTGTCTTACACGATCTACCCAACATGGTAAATATAAATTATCAATGTGCAACTGAAGTGTTGTTGCTTCTCTTTCAGAATCATTTCCTAATATTTTAACAATATGAAAACCTGACAGCCACCGTTTGAAATCACTTATCAAATACGTTTCATTTACAAATCCAATATGAATCAAAATAGAAGGATCAAGCCCATGCACATGACATCGTGACCATTCGTCTTTGTGTGGAGGACAGTAGGCAAATCTATGATATACACAAACAACAGTTTGATCACTTTCTCTCATTGCAATAGCACTCAATTCCTGCATTGGTGTTCCCTCACTGTCTATGAAGATGACAACCTACAATATCAAAAAGGCTTCATTACAAAATAATACATTGAGCAGGAACTTTACAAGGATGTCTGTCCTTTACATAACAAAAGATACATACAACATGATGACAATGTTATATTTGAACATCACGCGCAAGGCCGCGTTTTCCACATTCACTACATACTAACTGATTACGATACTTAAGATTTCTCTTTGGTGGTAGCACCATCTTTCTTTGATGTGCGACGACGTTTAGGTTTAGTGACAGGTTCTTGACACTCTTTGACACAAGAATGAATGACTTTCTCAATGTGATGAAGTCCTGTTAACTCAGGTTGATGATGAATTTCAGCAATGCGCAAATTGTGAGAAATCAAATTCCGTTTCAGATTGATGAGGTCCCACATAAACAGCAGGTACCTCAATATGAAAGGAATAAAAGCCTGCACCTAACGATGACAATTCTGTTTCAGCTGACTGTTCAACTGTCACTCCTGAAGTGACTTTACAATACTTGCTTTGCAAAATATAGCAGCGAGTGCCGCGATACAAAGGTTTATAATAAGAAGTTTTCTTTTCTAGCCACAACTGTAATAGTTCAGTAGGAATAAGAGCCTTTTGCCTCACAACGTCTTCTAAAATGTCAAGCTGCTGACGCAACCATTTATCAATAGGGATACTCAGGTTTTGACCGCAACGATTTACTTGCGTATCCACTTTTGGTAAGTATACCGCCGGCGTTTGAAGATAGAGTCGAACACCGTTGTAGCGCACTTGTTGTCTGTAGGTAGGATAGCTGTGAATTACCTTTTCAATTTTCGGATTCCACAGCTCGAGATGTTGAGGATTCAGTGATGCAGCAGTTGGAGTAGGATTCATGGCCATGGCAGTCTGCAACGAAAGAACACCACTAAGTACATTCATGATCATCAGAGAAAAGAAAATTGTTAGCTTAGCAGTGACATATGAGGTGGCCCTTAAGATGACCTTTTGGAGCGTTCACAGGATTTAAAGCTTATCACCAAAGTCTAAGTTTTCGTCATCGTCCAGTAAATTAAATGTCTTGGGCTTAGGACCCGAATTGAGTTTCAATTCTACAAAAGACTTAAAGGTAAAGCGTCTAGGTGGTGGAGGTGGCGGTGGTGGTGATGGTTCAACAAAATAAGCTTGCACAATCATTAGCCACACACTCTCCTGCGTCTCTCTTCTAAAATGCTGGTAAGGTTTAGGCCACCGTCATGACACTCACTTGTAATTTTGCAAACAGGATTGATCAGACAAAGTTGAGACGGATAATGGCTTCAGCAAGTCACACACGCTTTCGAAGTCAAGAGAATGAAATGAAGAGAAAATGGGGAGACGTCTGCTTTTATAGTCTCCTGCGAATCCACATTTGACACTATGTGAGCCAATCAGAGACCTCCGTTTCTCCCCTGACTTCGTTGCGGCAGGGAAAAGGAGGCACGCGGACGACTGACTCATGAATGCTTTTCCCAAATCTTGTAGTCAATTCTAGTTTAGCACATTGAGTTGAATATGAATGTGTTTTATGCGACATAAGAGCAAGTTGGATCCATGCTCATGAAATGAATCTAGTTGAGATGCAATTTTCGCCATGTGCCGCTGATAGAAGTTTTTGGGATCATGTATCGTCTCTGCAGAATAGGATGCAAAATGAAACATTACACGTTCACCTGCATGTTCATCAGTCACTTTCTCAAATTCAATCTCTGCAACTAATCGTCGTTTCACATCTTTATTCATCAAACTGTCCATGAGCTGTTGGAAAACGAAGTAACCTTTAGCGATAGCAAATTCTAAGTCTGCCTTTTCATGATGAAAGGAGATGATGTAGTCCCTAATCACACCACGAAGACTTTGTCGATGAAAACGTAGTGAACAAAATTCATTCGTAAACTTTACTGCTTCTGTCATCTTTCTTCCTTTCACTTCGGAGACATAGCATGAATGACATTCAGGTGTAACATGGCACACTGATTCCAAATCTGGCCTCTGTTTTCCCGTCCGAGGCCTGCTTCACCCGCTAGAGCGATTTTCATAAAAATTCTAACGTTTTTTCGTCAATGTCCAAAATTTCAATAAAGTCTCACCTCTAAACGAAGCCAGATACGAACAAGCCATGTTTTCCACTGAATTTTTCTCACTCCCAGCTTTCAAACGAGCTATTGCACGACTTTCTACGATGTCTACAACCAAAGTTGGAAGATCGTTGCCGAGGGGGGGTCAGAACTTTTTCTCTCCAATTGAGTTGGGAAGACGTTCCTAGACCCAAAAGTGGCCAAAACGTCCGAATTTGCACTCCGTTTTCCCATCCGGGACCTCCTTCATACCGAAAAATGGACTTTCTCATCCCAAAACCTCCAAAACCTGACTTTTTCAACTCTGACGTTTTCAGAGATTCTACCCCTTGCTGCTCCTCCTTCCATCCTTCCCCAACCAACATTTCACGCAGATTCCACATCTGAACTCCACTTTCCAATCCAAACCCTCCTTCATGACGATTTCCAACGTCTCTCATCCCAAACACCATCAACACCCACCCCTTTCCAACTCTATCCCTCACACATCACCTTCCTTCCCAACCCTTACCCGAAAACTCCTGCCTTCCTTCCAGAGGGGGGACCCGTTTCCTCCTCTCGGACCCATTCCTCCCAACACATTCTTGGCGAACTCCCTCACCTGCCGGACAGAGGGGGGGTTGCGCATTTTGGACTTGCGCCTGGGATGGGATTACTACTATCTTGTTTAAAAGTTCTTCGATATGTCATTGTTTCTTCATTGCATATGTTTGAAATACAATAGATGAGAGAAAGGCTTGATTTGAATCATTGCCGGCGCTACACGCACTTGTTAAGTTTTCAGTCGGAACTGCAAGCGTTTTTGGCTTCTTAACCGCTTCTTAACTCACTGCACAAGCCATCAGCAGGTGGATGTACTTGGAAAATCGGCAATTGACTTTTGTGCTATTTGCATTTGTGTTTGCAAATTTCAATTTTTGAAGACGAGCTCTAGACAATGACATTTCAACTACATAAATTTCATCAGTTGTAGATGTCTGTTGTACGGATGAAGAGTTATCTGCATGTGAGTTACTGACACCGTACAGGTATACTGACTGCACGGCTAAAAATCCAGAAACGTCAGTACAGTACTTCTGGCAATGACTTAAATCAACTATCTCTCTCATCTCTTGAATTTTCCTTTCGTGGTCTGGGCATCATTTTAGATTTAAAAGCATATTGACTAGCATGGCGTTTGTAATGTGCAATATTTGAGCACAATATGGAGTGCGATAGTTTTTAGTCGTCAATTTATGCTATGTGACATGGATTAAATTTTTTTTATTTATGTAGCGTGATGGATGATGCTTTACTTTGAACTTTTTTTTACAATGTAATGTTCTTTCCTGTTAATATAGAGGATATGCCACTGTGAATCCCCGTCACTTTCTTTTAAACTCCGTATTCTCCCACTGATCATTTCAAAGTTTTTGAAATGGCAATTTACGACTCAATGATGACTTTCTGTAAGTTATTTATGATTCAATAGAAAACAGTTGCTAGCACTAGTAGCACTAGTACCACTATGACAGTTTACTTTCTACTTTCTCTATTTTTCTTTATCTTTTTCTATTTACCATTTGCCCGAACACAATCTAGTTCTTCGGTCCTCAGTGGAAGAGCTTGTCTCTACGCAATCGCTCGTCAATCTGGTGAAAAACGGTGCAAATTTTGTTTTCCAGTTTACCCAAATGTATAGGATGACTCCAATGCACCATTTCGCTAACGTGTCCAAGCGAAAAAAGTCACAAGGCATTTAATGTGGTAATATCGGAGGCCATTCCATAGGCTGTCGTGACGGTCAATCCATGATTTAGGAAAATTGTTGTTAAAATAATTTACGATCAGTCGGTAGTAGTGCGCTGGCACTCCATCCTGCATGAAGATGCTCCTATCCTCACATTATACAGCATGGAAAGGAAGTTTTTGCCATTCATTATCGGTTTCTCGAAAAAATAGCTCAATTGCGCTTCATAAGGAAATGCCTGTCCAAGCTGTGTTGATCCTTGGTTTTTGTGTGAATATATCTGTTGTGACTAGAACGCTTGGCAGAAGCAGTCTGCCAAACATCGAACAACTGAACAACAATTCCCAGTGGTTTCATGAAAAATCTTCACAAAATAGAGATCATTTATCGTGTGACGCCTTGGCATGATTAATAGAAAATAACAGAGCTGCAAGAGAATAGTGCCTTTTAATTTCTAATGTAAAATTTTTGAACAAAATGGGGAAAGCTATTTTTGAAAGAGTTAATTGATATTCGTGGGATTTTGCGTTGGGAGAGGTGGAGCACTCTCAATAGTACATAGGCTACTACCAAGCCTTCAAAAGCAGTTCTTTCGAAAATAGTAGTTTTTCGAGTCATGCGCTCTAGTGCACCATTGTTAAAACTGATGATTGAAAAAGCATCAGTAGCAATATCATGCCATTTATTTACTTGCTGACTGAGGATTCATTGACATCTTTATTGCAGCAGACCCAACTTCAGTCTGAATGCTTTCAAAACTTATCGGATTGTGTGATATCGAATGATCGTAATTTTTTACTTAAGGGGACCACGGCTACGCATTTTGGGGGGGGGCATTCCGGTTTTAATTTTGATAACAGTGGCAGCTATGATCAAAGGAGCGTAATTTCAATAGTGAATTTTTTATGCGAAAGATGCCTGGCTGTTGTTTTAGCTGTTTTTTCATTAAGTCACCTGTTCTTCCGCCAATATCGGTCGTGGCAAAAGTGTAGGCTCAAGCGAAAGCTTGAGTTAAGTGACGTTACAAAAATCAACTAAATTCTGCTTTCCTGCAGCTTAGCGCTCATGCGCCATGCGGATATACTTTGTTAAAAAGGACTTGAGAAATTTCTCCATTACCGAATCATCAATTTTGCAAAAAATGATGGGTCAAACATTTTCTAATCAGAAGATTTGAATTAACTTGGTAATTGTTTGGAATACGGAAATACATGTATTGCGGTCTTCCAAAGAACTAAAAGTGCTACTTTTATGACTCACTGTTTCAATCAAAACATCTAAGTAGAGGCTCATTTGCTTCAAAGCTGATATTAGCGTCACAGCTTAAACATTCGAATTTCGCAAATTGACAGCCAATTATTTTCTAGTCAGCAAAGTTCAAAACTTTGAATTCGTCCAAGTCATTGCTACTTCCGATTAAAATAATTTCTCCTGAGGCAATTGCGGTAAATGAATACTTCTATGCTATCTATGATGTCAGCTCGTTTTAATTAAGGGAAATGCAAATCGATTTCATGACACATTTGTCCCACACAATTGTAGCGCTTGTTGACAAATATATAATAAACGTCCAATAATTGAACACATTAGATTCTACATTTCATGTTGATCAGCTGAATCAGAATTTTGTGAGCTGAATAGATGTCCCGTTGCACTGACCTTGCTTGGAAATTAAAATTACCGGTCTTACGTACGGCATAATTTTTTGTTTTGTGGCATTTTAAACTTGCCTTACAATCAAAGGGACTCAGAGATTGCTATTAAGGTTGATTTATACTTTCCTTTGCGGAGTTCACATTTATTTTCACAATCTCTGCAGAGTGATTGCCTGCCTACCTGTGCAGAGCTCTGCAGACGTCTAGACAATATTACTGACTACACTCTGTAGAGCACGCCGTTTATACATCCTGCATGTATGTAGCATTGCAATGAATTAATAATACTGTGTATTCAGCGTTACCACCGCTGCACGGAACCTGCGCGGATTAAGGTCTCAGAAAGATGTTCTTTTATTTGGGTTATAAATTTAGAAGATATATGTTTTTGAAGTACTGGTGGCTTATTGTAAATATAGAATTAAAATATCTTTTTATCAGAACCACTGATTTGATTTTAGTCATCATGATTCAGCTATTAGGCTATCGATAAATATGTAGCTAAAATATAGTGTATTTCAGCCTATGGCTGAATATGACATTGATTTGATATCCGAATTTTCTGACTAGTGTTTGTGAGTTATATGGTTTGGGATGTTTTGTTAATGTTGAAAAATCGTGTTTTCTTTTACTTATGATAATAGTAACAACTTAGTTGAAGCTCAAAACACATTAGCGCGGATCCTGCTATCGATGTGGTTGGGCCAAAATGGTTATTCGTATCAATGAACTCAAAAGAGACATATAGGTCGATAAATTGGCTCACGTTCACGGAATTCATGGTCCTGACCAATTTCGTTTCAGGTACGAAGCCTTTTTTTTAGAGAACTCGAATGATAATATAGCGCAAAACTCCTTGACAGTGCATCAAGGGCGTGCAATCCTTCATTGAAGTCTGATTTAAAACTTCATGTATATAATTTGATTTTTCCAGCATGATGCTCTTGTCATTTTTGTTTAGCAGGAGACTACTTAAAAAGTATTGATTTTTTTTTGCACACGTTGTACATATAGCTATATTTTTGTACATATCTAGACCCTGTATTTATATTTCCAATACATGTTTTGTTCTGTCTAATACTTTCACTGTTTATTTCAACGGTATGAACTGGATATTCATAAAATCTATACCAGGCTAGAAACAAGTTCTAGCAACAGAAACTCTCCTTTCGCAGACATTTTCCATTAAACAAATAACCAATCCACTGCTTAGTAGATAGTTTCCAGGAACAATGATTATGTGCCCAAAAGTAAGTGCTCACGGATACAATTTCATAGTTTAACATAGGCTTGCAGATTACATAAGTCTCTGATTTTGCCAGTCGCCATCTAATGCATCCGAAACATAGACGCTAAAGGCTGAGGATGTGGGACGTTTAGAAGTCTTCGAAATGATGCGTTCTGTCCTAGGAGCAAGGATGTGGAGCGGTACAATTTTACCGCTCCACTCCGCTCCGCTCCGATTACACTTCGCTTTCGCTCCGCTCCAGTCATTTTTTCATACCTAGCCACTCCGCTCCGCTCCGCTCAACTTAAACTAAATCCTATTAATTTACCATACCATAGATTTCCTTGAACTTTTTAGGTTGTTTGACTACTGTAATATGACTGACTTCCACTCTGATAAATGCTTAACTGCAAAATATTAGCCTTATGCTTGTCGAATTTTAAATACGAATTATGGCCGATAATCATGAATGATTTTAAATAAATAATGATTATAATTGAACAATACTTCGAAAGCGGATTGCACATTAGCATTAATAGTGATTCTACACTTATCATGTGATAATAACTTAGTGACTCACCTGAAGAGTAACCGCAAATATGTGTGACAATCAGAAAATTCATTCTGTTGCAGCCTCATACTAGGTAGCAATACGATGCTATCAGGTAACGATGCTCGCTCATACTGATATAAGCATGAATAATAATTAATAAATTGTAGTTTTCTGTAGGCAGAATTTTTCTTGTATTTTTGAAATGATAATTTTGTATCAGAAAAATTTGATAAATTTTATAAGAATAATTTTGTATAAGATGCAAGGAACGATACATCGGTACTCGGTAGTACGATAAGAACTTTGCATTGAAGAATTAATGAACATCTGAAAAACAAGACTTAATCCATCCATAACATCTCATCACATGTCAAATAACCTAGCAAACTATATCTGTGTCAATCATTCATTAACCTAACATTCCGTGAGCCAATGCACACTAAAAATTTGAACCCATCCATAGGAACGAATATGAACTGTCGGACTTCCATTTTTTACTTTCAGATTTCTTTTAATTTTAAATCATATCTTTATTGGCTTTCTTATTAACGGTTTATACAACCCTTCCACTTACTGTATAACTTGAGAATGGAGTCTTATCTCCGAATAATGTTGAAAAATAAATAATAGACTAATATCTTACGAAAAATAGTGTAATAATAATCATGTAAAAAATCATTAATTATGATAAAACTTTGTTGACTTTGTCAACATCAGGTTCTCTCCCACTCCACTCCGCTCCGCTCCAGTCAAAATTTTCTTCACCACTCCGCTCCATTCAAAATTTTCTTTACTATCGCTCCGCTCCAAATTTACTCCCACTCCGCTCCAAAACCCGCTCCGCTCCACATCACTGCCTAGGAGTCAGCATGTGTGATAGAATGAGAAATGTGGAAATAAGAAATGTGTCTCTGTGAATACCTCCATTTCGTTGGAAATTCAGAAAGCTGCGCTGGTTTAGACACGTAGTGAGAAGACCAGCTGAAAGCTACGTGTACAAACCATACCAGGAGGATTTCTCAAATCGAAGGATTCGGGGTAGACCCAAGAAACGTTAGACCGACCAAATCAAGTTGGACACAGGTCTACCTTCATTTACTGCAGTTCGTCGAGCAAGAGACCGAGAAGGTTGGCGCAAAGAGTGCAGGAAGGTGGGAGCAAGGGGCGATCGTCGCCTATGCCCATAAGCCCATAAGTCAAGTAAGTCATAGGCTTGAGTTTAGACCTTAATTTATGCTACCTTGCTTCCTGCGCGGATGGGGTCTCGCGGCTTGGAGGCAACTGTGTGCATTGTATTCTATCTCCTCGTCTGCCGTCTTCACTCGATGTCTTTAACAAAAGAGAAATGGTGCCTTGCTCTGCAGAGTTACATAGCAAAGTTCAACAGTGTTCAACTTCATAAATATGTAAGTAGAGGCAGGTCGAATAGTTGTATTTTTTATCTGCAGAGGATCTCTACTCTGTAATGTGTGACCTACTTTCCTACACAGTCCACCGAGATTGCTTCTTTACTCTACAGACATCTGCAGAGGGAAGTACAAACCCCCTTTAGGCACTAAGTTTGCTCCCTCAAATATCAACTGCATCCATCGAAGTGAAATAATTATCTATTTTTAAGGCTTTATTGCTATCAACTTTTATGACTGCATCACTCGATGTGGTTTTCTCAAGCCGGTGACTTCTTAGCAATGAAGACCAATTTGCTCTTCAACATTTCTGATTTCTGTGTGTCTAGGAATTGAATAGAATTTCTGACAAAGCACGATTGCACGTGTAACCCTGATCATTCTATTGCCGATTGTTATCTTATGTAAACTGAATCATCTATCCGGTTCGTGTTTATCTCTTTTCATGCTATCGGTGTCTTTGTTGAAACTCATCGATCCATTCATGCGATAGAACAAACCTACTTGCATTTATTCCACTTATTGTAATGTTGACCGAATTATATACTCACATAATTCTTTATATTGTGTGCATTTATCATTCGGATTAAATTCTGTATTTAGCATTATAGCTTCAAAAGTAAGATGATGGACTGTAGTAGTTGTAAAATTCTCGCCTCATGCGAGAAATAGCAAAGGTATTGCTTAAAAATCCTTGAAATTTGTAGGATTTTCTGAAGTGCTGGTTGCAGATTTCCTTGAATCACACGCTTGAAGTTCTGCAGCTGCGATTGTTTTGTTTAATTTCAGGGCTTACTCACTCTTGTCAAAGTCATATAATTACAAAACATATCATTAGTCATTCGATAGGCATCTGCATTCAACAATGTTTCATGTATGAAATTGTAAACAATTATGTCTCCGTTGGATTCCGTTTTATCTGATCACTTGATGATCACATGATCAACAGCTGAATGTGACGAAAATAAAATCAAATTGCAGGACACAATGAAAATGAAGTGTGTATATTGCACTCGTGTTTAATGCTATGTACTGACTTTAAAGTAGTGAATGTTTTTCAGGTGAAACCACTTACTCGTATATATTGTGGGCTTCTTTTCATCAATCACTGAATCAGTTTATCACTAATCAATAGACCGGCAATTTTTACAACTTAATCAGCATTCCTGTATGCATGTGCAGCAGTGCCACCAACAGGAGGAGTTTCATAAATACAGCAAAACGGCAGGGTTTTGTTCCTCCTTTTTTGTTTATTTGGCGATAAGACAATGAATAAAATTTTTTTTGCCTTTCTTCATTTATGGTATAGTTCTGTCGAATTTTTGACTTGGTCTCAGTCTTAACTGTCTCCTGAGTTAAACGGGACACCTGTCGCCATGCCAAGTAGCGTCCTTTGCGAGCAGCAGGTGAAAACAGAATTGATGATGACGTCACCATGGACAGACCAATCATGCGCTGCGGATGCTGCAGGGAAGGATGTTACAGCCAGGCGTTGAAATGTGCCTTGAGACTGCGTGCGGAAGTAAAATTCACTTACTCATTGTCCGTCAGCATTCGACTACCACCATGTCGCAGTTTTGCACTCTTAATTGCAGAATAAGAATGATAATAACATTAATAATGTATGCTTCTATAAATTTCCATCAGACAAGAAAATGCAAAAATCGTGGAGTGATAAAGTTGTAAGAACCTAATTTACTCCGTCATAATATTCTCGGGTATGCTGTATTCATTTTGCTAAAAAAAACAAAGTGAAAAATCTACGATATGCTCATTTGTATAACAGGAAAGAACCCTCTTTCCACTTGAAAACGACACCTGTTCCTACCTTGAATTTGGGAGAATAGTAATTTCATGTGAAATTCAAAAAATGGCAAAGCAAAATTGTAGATAAATTGAAAGCGAGCCGATCAAGTCTCTTTTTCGTCGGATGCTTCATTTCGTGGGAGTACAAGCCAAATTGCTCTACTCGATGAGACAGCCATAAGCCATTGAACCTTGAACCAACAACTGCCTTTTTTCTGTGATTCAATTACTATGCGAGTGTGGTATTTTACCGTCATAGCACTCGCAACTAAGATATTTTTATCAGCTCATTCAGCATCACGTCAGTCAAGAATCTTTCAATAGTAACCGTACACTTTCAATTGGCAGCATATCATGTCCACACATCTCTCTCGAACATTCCACACCACTTTTGAAATGTGTGCCAAAAGATTAAATTCCCCTTATCTTTTTCACATAATGAGAGCTATGTTGACGGTAATTGACAATAATCTGAACGTTGGCCAAGATGTTGTGATATGTTGACTCATGAATACATGACGTATAGGAAAGCTACACAGAGATTGGTTGTAGGTCGTCGAACTTCTTGGAAAAAGGATTTGTGGAGAATTTGCTTATTGGCGACAGTTACAAGAGAAGAGTTGGAATAATGTGTACCGGTACTGCCATTCTGTTTGATATTTTAACTTTTACTCCACAAATTTCATATGACAAGGAAAGGAAGTTCCTTGTATGATCCACGAGTTGCACATGTGCCTGTGATGAATGTGTCGGCTATACTTGCATCTACATTAAGTTCGTTGACCTTTCAACATATTTACACTATTTTCGAACGCTTGTCGTATGCTTTAATGCTTGAGAATATGATTGGTATGGACAGACATATTTATGAGTATCTTCATCCCTATATCCCTATCTTCATGTAGTAAGTCCGTATATATTTAATGAAAATTTAGCTTATATCTTTAAACTTGAGGTTGCGAGAATCCCCGAAGCATATATAATCGATTATTGACTTAATTTATTTACAATGTTTTTTATCATGAATTCTGTTGATGTTTTACAATCATCTGCTCTGTTTCTATCATATAATAAGTACCGTAATTCCTCTGCAATGCTTGTTATTTATTATCTTTCAAAAGATACAAGCTGAATATTTTCAATTAAAGAAATTAATTAGAAAGCACCTTCTGAATAACACATCTGTGTAATCCCTCACAAGTTGAATTTATGTGCATATTGAACTGAGCATTTGCAAAACCAAAACAATGCCTAAATTATGAATGTTGCTGAACAGTGAACACTACGAAAAAGTCTATTGGTGGCACTATATCTAAGCCATGCTTCACTTCACGGATGTCACCATTATTCGTTTTCGGAGATTTAAGCGTCTATTTGTCCATCATTGCATAATTCTAAGGATGGCATCGTTCAGGAATCATGAAAAAGCTTGTAGACGATTTGCTGGACTCATCGTAGCTCGTTCACGGAAACGATTGTCACTTCGCTTGAGGATATCGGATAGGTGGTGCTGATGTAATCCAAAAAATACTAGACGGCGATAAAAAGATATTGTCATTAACTTTCATGTAATTATCAGAAGCATCCGAATTGCCACAAGTTTTTATGTTACTATGACGAAGATGCTGAAATGGAATGCCTTCAACAGAAGCAAACATAATTGCATTATCAACTGCCTTTATACTGTCCAAGGTCTGCACCACACATTTAGGTTGCATTCGGTTATTGATCTTCACTCGACAGCAGTGTGTTGGAACAAGTGCTTTGTCCAGAATTTGTCAAATGATGAGCATCAAATCATAACTTCCTCTTGGTCTCCTTTTGTGCGCTGCTTTCCATGGCTTAATACAAGTTACTTATAATAATGCATGATTGATCTAGCACGAGGATTTTTTTAACCACATTTGGAATATATTCAAAACATATTAAATGCATCATATTTTAAATATATTCTAAATGTGGTTAAAAAATAATGTTTCTAAAGCGATAGTTTCCATGCCTGTACACACACATGATGATGGTCAATAGAGACTGAAACCGGTCGTGTTTTAATGTTTTTTTTTGTATTGCTTTGTCCAGAAAAGGCGTGTTTTTACATGCACAATCCACAATTCTCAAGACGATGTAATCCCTTCTGTTATGTGCTATTACGCATGAAATGTCAGTAAATCAATCCTTTGACAAATTCACTTTTGTAATACTAGCAGAGCCATTACAGTTTACTGTAACTGCAGGCGGCGATAATTGAATCTACCGTGGAACCATTTATTTGGAATTTCGGTACTATGGCTGATTATTACCAGCATCACCATAACAAGGTTACTGCCCTTATGAAGATCGCGTGTAGCAGCTGTCTTCAAGATGTTTTTTTAATAATTGCTTCCAATTTGACTTCGATGATGAAAGTGATGTTAAGTGTGATTGTCTTAGCATCATTCGTAGAAGGACTTTACTTGCGTGACTGATTAAACTTAGTTTTGTAATGCTCACATGTTTTTGCATCTCCCCTGTTGTGCAATGTGATCATAATTGCTTTAATCCATTGTGTTGGCCGCTCTTGCTTTTTCAAACACAGATAGCAGATTCATAGCAACTCACTTTCAGTCTCATCTTCTCCTGCTTTTATCATATCGCTGAAATATTATCAATACCCGGAGCTTTGCCATTTTCAAGTGCTATATTGTTTCTTTTATTTCGGATTTTAGTATTGGTAATTCGTCGTCATCGTTATCATCTGTGTTCTCTCGCATGATGGTTTGATCAACTTGTGCTGTGTGATTGTATAGTTCTTCCTTGCTAGTCATGGTGCTATCATTCGCATCATCAATCACGTTGATTCTAGGCTGACGTTGCTTAGTTTGCGCCTTCACTATTTTGTAGGCTTCTCTACCTATTATTATACACAAGTTTTTGCTCGATGTCCATAGTTTGCTTTTGAATCCAAACACTTCTCGTCTCTACGATTTCTTTCTTAGTCTCGTTGTTTAGATTTTGCGGTAGCTTGTAAGTTTATATCTTCATTTTGGAATTGCTTTTTCTTGGCTTCACGCCTTCTGTCGCATGTTTTAAGTACCTCAGGCGTAATCCATGGTCTTAGTACTCCACGAGCCTTGTAGAGAAATTTTTCAGCGGTGGTGGTAGTGACTTCATTGTTCAGTTTCTGCAGGTTATCAAGTAGCATTAGCGGGGCATGGCATCCATGCAGTTCTTGTTAGTATGTGTTTTTGATGCCAGGATCCTTAAGTTTTTCGTTGTTGCTCATTTCTTTTGGTTGACGACCTTTCTTTCATTGTCATCATAGCCAAGTCATGGTCGCTCCTAACATCGACACTGGGGAAAGTTGTGGTCTTTACTCTGTTGATAGTGTTTTGAACTCATTGATCACAGCATGTGATCGATTTTGTTGTGGGTGAGTGCATCCAGTGAAGACCAAGTGGTTCTTTGAGAGATCTTGTGGTTGTGGAGCGTGCTGGACACTACCAAATTATTTTCCTTATCGAATTCTAGTAAGCAGAATTTTTGTGCTCCGATCGCTGGTCACTCCAGCACTAAACTTCCCTGTGGTACCTTTCCAGTATCTATGGGCTAACCCAATTTTCGCATTCCAGTCGCCTTGAATCATGATGATATCCTTCTTTTTCTTTCTTTTCTGGTTCTCTCAAGATTATGATAGAACTCTTCCATTTCTTGGTCATCGTGATCACTTGTTGGTGCGTAAATCTGGATGACTGATACGGTCATTGGCCTGGCCATCAGCCGAATGGCAATGATCCGACTAGACACTGGATGACCATTTCTGTCCATTTCGTTCGTCAGAATTTCTAGTTTTTCGCTTCCTTTCAAGGCTCTGACATCCCATATTCCAGAAATAAACTCCTTCTTAGTATCAATTTTTAGAATACCTAGTAGTTTGGCAGCAGAGAGCGCGGCCGTTTTTGACCGATCTGGTATGAGATTTTTACTGGATCGCGTTTTCATGGGTGATTCAGTAGGAAATTAATCTGGTGGTCATTATCTCCTCTCTAGGCATGGATGGTCGTTGGCTGGCAAGGAGCTCATCTGCCCTCTGATGGCATTTACTCCATCAGGGTTTCCACAACCCTTCCAGACTGTCTGGGTTTACGGAGTGATTTACCGCCTTTCTCGGCGCTTTGTGGTTGGTTCGCGACTGCTCACTTGGTATTCGCAGTCGATCTATATTTTATGTCCTATGACCCCTTACCGGCACTTCCGGTTCCCCAAAGATCCACATTTACGATGGATGTGGGGGGACATGTGACTTGAGGGGGAAAGGTAGACATACCGAAGAATAACAATGTCTTTTCTGTCGTCTATTAATTTCCCTTCAAGTAATACCAGTATAATTTCATGACAGGGTGAAATAGTAATTGGCACATACGTGTTAAAAAGTAGTAATAAGATATAATTAACCGAGTCAGCTTATTTGGATAAAAACTTTAAACTGAAAAGTGGCGAAGACAAAATAAACAGCCATGGAAGCTATTGTGGATAAATATGGTAGCATGGAATACCCTTTTTGATACTGTATAACTGACATTGATTCGTAATACACCAGTTATAGTAGATTGTCCTAAACAGAGACAAACAGATACATGCAATTCATTAATTTTTTCAGTTCTAACTATTATACATATCATGTGCTTGGTAAGAAAACAAAATAAAGAACGTTCAAGTTAATTTTAGAAGGAGCAAGTCAACATTCTCAGGGTGTCCGCGCTCCCTGGAAAATGAATTTTACCCTGGAAATCCTGGAATACATCTGGAAATTTTGAAACTCATTAAAACATAGTAGGAATTGTAAGGTGTTGAGAAGTATTTTCTATTTTTCCAGATTTTACTTTTAACGTATGAAATCCGTCGTATGACATCAATTAGATATTTAATATTGTACATGTACAGACTTAGTGTGCAAGGTAATAAGAAAAGCTGTCGTAAGAAAGGGAATTCCCATATCCCGTTGGTCTGGTTGAGTCGTGGCAATTAACATACTAAGGTGAATTATATCCCTGAACACTCAAATCAATACTTGAATACCTGTATCTTCGGTATGATACTTTCATAAAATGATTCTGTCTAATTTATTCATTAGCATTGGCGAAACATAAACGAAAGACGACCTAACTCAATCATTGACTTCCTTCGTCAAGCGATGATAGGAATATAATTCACTCGTTAAGTGATTTTCATTTTCTAGAAATATAATGCATCCTGATAGGGGCCCACATGCTTTGCATGCACTATATTGGTATTTTTATTTGCATAGAATGAAAAACATGCGGCGCCTTAAAAATTTAACCAATTTCACGCCACCTTTCAATCTTTTTTCGGCTATGATATTAATTTCATGATATGCAAACTCCTTAGGCATAGAACTTTGGGTAGATTTCTCCGGAATTTTTCCTTTAAATTTGACACGCAAATTTAGGTGGAGTTTCCTTCAGAAAGTCTGGAAATTTTCCTTCAAATTTGACCTCTCAATTTTGATAAACTTCTTTGGAAAATACCTGGAAATTTTGATTCAAATTTGTTTCGAGGGGGATTTTGTACTTCTTGAATGGCCCCTGGATAGGATTACTATCATGTCTGTATGCCGATTTAGTTTTCTGCCTTCAGTTTTTTAATCGCATGTTTTTGGTTTTCAGGCTTCCGAAAAAAGATAATCTGATCAGAAAGAAAGAATCAGAGATTTATGTGGAGCTAACCAAAGTTTTGATGGGTCTACAGAAGGCGAAACCTGAACTGCAGCTGTTTGACACCAAACTGAAATCCCGACAACCAAGTCGTCTTGTGACGATGCAGGCTTGTGGAAAGCTGTTTAATACCCATCTGATAAGTGCATCGAAAACGAGAAAGAAGGCTATGATAATGAGACAGAAGTTTATCAATGAATTGACTGGAATGTCGGCCCAAAATGTTGATCTCAAAAGAGCTATTGAACTAAAAATTTCTCAGTGCGAAACTATCATCAGAGAGACTAGTCGTGTCCAATAATTACAAAAAATCATATCAACCCATTATAACCTACTCTGGTAAACAACAACCTGTACCTTAGTGATTGTTATTTACCAGAACTCGCGTCTTTATTCTCTTAACTGATGATAAAAAAAGTAAATTATTGTTACCGTTCTCTGCCGTCTGCATTTTCGAATTGGATGAAAAAAATAGAGAACACAGTGGACCCAAAGACTTGTTTTCATTTGGATTTATTCCATTTAGGAATGTATCACAAGTTCATGAAAGATCGAATTTCAAGAATCTAGCAGAATTTTTGCGCAAGAAGCCATGTCAATCATAGCTTCACGCACATATATTCTTATGTAGTTACTCGTGATAATGATCACCTGACAGGTGGGCAGGAAAATTAGCTAGTTGTGTAATACTTTAAAAATTCGCAAGTGTTTCGATATATTAGGCTATACCTATTCGCCATAGCTCTACTTAGCTTCGTGATTTCATTCGTGGCCGTAAAATTTGTTATTTTGGTCAATCATCGCACATTAAAATTCTAGCTGCGAATGCGTTTCAACTTTCAAAGCAGCACAGAAAGCCTTGATAAATGAATATTTTTTAAGGAATCCGGATCGTTCTGTTGAATATATGATGGAATAGTGTTCATTATTCTGTAAAGGATTTCTGCTTGGATCGTTAATCAACATCCGAGCATGAGCAAACAAGAATGTGAGCTAAACAATGACTTTGTCTTTACATTCTACATTCAGAAATTGAAAAAAATTGGAAATCATCAATATTACAATAGTAATTGGGAATAATGCCAGGATGTGTATGCAGTCCTGACAATATGTTTGCTAAATCATATTGCATCGAAGGTCCGTTTAAACTTGCAAAACGTCTGCGATGGGGTAAGAGATGATCGAATTTTATCGTCAGAAAAACTGAAACAACAACACGTGAAAGACAATACAGGCCTCAGAGACATAGTTTTTCGGTTAAGATCTCCTATTTTTCAGAATTTGTCGTGCTTCATTGGTGCCGATTGAGATAAATGCGTGTATTGGGACACATACCACCAACGAAGCCATTATAAAGTAAGCGAATGCCTACAGATATCAACACATTCCTGATCATACATTTTCTGCATTTGGACTTAATTGGGCACAGTGAGATATTAAAGATTTATTTCTTTTTAACTAGACGTTTCGGTTATCTAATGGTCGACGCTTTCCTTCACATACTCCTATTTTCTCAGAATTTATCAAATTTGTCGCACTTTATTGCGGCCGAGTTAGAGATAAATTTTTGAATTATAGTGCAACTTTTTCCCGATCTTATTTCTTTTGGAGGAAAGCAGTTCACCATTTTTTTCTTTCTGGGAAGAGTGAAAGAGTTACCATGATCATAAAGTGGTCGACATTTTTCTTCACTCCTTTTGGGTATGAATTTCTTCAGAATGAGATACATGCTTTGATCGATCATAACAAAGATCGAAGCTCTTCCGTTCTTACAAAAAATGTTCTCCACTTTATTTTATCTATGGATTCTGGGCAGTTTGTGACATTTGTCTCGATCGATAAATAATCGCCGCTTTTTTCCCGCTTCTCTACAGCATGAATCTTAATATTTATAACTGGGCAGAATGAGAGACTTGGTTTTGCAGAACCAACAGAAACTAAAAACACTGCGTTTTCTTTTTCTCACATGTATTTGGGGATTTCTCTATTTTTGTCCATCTGCACTCTGGGAGGCATGAGAGACCTGTCTCGGTCGTCAAATAATCAGTGTTTTCTTTTTCCCTCACCTATTTTTTGGAGTGTTGCAGGACTGAGTTCTGTCTCACTCATTCTGCACCTGTGTATCTGTAAGGAGCTCCATCTGGAACCTTCAATGACGAAGAGTGACAAATACATGTAGGTAGGTCGATTTCATGCAAGAATGGCTCACCTGCCTGCTCTGTCTACACACCATGACTTCTGATCTCAAAGTCCTGTATAAAATGTGTTTTACACTCTCAGACTGCAAATGGACATGGATGCCTCAAGAAATCAAATTAGCGTCAATGAAACAATATCCGGATAGGCCTCTGGTTCATGACTCAAGGTCTCTTCAATGACGTTTATGGCACAGATCAATATTCACTGATTGTAGTTTATGTTTAGTTTGATCAAAGCCCTGCCATAAATGCTGCTCGAGTACTGCGCTTCCATCTTCGGTTGAATGATTCGAAATTCGGTTGCCGTTAATCGAATCCTAGAAATCTTAAGGAAGCTCATGACGCCGCTTGTTTAAAAATTATTGAATTCGTTGTGCTTTGTGATTTGAATTCTTTAGGAGGAAGCTGAAAAAATTTGGAAAATGGTCAAAACCAAACACAATGAGTCGAAAAATGTCTTCGTTGTCCTCTTTTTTGACCCATTTTGCACTACCAAGTGTATCCTCCTATTTTTGCATGCTTAATTGCTGTTCGGCCTGGTCAATATTTTCCAAGAAGCCACACTTTGACGTCCATTGAGATCTAAATGAATGCGCATGCGCATCTATCTTCTTTCTCAATGGGCGTTCAAGGGTGGTTAAGTTCGATAGTTAATAGTAGTATAGGGTATGACATCCGGCGCATCGCTTCGCTCGCACCGGATGTCACACCTTGCAAGATTTCAAAACTTTACGTAGTCTATAAATTTCAAAAAATTAGGTAGTGCCAAATTTTCGAAAAGATCAAAATTTCAAAGAATTGGGTAGTCTCCAAATTTAGAAAATTAAGGCAGTCGAAAAAATTTCACGTAGTCGAAAATTTAGGCAGTCTCAAAATATCACGTAGTTTCAATATACCAGAAGATTGTATTCAAAATATTTATTAAAAAATGGATGAAACAAAAGTGAAAGAAACCTCAAAAATGGAAGGAACCTCGAAAATATATCCTTCGTTATCTCAATTAAAAATAACTGAATTGAATAAAGAAAAACACAAAGATAGAGTACATTATATGAAAGATAAGGAATCTCAATTATTATTAAGATTAGAGCATTATAAAAAATTAAGAAAGAGATGGTCCAAAGTTAAGAGTGTAACACAAGGTATTGGCATATTCTTAACAAATGTTTAGGTGCTTTAACAATTGTTTTATCTTCAGTTGTTTTTGTAATTCCAGTAGTTGCTACTGCTTTAACAGGTACGGGTGTTTTTACAACTTCACTTGTTACAATGTTAGATAAATCTTTAATAACTAAGAAACGAAAATCATTAAAAAATAAACATTTACATATTAAAGAAATTTATGACAAATTACATTACTACTTTCAAAGAGTAAGTGATGATAATGTTATTACGTTAGATGAGATTGAAAAATTTGATCAAATAGCTAATGAAGTAAATCAAATATCATTTAATGATAAGAATAAACAGCTCGACAAAATTTCTATTGATGGTAAAACTTCTACTGAGGAAACGGATGAAGTTTTTTAGAAGAACTAAAAACTTTAAGCAAAACTTTGTTAAACAAAACTTAAGACGCCAAAGCAATAAAAAAATAATTTGTTCAGTAAAATGTTCTTGTTGTATTCCAATGTCACCACAAAATTCAAATATTATATTTTAAAAATGGATAAAATTAAAGGTGATAATCAAAAAATAATCCAACAATTAGATGAGTCAGTAAAACAAAAAAGTATTATGAAAGAAAATCATGCTCAGCATAGAATGATAAAAGCTGGTATTCAATCTGATATGTTTGAAAAAATGCAGCAAACCGAGCAAGTAAAAACTGATTTTGAAAAAACTATTGAACCATTTAAAAAGCTTGAAAAAGAACTTACAAATAATGATTAACAAATTAATATAACAGATCCAGTTCACAAAACTATATTAGATGACTATGGATTACTAGAATCAAACATTAATAAGAAATTACCAAAATCTATGCAATTTGAACATTCTATTTCATTTATAGATGGAAAAACAATACCTAAATTTCATCTCGGACAAAAAGAAATATTTCCACAACCTTTTCGTGGTTTAATTTTTTCACCAGATAAATCACCTTTTAGTTTAGATAGAAATTTTGTTGATCTTTTAAGAGGAGCAGATTTAAAAAATTATGCTGTAGAAGATCTCATAAAATATAAGGCTATTCAGCGTAGCAAAGTGCGTCAGTGTAACAAAGTTAAAAAAACAAGCTAATGACTAGTTACTTTTCAATATGTACAAAGTATGATTTAAAAGAAAATTTTTATATCCTAAAATGTCTAAAAATTTTAAAAATACTTACTAGAAGGACAAACAACGCTTCTCCTCTCCTCATGTGTAATGAATTGGCGAGTAAGTCGTTCTGTTCAAAATTATGTTTATCACTTATATATTGAAAAGATCCTATTTAACAGTCTGCCCATTCAGATGATAAGAGGACAGGTCTGTTTCCAATCAAAATACCAGATCTAGCTAATAGCACAGCGGGATTACGCTATCTAAAATCTACCAAATGTGTAAGAGAATTGATATTAGTTCCTTAAGCTAAAACGTGAAATAGAATTCTACAAAATATGCATAGAAATTATTTGACTATTTTTAATGAGGTCATCAACAGGAACTTGGTCAGGACGATCGCGTTTCGACCGCTTAATCCTGGACGCTCAAATCCGACCAAGCGCGGTCCTGTACATTTAAGATGCACAGCCTCAAAAATTAAATTTATAATAGAGTAAGATTAGCATCCATCAAAAAAAAAATAGAGTCACTATTGACTGAAATGTACCTCAGGCATTTGAAAGAAGGACAGAGTCCAGCCAGTAGAGGTCAGTTAGATAGAGTTGGTGCAGTAAAATCTCTTAGACGTTATAAACAATTAGAAAATTTATTATCAACGGGAGTTAAAGTAGGAAGAGGTTTTAAAACAGAAACAACTGTATTTTTACCAGATGATCCACAAGAATTACTAAATAGATTAAATATTTTAATATCTGCAATAAAAGAAGGAAATAATTCTAGTTTCAATGAAATTCATGCTATATTGAAAAGACTGTTAGAAAAGAAGATTCTAAATGAAGAGGATTATAAAAGTAAAGCTGAAATATGTTGTTTTTTATTTTTTAAAAAAAAATATTTCATAAAAAGTATTTATTAAAAATTTTGACTAAAAAATGTCTTCGAGAGAATTATCATCAGCAGATTTAGACAAAATTAATAATCATTTAGAAAATCTAACAGATTTTGGGTTCATCAAAATTTAGTGCGACGTTAAAAATTATAACAACTACTTCATCACACACTTGTAATTTAGAGCCCATTCTACATTTGGAGCAAAATAAAAATTATCAAATTGCATTAGCTAGTTTTTCCACATTTAATACTATTCAAAACGTTATCAAAGATGTGAATGACCAATTTAGATATTCTACTGATAAAGGTAAAACGTGAAAAATACTAACTTTTCTTCCTGGTTCTTACGAAGTTGAATCAATATCAAATGAAATTAAGAGACATTTAGGTATACCATTTAAAGATAAGAAACAATTACATTTCGCAGTTGAACCAGCAGTTAATAAATTTTCTCTTACTTTAGACGAAAATCATCAAGTTGATTTTAATCATGATAGATCATTGTCAAAACTATTAGGATTTAATAAACAAACCTATAGTCAAGGTTATCATTTAGGTGAGAAGATTCCAAAAATAACTGAAATAAATTCAATTGTTGTACATTGTGACATTATTGAAGGAGGATATATAAATGGTAAATTGTCAAATTTAATATTCAGTTTTCCAGCTTTTACTGTACCCATTGGTTATAGATTAAATGTATTTCCACAAACATTAATATATTTCCCTATTACAAGAAAAACTATTAACAACAATGGCATTAGAATTACGGATGAGAAAGGACAAGAAATGAATTTTGGAGGTGAAGAGATTATGATAGATCTTTTGGTTAGAGAAGTTTAATTTTCTTCTTCTTAAAAAAGTCTTAAAAAATAAAAATTTTTTATTGAAAATGAGTGAAGTGCCCCATTAAATAAAAAAAACTTTAATTTAATCATCATCCAAATTTATCTAATAAAGTTCTGTCAGTTATTTGTGGAAGATCAGGATGTGGAAAAACATCTTTATTATTTAAAATTTTAACGACTCCAAATTTTTTGGATTATAACAATCTTATAATTTATACAACAACAGCAGAACAACCCGTCTATCAATTTCTAAAATATGGATTTGAAAATGATCTTAAAAAACAGCAATTGCTGCATTATTCAAAGAGTATGAAAATCTGAATATGAAGAAGAAATAAGTTCGTGATGTGAAGAAGCAGCAAAAAATAATCAGTTGCTAGAATCCACTAAAAATAAGCATATAAAGATACAATTAATAGATGATAGTGGTAATATGCAAGATCCCAGCAGACTAGATAAAACAATGAAACATTGTGTAATTTTTGATGATTGTGTTAATGACAGAAATCAGTCAGTTCAGAGAAATTATTTCACAAGAGGTAGACATAACAACTGTAGTGTTCTTCATTTAACACAAAGTATGTATTCATTAGACGGAAGTGTTATTAGAAAGAATGCAAATATATTTATACTATTTGAAATAAATGCAAGAAACTTGAGTGATTTGTTAAGAGATTTATGTATAAGAAATAAAGATGAATTTAAACAATCGTGTAACAATGCTTGGCCAAAAGATTATGGCTTCATTACAATAAATATTGATCAAAAAATTCATGATTGAGTTATCGAACAATTGTTCTCTGACAAGGCTTCGCCTCGAGGGGCTTCGCGGCGACTGAAAGTCGATAGAAAATATTTTTGCGGAGTGATCGAATAATTTTTTCTTATAAATTGTTTTATTAATAAAAATATAAAAAAATATGTTGAATGCGTACAAGATACAACATGTACCAGTTTGAAAAGATCATCATCCTACAAATCCTCTTACACCTAAACAAGAAGTGAAATTTTATTACCATCATAAATCTATACAATTTGTTAAAGATTATAAAATAAAAAACGGTATAAAAAGTTATTAAAGAACGAATAATTTCCCACTTTGTTTAAGAAGTTTTAGGGTATTTGTATTTTTAGCCTTTAATAATTTATGGTGTTTAATTCAGAAAGACCATTTAACAGTTTATCATTTCAAAACATTACGACAATTGAATATACCTTTATTTATTTCAGACTTTAAAATAAAATCATAAATACAGACTTTAAAATAAAATCATAGTTTCTTGTTTAAATTAAAAATTATTTTATTTTTAAATTAGCATTTCTTTTTAAATTATAATTTTCTTCTAAAAAATCTTTCTTTAAAAAATGTGAATTGTAAACAACAACAATGCTCGAAATTTAATATTGATGAATTAATCAAGAAACAAATTGCTGAGTTTGATGCACAAATTAAACGTAGTAAACGTATTAAAAAACAGAAACGTAGTATTGAAGGTAGTGCTAAAAAACAGAAACGTAGAACAAAGGAAACATTAGAAACTCCTATTACTGATGTTTTTTTTGATGATAGAATTAAGGATGAACTTGGTGATGATTTATTCAATTTATTTAATCCAAATGAAATTAAATATGAAAATGAACTTTTTACTAATGTAGTAAATGATATGCGGGAACTTGTAGCAAATGGTAAAATTAATGATTTACTTGGAAAAGTTATTAAAGATCAGGAAAACATAATTCAAAATTTTTACGTAACCTTCTATAATAAAAAATTATTTGAAACATGGTTTTCCAATCTGGATGAGAAATCAGATAGTCATGAATGGATTTTTACAGCTACTATTAAGTATGAAGATTTTGGAATGAAGCTAGTACAAAGATCACATAGAGGTGCAGGTATTAATATGAAATATAGAATCAAATAATATTTCGGTGAATATTGTTATATTCCTTCTGAAGATTTTTGTTTTATTAAATGTTATAATGTTTTACGAGGTTTTAATGTAGAACAAGGAGAAATGATGAAAGAAATGTTCAATATTTTTTATATAAAGAGAAAGCCACATCTAGAACAGGAGTAATGTCAAACTTCAAATTTTCTCAGTTCAATAATTTTTTTGGAGAAAGTGTTCAGTATTACAGTCCTTCGAATCGTCATTTAAATCCTAGAGGAATTGAAACGTTTCATAATTATGTTTATTACAATTATTTTCAGGAAGGTACAACAATTGGACACTATTGTTTAATTAATAAATCTCATAAATTGAAAGCTCTTAGAGAAACTGAAAATAATTTCAAACCAATATATAAAACAGTTACTGATGAAAATCTAACAACGCGTCCATATAAAATCATAATAAAGAAAAAAATTGACTATGGTTCAACATATATTTGGGATCTCGAAACTTTTCTTGATCCTAACTGTTCAACAGATCATCCTATTCATTTTAACAAATTTATATGTTGCTTACCGAAACAAAGATTGAAAGAATTAGAAACACTTTTGTTAAGTGATATGCTTAAAATTAATCGATCAAAAGATGAAGATGAAATTAAAAAACAAATTAATGAGCATAATAATTTAACTGAATTAGAATTTAATAAACTTCAAAATTGTGTGAAAATATTTACGAGAACTGAGGATGATGAATGTTCAATACATCAATTTTTTAAAACTCTTGGAAAATTTAGTTTTTCGAAAGTAGGTTTAATAGCTCACAATTCATCAGGTTTTGATTCCTATTTTCCGATAAAAGCTAATTTTAAATTATCTAAGGCGCCTCTTAAAACTTCAAGAGGAATATTAACTGCTTCATTACAAAATCCTTATACAACTGAATGTGTTAGTAGATATATTCAAAAATCTTTTAGATTTAAAAACAACAATAATAATACGAAAAAAAATTCACCTCCAGGTAAATTAGCACTTCAAACTATTATAATGAAATGTAGTTATCAACATGTAAAAACAAGTCTTTCTAAATGGTGTGAGAATTTTAAAATTCCTACCAATGTGTGTAAATTAAATTATGAAATTGGAGACATAACACATGAAAATTATAAAGAAAAAGAAAATGAATGGAGACCATATTTAGTGAACGATATTCTCTCTTTAGCTTTTTGTATCTACAAATATAATAATGTTATGCGAGATTTAGTTGGTGAAGATATAACTGCTAATTTAACATCCTCCGCTTTAACATTTAACGGTTGGATGAAAAGCGTACAAAATGACAATATAAATATTCATTCTCATATAGATTTATGGGCTAGAAATTATATTAGAAAATCTGTTAAAGGTGGAAGAGTTTCAGCAAATATAGGAAAATACATATCCCCATTTTGTGACATCTTGTTGCCAATATTAAAACAGTATTAACCTGGAAGTAATTTAATAGATTTAATGAAACAGTATCGACATTTAGGAGATAAAATTGAAATTTGTAAAAAAATTTCAAATCAACTACTTGAACAAAAAAATGAATTTCTAATGGCTTTTGATGCAACATCTTTATATCCATCAGCTATGTATGATGAAAATTCAGAATACCCTAAATCTGAATCAGCTAGAAAATTTCGTCAAGAAGAACGAGAAATAGTATATAAATTTAATACTCAAACATTTAGACCCAAAACTTGAATATTTACAGTTGTGTTTCAATATCCGAATGATATGTTTTTTCAACCAGTTCCTATAAAAGATAAAGTTAAAAATCAAAATAATAATTCTCATGTAAAAGTAATCAGGTTTAGAAATGGTATATGTTATGATGTATTAACTTCTGTAGATATACAAGAAATTGTTAGATGTGGTGGAAAAATCTTACATATTAATGATGGTATAATTTATGAAAAAAATTATCAAGTTTCACCATTTCGAAAATATATTGAAAAACTTTTCAATTTGAGAAAAAAATATAAAACAGAAGGAAACACTGTAGGCGATGAGTTAATTAAATTATTAATGAATTCACTACATGGCAAAACTGTACAAAAAGGCATAACCACTAAATATCATTTATGGAATGAGAATACATTGAGAAAAAATTTCACTCAAGAAGTAAAAGATTATGAAAAATTGAATGATGAACAATATTTGGCGAAAGTAGAAATGGAGGATGATGAATTTCTTAAAGCTAATATTGTAAAAGATGGGAAGACGTCATTCATGCCATCACACTTAGGTTCTTTTATTCTTTCTCACTCCAGAAGAATCATGAATAACTTTATTTTAGAAATTAATGGTTTCAACGAAAAATGCATTCATTATACAGATTCAGCAACAGCTGACACGCCTGTAATATTGAGAAAGAATAATTCATTATCTACATTATTCCTAGAATAGATAGTATTGTAAACAACTATGAAATTAATCCGCTTGAAATTAATGGTGGTATGAAAGAAATTTCATTAGTTGATAATTTAGAAATTTATACTCATAATGGATGGAGTAAAGTAAAAAAGTTATTAGACATTTTACAAATAAAAGTATTTATCGAAAAAGAACAAAAATGGGAATAGTAGATGTTACTGAAGATCATTCATTGTTAGATGAAACAGGTAATGAAGTAAAGTCACAAGAATTAAATATAGGAACAAATTTACTACATAATAAATTATTTTTACACGACAATACAATCATATTAGAACAAATTTTAAGTGATATTTATGTTAATGATCCACCTAATTTAATATGTAAGAGAGCATTTATAGAAGGGTTCTTTTTAGGAGATGGTTCTTCTGGAATCCATAATTGTAAATCAGGAGTCAAATATTGTTGTACTTTAGATAACCAAGACCTTAACCTCTTAATTAAATTAAAAACATATATTAATGAAGTTTGTAACAATGATTGTAAAATATATAATACAATGAGATCATCTAGTGTATACGAACTTAATTTTCAAAATCCAAAACAGTATGCTATATGCTTTAGTGAAAATTATTATAATCAGTTTAAAGAAAAATGGTTCCTTATTCTATTCTAAATGCTGAATATAATATTAGATGTTGGTTCTTTGTTGGATTTTATGCAGCAGATGGGGCAAGGAAATCTTTTTTTACAAGTAAATATGCAACTATTCGTTTTACACAGAAAAATAAAGAAACTTTTAGTGGTTTATACAATTTGGCATCATCTATAGGTATTAATTTGGTAGTAAGCGAAAGAAAAGATAAACCATTATGCTTTAGTGCGTGTCAAGTTAAAAATAATATTACCAAAAATGTCACCACTGTAAGATATTTAAATAATAAACCACAATATGTTTATGATATTGAAACAGAAGATGGCGCATTTAATTGTGGTTTTCCATTAATTGTAAGAAACACTGATTCAATGTACATTTCTAATGAGCTCTTCAATAAATTAGATGCTGCTGGATATGTTGGTGGGGAATTGTGTCAAGGAAAAAATGATTATGGAAATGGTGGAATTATTTTTGCAATGTTTATTGCACCTAAAGTAAAATACTGTATTACTGTACATGAACAAGGAAGACTTAGCGAAAAGAAAACATTTAAAGGATATTCACAAAATAAAGTAAAAGTAGAAGATTTTCTAAAATTACATGCGGGTAAAACATTATATCGACTACAGTTAATAAACCATGGAAAAGATCTTTAGAAACTGGAATTAGTATTCCTGATGAAAATAATAATACTGAAGAAAAAAATTTTCTGGTCAAATAAATATTCTTAAACGTGAAGCACCTGATGAAAATGAAATTATGTTACCTTATAACGGAGAAGATATTCAAGCTGAAATATTTCAAACAATCTTCGCTGAGAGTAATTTATTTGATGATGATGATGTTACGTGGGAGCAATAATATTCTATTTTATGACTAAAGATTATTTTCTGTCTAAAAAATTATATCTAAAATATATATATCTAAAAATATAATTAATTAATTATAGCACTCACACCGTATATTATTGGTTTTTTATCTTCAATTGTTTTTTTCCTTCAGCTAATGTAGATTTGGCATCGGATATTATTGGTGTTGCTTATTCAAGGCATTTCTTTCATCATCAATTCCAGATTTTAAACATTTTAATGTATCATTATTTGTTAATCTGCTAGGTATTGCTATACCAAATGTTGTAGTCTAATTGTTGAATATTTGACATAGGTTGAATTTCTTGAACAGGTTGCATATTTTGTTGAAATTGTTCTATAAGTTGACCACATGGTGTATATTTCATATGTGAATATAAGAACGCTTGCTTTATAAAACGCATATTACAAACTTGACAAATTTGAGTCATTTCCTTTTTTATTTTTATGTGAGAAAAATTTATTTTTGTTTTTATTTCCATGACATCTTTTATTGCTAAAAAATGATGTTACCAAATGTTGGTGGAGGTGCATATATCCCGAATAATCGTGAATCAGAAATAGAAATAGAAAATTATATCATGAAAACTGGAGACGTTTTTTCTGGTCCATTGCATCTTTCTATTCTTCCGCAACAAAATACAGAGTTAAGAAATAAACAATATGTTGATACACAAATAACCCGGTGGTAAAAATTTCATCGGGCCGAAGCATGAAATCTCGTTTCGGCATCGCGGCGTCGATTTCCCATAAAATCGATGTCTTGCCGATGCCCGAGAATTCGTCTCGGCATTGCACCTGATATTCCGCTCTATTTCCGATATCGGATTTTGACCGATTAATCGCTACATATGCGGTATCCACCTGTTTTGTCGCTCTATTTCCGATATCGGATTTTGGCCGATTAATCGCTACATATGCGGTATCCCACCTGTTTTGTCGCTCTATATCCGATATCGGATTTAGGCCGATTAATCGCTACATATACCGCATCCCACCTGCTTTGTTGCTCTATATTCGCTATTGGACTTGAGACGATAAGCCGATTAATCTACAATCTGAATCACTCGTTTAAAAATTATACCGCTAACTACACACGCTTTTCCTACTCCTGAACTACAACCTGTGCTAATGTCGTTGAAGTTAGCACCAACTTCAACACCAACTTTTTGAATAGAGTTTGTACAGAATAGGAAACCACATGTTTAGGTACTACTGATGACGCAGAGTTTGTACAGCCAAAAAGTTTTCCAAAATTCGAACTCTTTCACCTTCAAAATTCAAATTTAAATTCGAAAAATTGGTGCAAGTATTGGTGCTACCTGGTTAGCGAGTTTGTACAGCATTCCGATGGAAAAATTTAGATACAAGAGCAAAAACCTGAGTTTGTACAGCAACTTCCAGCACTTTACTTACACGAACAACCGGAAAAAACCGCCAAAAACCGATTTTTTCAAAAAATGATAAGATTTTCCAGAAAAGTTCTTGGTGCTACATGGAAAATGAGTTTGTACAGTGCTCTAACCGGTGGAAGAGTGTTCTACTAATCCAGTCTGAGTTTGAACACACACTTCTCCGACACTCCAGCACTCCTACGACCGGTAAATACCGGTTATTGTACAGTAACTACAAGAATACTGCCCATTTATGAACAAATCAATTGGTGCTACATGGAAAATGAGTTTGTACAGTGCTCTAACCGGTGGAAGAGTGTTCTACTAATCCAGTCTGAGTTTGAACACACACTTCTCCGACACTCCAGCACTCCTACGACCGGTAAATACCGGTTATTGTACAGTAACTACAAGAATACTGCCCATTTATGAACAAATCAATTGGTGCTACATGGAAAATGAGTTTGTACAGTGCTCTAACCGGTGGAAGAGTGTTCTACTAATCCAGTCTGAGTTTGAACACACACTTCTCCGACACTCCAGCACTCCTACGACCGGTAAATACCGGTTATTGTACAGTAACTACAAGAATACTGCCCATTTATGAACAAATCAATTGGTGCTACATGGAAAATGAGTTTGTACAGTGCTCTAACCGGTGGAAGAGTGTTCTACTAATCCAGTCTGAGTTTGAACACACACTTCTCCGACACTCCAGCACTCCTACGACCGGTAAATACCGGTTATTGTACAGTAACTACAAGAATACTGCCCATTTATGAACAAATCAATTGGTGCTACATGGAAAATGAGTTTGTACAGTGCTCTAACCGGTGGAAGAGTGTTCTACTAATCCAGTCTGAGTTTGAACACACACTTCTCCGACACTCCAGCACTCCTACGACCGGTAAATACCGGTTATTGTACAGTAACTACAAGAATACTGCCCATTTATGAACAAATCAATTGGTGCTACATGGAAAATGAGTTTGTACAGTGCTCTAACCGGTGGAAGAGTGTTCTACTAATCCAGTCTGAGTTTGAACACACACTTCTCCGACACTCCAGCACTCCTACGACCGGTAAATACCGGTTATTGTACAGTAACTACAAGAATACTGCCCATTTATGATGGAATGATAAGTTTCTCTAAGTTGGATGTCAAAGTAAGTGACTTCAAAGTCTCTTTTACCTCATGATTGGGGCAAATACGACATGGCCTGGGTGATTTTGCATCTGAGTACGTTTTCATATAGATTTGCTAATTAAACTCCGATGATGTGTTGGGAATGTTGTATGAAATGACGGTGATGTGTTTCGCTCCTATCTTGGTAAGAGAGCAACTGATCTTTACAAGGAAATCTAAGTGCTAACTTATCGCTACCTAGAATAGACATTTTCACATATAGAAGTGGATCTTGGTTTATTTGTGATTGCAGAATTGATCTAGATCATTATTTCGATACACTAGTTGACATGCCACGCTCAATCACGCGTAATTACACATGACCCCAAACATTCGTGGCTATGCGGGATATTGCTGCAATATAAGTTATATAAGTAAGTATAGTTGGCAGTCCTGTTATATAGACTTTGCGTCTCATGTGTCTGCCTGTATCAGAGGCTAAACAATGTGATAGGACCTCAATTTCATGTTCAGGGAAGACAGAACATGCTTAGCGGTTCATATTAGTGGTTCAAGTGGCAGCGCAGACAACCGTGGACGACGTGCAAACTATAAACGCTCGCCCGCGCGTATTCTTAAACATCTCCCATGTTTTAACAGCATCAGATCAAGTGATTTCTGACTCTTAGTGCAGCGCATATATACGCGGGTAGAAGAATGTCCTTAACCACGGATGTTTGGGGTGTTCCGTAATTGCGCCTGAATAACGCGTGGCATGTCACCTAGTGTAGATTTATGTTTATGTGAGATAAAAATGGAGTGTTTATAGTATGTAAGCGTATTTTGAAGCTGAATAGGCCTATTTTTAAATAGGATACATGCATGAAATGCTACAACTGATATACGTTCAAAAACAGAATTACCCTATTTTAGAAATATACGAGCGCATTAGAGAAAAGAATATCAGAATTAGGCCTGAATATCGTAAAGGTTTCTCGTTCTTTCTGGACGTAGATCCTTTCGTTTGATTGACTTGAAATGGCACCTAGCTGTTATTAATCGATCGAAATCCATGAACTCGAAACAAGCTTGGATCTTGAGCATTGCACCCTATTGTCGTTTGAGACATCTATGATTTCAAAATATGTTGGTGACGATTTTATTGACACATGCAGGAGTGTATCAAAAACTTAAGCGACAAAAATCAAAATTTTGCACGTTGTCGCACCTATCTCGATGGGCCTTGTCGCATTTACCCCGGACCTGGTTTTCACTACCAAAATCGATCGGGCTACGTGAATAATGAAGAGGTATTCGATCGAATCCGCTATTTCGTGTGGATGAACTTGACATCTTACTGTGATATAAAAGGTCGCCCATATTTAATTCCAGCTTGCTTCTCTTGACAGCAAACAAAATTTGTTGCAGAGTAAAGCAAATAAGGCCCAATTTTCAAAAACTGCCAAATCTTTCACCAAGTGCCAGGGTGGCATGCAATACTTTTGCGAAATAAAATGCCTTAGATATTGGCTATCTGCCAATCTAAGAGATTGGCTATATGCAGGCACATATGGATGCAAACTTAACGGTTTCTTGGCTATGAGCTATTGGTTTGGGCTACAACCTAATCGCATTTACCTAATGATGCATTTCCCCAAGCCAGCCTATCGTAATTATAATCCTGCAATATTTTTATACACTGCATGTTCAATATTTTCATCTACAATCAACGATCAAGGTCACTTAACTATCACATGTTGATTTAAAAATTTGGCGGATGACTGAAGGTCGAAATTCCATCTTTTGCAGCGAAATGCGTGTATTTGTATTTCTTAATCTATTCGCGGCTGCTTATGTTTAAATGGCACATAGAATTACAAACTTTCACATAGGAAAATGAAGTAATATGTAAGTTTGCTAGGTTTACGCTCATTTATACAGCATCATTTAATTAGTATTAGCACATGAAAAGATCTAATTGTTCAAATATTTGACGATGAACAAATCAACAAAAATGAGATTAGCAATGAATATATCCCGTAAGTTTTATATGTCAACATTTTATGGCTACTGAACTGAGAGCCTAACTAGCCTGCCTGACTGTGATACAATTTTTGATACATCCGGTGATTAACATCATCAGTTAAGGTTCAGAAAATCAAGTTCCTATTTCTATCAGTTGTGTTGAACCTACATACAAGGTTTATAACCTACATTGCGGTTATTGCAATGTAACGCATATTTCATTTGAAGGAGCTATACTTTGGGTTGTACGATATAACGACATAACTTGAAAATCAGTAGGTTGCCTTCTACACCTCTCGTTAAGACATCTGGTGATCACATTCTTTCATTTGAAATTATTCAAATTATCAACTTAGTGAGCATGTAGTGTATCTGAACATGCGTGACTGATTACAGAGAGCGTCTGTTCAACAACTACGATTATGACTCCCCTGCTCTCATGTTTGAGCGATAAGTCTTCAACATTTTTTGAGTGTGAACACGAAATTGAAATATTTTGACCACTACTTTATTCCGCTTGTCATGAGCATTCATGAAATTTGTTGTAATTAATCTTATCCCGACCATTTCCTTTTGTATTTTAAAAACTTTATCGCTTGGTCACATTTTTGGTCATTTAAGGTTCATCGTATAGGCTATACGCAAGCCTGTACAATTCTTACTTTTATACCTGTGACGTGAGATTTCCATGACACTTGAGATTCACTGTGTTTCAGCTATGCACATGATCGTGGACTGCTGTTCAGACCTTTGTGTAGTGAGTGATGGTCTCGATTTTAACGTAATGCTGTGTTAATGAAATATACGACATTATGTCTGCAATCGGTCTTCTTAACAATACCTTTGATTGTTTTCCGGATTTTACTTATACATAACCGCGGTACCTTAAATTCACATATGCAGACAAACCTTTTCCCTTTGTATTCTACGGTTTCCATTGTTTCATCCTATCAGCTAGTATATCCAGTTGTTACATTTATTATACCTTCGATTGTTTTCCAGATATTAGTGATGAATTACAAGCAACACTAATTATCAAGATTGCTGTTTTTTGCGGTGATTTTTAAGTGCATTTGTAATTGTTTTGACTACAATTGGTTGACACAACTTAGTACAGGCATTTTCAGAGATGTTCCTCTTTTCTATACCTTGTAGTTGTTTTTCTATATGCGCCTCGGACTGTCCGATCATCATCGCATCTAAGATATTCGGTCTTCATTGCACAAATGTTGCAAGTCATTTTTATCCTATCTGACCTTTCTATGCTGTGCTTCCTACTGTAATAGAGTATGTAAAAATTGAGAACTCGATATTCATCTGTCGTCCTTCTCCCTTGTCAGCATTTGAATTTGGTGCAGCTATTGATTTTTGGAGTACCGCCTACATCAAGCTTTTCACCCGTGACCTTTATGAAGTACTCGGGCTTTTTCCAGAACTTTGTGCACCATTCTCAGCAGAGTTCATATTTTGATGGACAATAACATTTCTTGAAACAGAATATTGTTTCAACTCGTTTCACTGGTGGAAGATAGCGATTCAACCGACAATTGAATTTTGAAACAAAACCATCGCATCGATGATGTAGTTACTGTACAATAACCGGTATTTACCGGTCGTAGGAGTGCTGGAGTGTCGGAGAAGTGTGTGTTCAAACTCAGACTGGATTAGTAGAACACTCTTCCACCGGTTAGAGCACTGTACAAACTCATTTTCCATGTAGCACCAATTGATTTGTTCATAAATGGGCAGTATTCTTGTAGTTACTGTACAATAACCGGTATTTACCGGTCGTAGGAGTGCTGGAGTGTCGGAGAAGTGTGTGTTCAAACTCAGACTGGATTAGTAGAACACTCTTCCACCGGTTAGAGCACTGTACAAACTCATTTTCCATGTAGCACCAATTGATTTGTTCATAAATGGGCAGTATTCTTGTAGTTACTGTACAATAACCGGTATTTACCGGTCGTAGGAGTGCTGGAGTGTCGGAGAAGTGTGTGTTCAAACTCAGACTGGATTAGTAGAACACTCTTCCACCGGTTAGAGCACTGTACAAACTCATTTTCCATGTAGCACCAATTGATTTGTTCATAAATGGGCAGTATTCTTGTAGTTACTGTACAATAACCGGTATTTACCGGTCGTAGGAGTGCTGGAGTGTCGGAGAAGTGTGTGTTCAAACTCAGACTGGATTAGTAGAACACTCTTCCACCGGTTAGAGCACTGTACAAACTCATTTTCCATGTAGCACCAATTGATTTGTTCATAAATGGGCAGTATTCTTGTAGTTACTGTACAATAACCGGTATTTACCGGTCGTAGGAGTGCTGGAGTGTCGGAGAAGTGTGTGTTCAAACTCAGACTGGATTAGTAGAACACTCTTCCACCGGTTAGAGCACTGTACAAACTCATTTTCCATGTAGCACCAATTGATTTGTTCATAAATGGGCAGTATTCTTGTAGTTACTGTACAATAACCGGTATTTACCGGTCGTAGGAGTGTTGGATTGTCGGAGAAGTGTGTGTTCAAACTCAGACTGGATTAGTAGAACACTCTTCCACCGGTTAGAGCACTGTACAAACTCATTTTCCATGTAGCACCAAGAACGTTTCTGGAAAATCTTATCATTTTTTGAAAAAATCGGTTTTTGGCGGTTTTTTCCGGTTGTTCGTGTAAGTAAAGTGCTGGAAGTTGCTGTACAAACTCAGGTTTTTGCTCTTGTATCTAAATTTTTCCATCGGAATGCTGTACAAACTCGCTAACCAGGTAGCACCAATACTTGCACCAATTTTTCGAATTTAAATTTGAATTTTGAAGGTGAAAGAGTTCGAATTTTGGAAAACTTTTTGGCTGTACAAACTCTGCGTCATCAGTAGTACCTAAACATGTGGTTTCCTATTCTGTACAAACTCTATTCAAAAAGTTGGTGTTGAAGTTGGTGCTAACTTCAACGACATCCTGTGCTAGGCCAATTAACAATTGTTGAAAACGAAGACAGCATTCATTCAATAACATCATATTACAAAAAATATATACATGAAATCTAGAAATAGCGCACTACACAATCTATATCAACAATCATCTGGATTTCTATACTAAAACTAAAAATGTTCGGATAACAAGTCCAATCAATGTGATTTTAGGCGAAATTGTTCGATTCAACTTATCCTCCAGAACATCTCGTCCTTCCAGTGCAGGCTCTGCGACTCCTAGCTCGTTGGTGTGGCAGGCAATTGCTTCCACCCGCAATGGCTTTGGCGAGGAGAACTTGTTCGACCCGGACTGTCGCCTCCTCCTCCCTCCGCCGCGGTCAGTTGCATCCTTCAACATTTTCTCGATCACCTCTTCAATCGTCTATTCATTCCCAATTTTCTCTTCTCTTAGGGAATCTGAAAATAAAGATACGAGGAATTAGTAGTGTATGGTAATGAGTAACGAATGTTTGTTTCCAGTGGGAAACACAGAAAATACATGTAGATAAGCCTTGCTGCTGAGTGATGTCTTCGACGGGCTGGCTGGTGTTACCCGACCCCGTCCCGCGGATAGGGGCGTCTTCGATAGACTACCGCTGCTTTGTATCATAAAAAGAACAATGCTGCATGCGGAAAACTACATGTACTCGTATGTGACAGTAATGAAAGAAACTTTGTGGTCTACTGTACAAATGTTTGTTAATTCGTCGCGATGACATGAACTTCTAAACAAACAGATGAACATGCATTATGCATACCGGTACTTATACATATATACTTCAGTTGACCAGTCTGATCGGGAGCGAATTTATGTTTTCAGAAGACATGCTGTGCAAGCTCCGTTTTATTTTTATGGTCGATAGTTTACAATAAAAGCAATAACCAGTACTTCGGCCTTGAGAGGGCGATGCTACATGTAGAGTAACAATGGCACGAATGCATACACATAAACACTAACATTTAATACAGATCAGGAGTGAACAGGACTTAAAAATTTCACTTATGATTGGGCAACTGACCAGTTCATGTCTACTATTTATCGGAGGTTCAATTCATTCTGAAACAGAAATATTGTTTGAGTTCTATTTTTTTACAACTTGTTTCAGAATGCAATATCGTAACGAGATTGATCGATCATTTTTCATCAGTTCATGGCATTGAATATAGAGCTTAGGCAATTTCATTTTTTTAACTTATTAAATATTTGAATAAACTTAATCCATATCAAGCCTTGTGACATGAAAAGACGTGCCAAGTTTACAAGTTCCATGAAATGAAAAATCATTAAATAAGATGAAAATTTAAAGATTTCAATACTTAATCTTTGATGAATGCTATCCTCTGCTATGATGAAGACTGACAAAATCAACATTTCGCATACTTTTAATCGTCTGCATACGGTTCCAGAGTCCATAAGCTATAACTCTATAGATTCTTAGAGCAAACTTAAACGATTTTACTTATGTTTCGTAAACATCAATAGGAAATTTGAAAATGTATTCGTAAACAATTTTAATGCATTCTATTCAAAAATATTGAGCTATTCATTTTTACTATAGATCAGACTATCTACTATTTACTATGGTCAGGCTAGGAAAAAGAAAATTCCAAATGATTTTATCACACCTCCAGTTAATTGACCAATCTGAAAAATAAAGTGTTGTGATTAAAATAGCCGGCGCTTAGTGCCACTGACACTTCTGTTGGGCTTTGATAAAACATCGCTTCGATGTTCAAGCTTAAATAAGCACTATACCGGCAATAAAACGGAGTTCTTGATGAAGTATTCAGACATTTGGGAGCTCGTGTTTTTGGCGGTTGCTGCCTGGGCAAAAAAACACGAGCTACCTATTTATGAAAACAATTCGGAAAATTGTCCACCTCCTGTAGTTCATAAAATTCAATCCTAAATTTCTGACTATTCAAGTAACGATATTGATAGATCATTTTCATCAGTTCAAGGCATTGAAAATAAAACAGAAAAATATTGGAGTAGCACGACTACTGTCCAAGACCACCAGATACATCGATGACTTATGTATCTTGGACAAAATTATTCCAAGTATCTACCCAGATAGCTTAGAAGCTAACAGATGCGGACTTGATAATAAAGATTATCTTGACGTTAAGCTAAAAGTTACCAGCACTGGCCTTAAGACTGCTGTATATCACAAAGTGGACGACTTCAACTTTCCAGTAACACTTTTGACATCTCCTGAGAATGCCCCACAAAATTGGAGTTAACGTTTTCAGCAGTCAGCTCATATGGTCGCATCTGCTCCTCATTAGAAGATTTCGTCATGAAATCGAAGAAAAGTTTCAGATTACCAAGATCAAGAGGATAAAGCAGCAAGGAATTACTGATATCCGCAGAAAGAGCACTGCATAGACATGACAAGATTTTGAGACAATTCGGACTTTATGCCGCTAAACAAATTACTGCACGCTTTGATGATGATCGAAACCTTTAAGCAACGAACATATGGCAAGATGCATGATTACAAATCCTTCAACACAACAAATTTATCGACTTTGACATAAACTACCGATTATGACTACATGTATGAAAGATTCCGGATTCCTTGACTCCAGACTTCCGTACACTGTCCTTTTGCCGATTGTGACAAACCTTTCTTGCTTGTAATAGTAATGGGCAAAAGACCGTTCCAGGACACCATAAAATTCAAAAAAATAGTATCTTTAAAAACGACATAAATTCATGAATTTGAACCCTTTTTCAGGTTTTTAAGACCTAAATTCATGAATTTAGTCCATTCAAAAAGTACCATTTTTTCAAAAAATGACATTTTTAAAAACGACATAAATTCATGAATTTGAACCCTTTTTCAGGTTATGAAGACCTAAATTCACAAATCGGCTAAAGCCAGAGGAGCTTCGCTCCGATTTGGGCGTTTTTAAAAATACCCAATTTTCAAATTTTTCAAAATCTCAAATTTGAGAATTACAATCGGGCGAAGCCCTAGAACCTTCGGTTCGATTTTCATTGCTTAAATCATGACCGTTCAAGGACACCGAAAATCATAAAAGTTAAGAATCACAAATTTGAGATTAAGATCATTTTTTTACTTTGAAAATCATGACCGTTCAAGGACACCGAAAATCATAAAAGTTAAGAATCACAAATTTGAGATTAAGATCATTTTTTTACTTTGAAAATCATGACCGTTCAAGGACACCGAAAAAATCATAAAAGTTAAGAATCTCAAAATTTGAGAATTACAATCGGGCGAAGCCCTAGAACCTTCGGTTCGATTTTCATTGCTTAAATCATGACCGTTCAAGGACACCGAAAATCATAAAAATTGAGAATTTCAAATTCATGAATTTTATCCATCTTTCAGGTTTTTAAAATATATCATGTGACTAATAATATTTCTTTAAAAGTGGAAGAAACAAAAGTGGAAGAAGCCGCAAGAATATATCCTTCAATATCATATGAACGTAGTTCTACTACCCCCTCCCTTCTAACTTCTAGGGGTCCCTTCTGACTTCAAGGGGTCCCTTAAGAAATTTTTTTATTATAAAATGAGCAACATAAATAAGTTTTTTAAATTATATGGAACGCAAACTACGACAAATTTCGACCTAAAGAAAATCGCAAATGAATTAGGAATAAAGAATTTTCATGTTCTAATGAGAGACGAATTACAATTCCTAAAAAATAAGCCAACAGGAACCTTCAGTTCCCGGAACAAAGTTCCATCAATAACTGTAAATTTCGTAACCAATCTTCACACTTCAGACCAAAAAGGCGTACATTGGTCAGCAGGTATGTCTAATAAAAATGGAGATAATTACTATTTTGACTCATACGGTCTTCCACCTACAAACGAAGTTAAAAAATTACTTGAAAATGGAACTTATAATACATTTCAAATTCAAAAACCGGGAACTACTTACTGTGGTCAATTATGTCTTTATGTTTTATTTAAATTACAAAAAGGAGTATCATTTCTTGATATTATGTTAGAATTGAATAATAAAAATAATAATAATAATAATGATAATTAAAAAGCTAAAGCTCAGTTCGTTGTAATTCATTTTGATAAAAACGGCCTCTGATATCCTCATTATCTAAATCTTTAATTTCATAAGTAATCGGATAACTTTGATTTATTTTAGAAACTTCAAATATTTCTTTAGTCCAGTATCCGACGAAGCCTTTTTCAAATTTATTCTTATATTTAAATATTCTAACTCTATCTCCAATTTTAAATTTCGGCTTAAGTTTCTGCAAATTCGGATTACTCTCATTCAAATTATTATTCTCGAATATTTTCTTTCGTATCAAATCAGGGTCGTCAGAAGCATTCTTTGGGGTTTCTTCAATACCAGAATGAACTTTATTATTGTACTCTTCTACAACTCCTGGTAATATCTTCAACCATTTCTGATTTCCTTGCTGAGTAAATTTTTTGAAAATTATATTTTTTAACGTCCGATTGAATCTTTCTATCACTACAGCTTTTCCTGCATTTTCAGTTGAATAAACAATTTCAAATAGTGGCTGAACGTTTCGGTTATAAAATTCCGATCCTTTATCAACAAACAATTTCCTTGGCTTTCTATTACTTTCTTTAAAGATTCCTTCAAACGCATATTTAACTGATAGACCACTTTTATTTTTTAAAGGCTTTACCCAAGCGTATCGTGTATATAAATCTATAACGGTCAATGCGTATTTGTAGTCCCTTTCATTCGGCATATGAATAAGATCAGCACTCCAAATATCATCTTTATTAAATACTTTTACTTTCAATAAATATTTAGGCCTTCTATATTCCTTGTGGATTTCGGACGCGTAGGTTCGAGCGTTGCTCTCAGAGTTATTAGTTCGTGCGTTGCTCTCAGAGTTATTAGTTCGAGCGTTGCTCTCAGGGTTATTAGTTTCATTTAAACCCTGACCGAATAATATTTTAGCTTGTAAAGCTTTCTTAACAAACATTCTTTCAATTCTTTCTCTAAATGTAGGATTCTGAATACTATCTAATTCTTGTATCATCTTCTTATCAGCTGCATGTCGAGAACTTAGATCATGATTTCGATAAGCTAAATCATGCCTGTAAGCTGCGGCATCTACTCTATTTATCGGTTCTTCACCTGGTTGCGGATTATTATTCTCATCTAGTCTTATATCTAATCGAGTTCCTGGCCCAGTATATGAATGACCAGGAAGATGTTTTTCTTTCGAATATTTACTCCAAATAAATCCAGGAAAGTTTTCTAATGTTTTTTGTATGTCACCACCGTAGGTAGTAGCCAAACTTTGTTTGTCGTCGTTACCTTCATAAATTTTACAATTTGAGTTTTTATTTTTGTTTAATAGATAATTCAATAAATCTAAATTAGAAATTTTTAATTTAATTAAATTTTCGGAATTTTTAGAATTCATTTTAAAAGATAAAAAAAAATTTAAAAGATAAAACAAAAAAATTGTTTTACCGAAAAGAACCAAAGGTTCTGAGGTTATTACCTTATCATACTAGGACTTAGATATATTCCAGAACCATCTTTAGTTTCTTTAATTTCAATTAAATCATCAACATTGTGGAGAATATTTTTAAGAACTCGTTTTCCTTCATCAACTAATTTTAATTTACTAATAAAATTATCTACTATTCCTTCTCCCCTAGCAACTTTCTCTAACTCTCTGTTATGACGTTTTTGTTCTTCTAATGCTGCCTTCTCTGATTTATTTTTATTTACTGCTTGGACAATACCAGCTGTCCCACCTGCAACACTTCCTGCTGCAGCTATGCCTCCTATTATTAGTGGAATTAATGGGAGAATCCCGCCATTCTTTTCTTCTTGTAATTGAATATTCTCTATCATTGGTTTACTTATGTAATACTTTTTTTTATTAATAGTAATAGTTTTAGGGGTATTTTTGTCAACAATATTACGTAATTTTAATTCAACAGTTTTATTATTAATATTACTTTTCGCTTGCGACATTTTTAATAAAAAATTTTAAGTTACTAAAAAATTTTAAGTTACCAAAAAATTTTAATCTATTCTAGTTATGAAAAATTTTAAGTTAAGAATTTTTAATCTATTCTAGTTATGAAAAAATTTTAATTAACTTATCAGAGCGAAGCTCCTCTGGCTTTAGCCTATCCTTACCATCTTTCCATTAAGAATTTCAATAGAATATTTTACATCTTCTAGCAATAAACCATAAGCCATCAATGAAGTTGTGGAATCTTTCTTTTCAATATTAATTGTTACATCACAACCATTTTTAATAATATCTTCAGATTGTGCACTTAAATCGAAACAGAAAATTGGATATAAATGTCTCCAATCTCCAGGAGTTAATTGTGGTTCAACTCCAAATTCTGTACAAAGATTTCGATAACAATCATATCCTTCCATAAATTGATTATTGGTATCATCGAATCTTAATGGATCAATTGGATATCGGGTTTGATTTAATGAAACTTGTAAACTTCGAATTGTATTAATATGAAAAATATTATTGTTCTTATCAAAACTTGGAGAATTATTTCTTTGAAATGTTAGTAATAAATATCTTGGAGTATTCGCAGTTCTAGTAAAATGCCAGTTAAATCTTTGTTCGGAAAAAGTTACTGAACTAGCAGTACGCTTTAGAAAATTTACTGGAATTGGTTTGTTAGTATTTAATCTTTTTGCAATAGCTGTTTCAACCTCTAAACTAGGAGTAATATGCTTAATCCACCATTCAAGTCTATCAATTTTTAAATATGCTTTTTTCCCAGTCTTACCAAAAAAGATTAATTCATTATTTGCTGTACGATGAATTATTAATTTAAATTTTAATTGATATGATATTTTATCATAATCTAAATATCCGAATAATGGAGACAATGACCAATTTACTGTCTGTTTACTTTTTTTGTTAAATTCACGTCTTTCTTTATATGCATCATTATTTGTTTTATTTAAATGTTTTGCAATATTTTCTACATCTTTCGCAATTCCTGCGGCATCTGTTCCAGCGTGAGTTAAATCATCAACAATTATACCATCATTAGTATCAGGAAACCAACCTTCGATTTCATACTTTTTATTATTTTCACCAATTGTTACAAATCTAAGCATTGTATCAATTACACCTGGAGAATCACTTATTGTTTCTATATTTTGAGTTGCAACATCTAAACGCATTTGTGTAAATAATCTTGGAAAGAAATTATTCTCTAAATATAATTCTCTAAAAATATTTACGATTGGTTAGTAACCTGAGGACCTTTGGTCCGATCGGCTAAAGCCTCGAGGAGCTTCGCTCCGATAGGTTAGAAACCCAAGACTTCGTCGATTAAGATTTACGTTTGTGAATGGACAACAACTTCGAGATAACTTTATTAATTGCCTGTTGCACTTTATCTATTGCGTCAAGCAGCGTGTGATGTACTTTAATTTCTTTTCTATTAACTTGCATTTTCTGCTGATTAATCTTCAACGCCGTTTTAAGAGCATTTAGCTTAATTTTAAGAACATCTAATTGTCTTTTAACAGAATCTAACTGTTCTTTATTTTCTTTAGAGTTTTCTTGTAAATTTTTCTTTAATTCATTTTCTAAATTGATTTTAAGAGTTTTCATTTTATCAACTTTTTCATTAAGTGAGTTTACTTCATTTATTATTCTATTCATCTTTTTCATTTGTTGAGTAATTTTAGAACTTAATTCATCAACACTTTTTTGGAATGTAGCTTGTAACTGCTTTAAATTTTTTTTAATTCTTTCAGGAAGTTTTTCTATTTCATCTTCTAATTGTTCTTTTAACATTTTTATCTGATGTTTATTTTTAATGACTGCAGATTTTAAATTTATAGAAAGTAATATTAAAATTTTTGATTGTTCTGAAGTCTTTTTAAAAAGTTTTGCTATATCTGCTTCTAGCTCTCTATCCTTTTTATCAAGTTTTAATAATTTTTCGTTTAATGATTTGTCATTAAGTTTTAGCAACTTTAATTCATTCATCAGTGGAACCAAAACATCGTTTATATATTTTTCCTTTAAATCATTGATTTGTGTATCAACATATTGTTTATTTGTTAACTCTGTATTTTGTTGCGGAAGAATAGAAAGATGCAATGGACCAGATAAAACGTCTCCAGTTTTCATGATATAATTTTCTATCTCTATTTCTAATTCACGATTATTCGGGATATATGCACCTCCACCAACATTTGGTAACATCATTTTTAAAACAATAAAAAAAGTAAAACTTTTTCTAATAACAATAAAAAAATAAAACTTTTTCTAATAAAAATAAAAAAAATAAAATTTTTTCTGATAAAAATAAAAAAAATAAAATTTTTTCTAATAAAAATAAAAAAATGGAAAATCCAAATTTAAAAAAATTATATTCGCCCGCATCATCCTGTTCTTCTTATTCGACGAGATCAACGGGATTTGAAAATAAATGTTTTGATAATAATAATAATAATAATAATCCATGTATAGATGTTAATATTTTATTTCAATTACAAGCCGAAATATTTAGAGAACAAACAAAAGGTTTACCTTCTATAGAAACTAATTATTGTTTATTTCCAGGTGAACCATTTATTAAATTTATGGAGATTGTAAGTAAATATAATGATGTAGCTTATGTTGAATTAAATAAAGAAAATATGGTTATAATAGGTCATAATAATGTTTATGGATTTATTAGAGCAGTGTTACCAATTAGTAATACTGATTGGATAGAAACTAAAATTATCAATTATATCAATATTAAAGAATTAGTTAAAAAATTAAAATCTTTTTCCAAAGAAAAAATAAGATTATTTGTTGATGAACAAAATCAATATAACATTCACATAGAGAGTAAAAAACATAATGAAGAATTATTATGTCAAGTTTATTATAGAGACACAATTTATAAACAAGAAACATTAGAAATGCCCCAAAGATATGATGATGATACGTATATAGGATTATATTCCAACTTAAATATTAATTTATTAAAATCTTATATAAATGGTTTAGCTCAACAAGAGAAAATTTATATGTGGACTACACCTTATACTATTAACAATGACCATAATCATAATAATCCTCTGAATCATATTGAAGAAACTGATAATATAGATGATGATTCAGAAACATCTGAAAAAGGTGTAAATGGTAAAAAAGATTATAAAAATATTAGTAATTATAAAAATTTATCTAAATTTCATTTTCTTACAATTGAAAATAATAATGATGGCATAGTTGAAGATACTGTTAGACAACTATGTGTCGGGTCTACAAAATTTAAATTAGGATTTACATCTAATCAATTTAAATTTTTATCATCTTTAACTAAAACTAAAAGTGATTCAAATTATGGTGGTGTTATTAAATTTTCCAAAAGAGATCAAAGACCAATATTTTTCTCTATTATATTATTATCAGATAAAAGATGTAATTTAGAATTAGATATTCCAATAAGAGAATGGTATCCTATCATGGAAGGGTATCCAATCCCAAAAAGTGTAATTTATGATGATGAAGAAACAATTTATGATGATGATGAAGAAACAATTTATGATGATGATGATGAATCAATAGTTAGTGAAAAAAAATTTAAATTATCTTTTGATAAAACGTTATATGATGAAACTTAATAAGATAAAACTTAATAAGATAAAACTTAATATGATAAAACTTAATGTGATAAAGAAAAAAATAACTAAAGAACGTGAAATATATAATAATATAAAATAACACTCAAGTCCTAAATATTAGAATGTTTATATCTAAAATTAAAACACAAATTTTTCTTAAATTTTCTCTAAAAAAATAAAAAAATGGAAAATACCAAGTTTTATTGTGTCTTATGTAAAAAAAAGTTGCAAACAAAAAGAAGTTATCAATCTCATTTAAATAGTAAATTGCATTTACAAAATGTAGAACAAGTTGATGAAGGAAATATATTAAAATTAAATAGTTATAAAAACTATCTAGAAACATTGCCTACTGATATAAAAGTTAAAAAAATGTTTGATGATTATTCACATTCGGAATATAAAAAAGTTTTTAATAGTGAAGATGAGACCATACAAACCGAAGGTTCTAGGGCTTCGCCCGTACATGGGACATCGGAGATGTCTTCTAGGGCTTCGCCCGTACCAGATGGAAGATATTTATTTAGCGATACTGATGAATTTAACGAAATAGATGAATTTGATGAAGCCGTACACGGGACATCAAAGATGTCTTCCAGGGCTTCGCCCGAAACAGATATAAAATATTTATTTAATGAATCTGTACACGGGACATCAAAGATGTCTTTCAGGGCTTCGCCCGTTGAATATAATGAAACCGATAAAACTTTTTCTGATATTCCAACCAACTTTTATAATATATTTAAGAAATCTTTCAAATGTTATATGAATGTAGAAGTACTTTATACAAAAAATGGACCTGATGGAATTCCTGAAGAAATAATACAAGGACATTTTACAAATTCACAAGAAATTCATAATGTAAATGATATACAACCCATATTTGAATCGATGATACTTAAATTAGAAAATTGTATAATTGAAGCCCAGTTACGTGAATCTGGTTGGAGATTTGTTAAAATACTATCTAAGTAGATAGTAATTGATAAATATAAAAATAATACTGGTGGTAGTTATGTTTCTTTACCTTTCAGTTCACCACAAATAATCAACATAAAAAATGAAGATGATTATTGTTTTCTGTGGAGTATTATAGCACATTTACATCCTGCAGAATATCACAAAGAAAGACTAAGTCATTATAATAAAGAAGAATATATAAAGGAATTTGTTCTTTCGGATGGCTTAGATGAATTTCCATATGATTATAATAGGTTAATAAAGTTTCATAAAAAGAATAAAAATTTAAAAGAAGTAAATGTTTTTGAATTAAATGTGACTTATGTTTCTATTGGTAAAATTACTCCACTTTACTCAGATTCAAAAAAAATTTTATTTGAATAATAAAAATTTATGTCAATCAGAAATAGTATACAATAAAGAGGAAATTACATGCATCATAATATTTTTTTACCAAGGAAAAATAATATGTACTGAAAAATTTGAAATTATAAAAACACTATCACCAAAAATGATTAATCATAATAATTATAAAGGACGTACTGATGATTATAATTACAAATATTCATCTTTATCTTCAGAATATCAACAAAAATTAGAAAATTTAAATAAAAGTTTACAAAAATGTAAAATAGATTATCAACAACAAATAAAAATGTTGCTACAAGAATATCACCATAAATATCAAAATGAGATAGAAACAATTCAAAAATTAAATGAAGAAAATAATAAAGAATCGGCTAAAGCCAGAGGAGCTTCGCTCCGATTAAATAATGAAGAAAATAAAGAATCGGCTAAAGCCAGAGGAGCTTCGCTCCGATTAAATGAATGTTTAAAAAAATGTCTACAACAATATATAGAACAATATGATAAAGAATATATTTATCAGCTACAAATATTAAATCAAAATTATCATCAAAATACATTTAATATTACAAAAGAAATTAATGAAACACATGAAATATATCAAGATAAATTTGAAAAACTAGAACAGTCAAAACAACCAGCACAAGCGAATATATTATATTATCAGGGTCATTTTATATTGTGTAAAGATGTTTCTATATTTACAAAAACTTCAGATAATAAAAATTTTCCTTGTCTTCAATGTATGACAAGTTTTAGAACTTTAGAAGAAATGAATAGACATTTGGAGAATTGCCAACAAAATGAAGCAGTCAGAAACACATTTCCAAAAGATGATTATTTAGAATATAATAAATGGTATTTTAAAAATAAAGTACCCTTTACTATTTATTGTGATTTTGAAGCATATAATGTTAATATGACACAAAATCAAACGGAAAGTTCCAGGGCTTCACCCGATTCTGAAAATTATAATTCTGAAAAAAGTGCGCCTGAAAAAAGTGCACCTGGAAAAAGTTCAGCTGAACAAAGTAAAGAAAAATATTTATTTGAACAAAAACCATTATGTTGGGGAATGTACATTCATTCAAATTATCCTGAATTATTTAAATCAGAATATTTACAATACTATGGTGAAGATAGTTCAGAAATGTTTACAAAGAAAGTAAAGAATTACAAGGACGTTTTTCACAATTGCTTGAAACAAATATTCCAATGATGCCATTAACAGAAAAAGAAAAATTAAATTTTATTAATGAAACAAAATGTTATTACTGTGGAAGAGAATTTACAAAAAATTATAAAAATGGCAAAGGTAGATATCTTGACAAGCGAAGCGACGGCTCTGCCGTCAAGGTAAAAGATCATGATCATCTAAATGGATTATATAGAGGTGCAGCACATAATTCTTGTAATCTTAATGCTAATAAATTTAAATATAACTTTGTTCCTCTATATTTCTACAATGGTTCTAAATATGATTTCCATCTAGTAATGAAAGATTTATTTTCATCTGAAAAATTACAACAACAACAAATAAATGTACTATGTAAAACAGAAGAAGAATATTTTTCAATGCAATTAGGTTGCATTAGAATTTTAGATGCATTTAGATTTTTTACTCCTTATTCATTAGATGTTATGGGAAAAACTTTGAAATCTGAACAATGTAAAATATTAAATAAATATAATTTAAAACCTTTAAAAGGAATATTTCCGTATGAGTATATAACTGGAGATTTTAATTCTGTGAATAAAATTATGGAAGAAGAACAACTTCCTCCAATAAATAAATTTAAATCAACATTAAAACAATCAAAATTATCTGACGAAGACTATGCAGAAGCTGAAAAAAATTGGAGAGAGTTAAATTGTAAAACAATGTATGATTATACAATGAAATATCTACAGATAGATGTATTAATACTAGCTGATCTTTTTGAAAACTTTCGTGATATGTGTTTAGAATATTACGGAATAGATCCATGTTATTGTTATTCTACACCAGGTTTAACATGGCTAGCAGGATTAAAACATACAAATGTTAAACTTAAACATTATAAAGAAAATACATATGATAAATTATTATTTTTTGAATCTGGAATTAGAGGTGGAGTTTCATCAGTTTTAGGTAATAGATATGTTAAATGTTATAATAAGAAAGTAAATCCACAAGAATATGGAATAATGAAACCTTTATCTCCAGAAGAAAAAGAAAAAATATTAGAAATTTTTCGAACGAAACGAGAAGGAGTAGAACGTGAAAAAGCAATTGATGAATTCATGAGAGAAAACTATTTGTTATATTATGATTTTAATAGCTTATATTCTTCTTGCATGATACAAGAATTACCAACAGGTGAAAATGTCATGGTGTAATATTCGTACGACATCAGAGATGTCTACTAGGGCTTCGCCCG
>CAJQUW010009551.1:0-193972 GCA_907163375.1 Prostheceraeus crozeri
CGTCAGCGAAAATTTTTTCTCTCCGATTGAGTGGGTACCACACCATTTCCCTGATAGAATTAGACGTGATCCGACTTGGCCTCCGTTTTCCCATCCGATGCTTCGTTATGGCTCTACAGTAGGCAGCCATCGCAAAAATTCTAACTCTGTCGTTTTTTCGAAAAATGTTGAAAATTTTTTCTCTCCGATTGACTTGAAACTCACCATACAGATAGAGAATTTCACGCTGATTCTACTCTGAAATCCGTTTTCCCATCCGTTTCTTCGTTTTGAAGCTAGAGCCCAAAACGTCCCAAAAATTCTACTCTGTTGTTTTCCCCATAGTCCAGAATCTTAAAGGGTTGTCTCACATTCTCACCGAAGACAGCTAGGCAACAAGCCGATTTTTCATGAAATTTGTCTCACTCTTACTTTCAAAACCGAGGCTATCGAACGACAAAAAATCCAATCCCACTGGAAGCCCCAAAACACGAAGCAGCTGTCCAGCAGGGGGGGGGGACGTCAGCGAAAATTTTTTCTCTCCGATTGCTTTCAAATTCACCATACCGAAGCAGAATAACACGTCGATTGAATCTGGCTCCGTTTTCTCATCCGATGCTTGTTTGGGCGCTACACACCAAAAACGTCCAAATTCTAATCTGTCGTTTTTCCGAACAATGTTGAAAATTTTTCTCTCCGATTGACTTGAAACTCACCATACAGATAGAGAATTTCACGCTGATTCCAAATCTGAAATCCGTTTTCCAATCCGATGCTTCGTTTTGAAGCTACAGCCCAAAACGTCCCAAATTCTAACTCTGTCGTTTTTCGCCAATGTCCCAAAATCTTAAATGGCGTCTCACATCTAACCGAAGACAGATAGGAACAAGCCGATTCTTTCAGTGAATTTGTCTCACTCTTAGCTTTCAAACGAGCTATCGCACGACCAAATCCGTCCACTGGAAGCCAAAATCGAAGCAAGCTGTCCAGAGGGGGGGGGGGACGTCAGTGAAATTTCAAAATTTGATGAAAAATGTTTTGGTGACGGTCCCAGGTCGAAATTCCACACTTTGGAAAATTTTCAAAATTTTACCCATACAAAGTCACTCTGACACTTAGGATTTTTTCAGGTAAGCGAGCTCCGACCTAAAATCTTGTAACCGCTCTAACTTTTGAACGAAGACAGATAGGAACAAGCGATTCTTCACTGAATTTGTCTCATTTAGCTTTCCAACGAGTATTGCGACCCAAAATCGTCCATGGAAGCCAAATAGAAGCAAGGCTGTCAGAGGGGGGGTGGGGGGGGACGTCAGCGAAAATTTTTTCTCTCCGATTTCGCAGGAACATCTTCTAACCACAAATTTCACGTAGATTCCGAATCTGGCCTCCGTTTTCCCATCCGCTGCTTCGTTTTGGCTCTACAGTAGGCAGCCATCGCAAAAATTCTAACTCTGTCGTTTTTTCGAAAAATGTTGAAAATTTTTTCTCTCCGATTGACTTGAAACTCACCATACAGATAAAGGAAATATTCCGCTGGATTCAAATCTTGAATCGTTTTCAATCCGATGCTTCGTTTGAAGCTAGAGCCCAAAAACGTCCCAATTTAACTCCTGTCGTTTTTTTCACCAATGTGCAAAATTCTTAAAATGGGTCTCACACCTATACCGAAGACAGCTGGAACAAGCGTTTTTCAATGAATTTGTCTCACTCTTAGCTTTCAAACGAGCTATCGCACGACAAAATCCGTCCACTGGAAGCCAAAATCGAAGCAAGCTGTCCAGAGGGGGGGGGGGGGTGTCCGGAAAACATTTTAATCTCGTTTCGCTGGAAACATCCTTTCCTAACCCAACTTTCACGTGATCCGATCTTGGCTCGTTTTCTCATCCGATGCTTCGTTTGGGCGCTACCACCAAAAGTCCAAATTTAACTCTGTCTAAAATTTTTGAAGAAAAATTTTTTTACTCTCCAATTCCTTGAAAACTCACCTACCGATGCAGAATTTTTCGCTGAATCCGAATCTGGCAGCCATTTCCATCCACGAAACTAGACGGTTCCGCCCACGTTAACCTTAGACGGTCGCCCACGTAACCTAGGACGGTGGCCAAGTCAACCTTTGGACGGACGCCCAAGTCAAACCAGGCGGTCGGTCAACACACTGAGTCTCACCACTCTGACTTTCCAGAGGGGGGGGGGGGGAGTCAGCGAACATGTTGTGAACCAACCTGGCGCGGCACACCACGACAGGACCACAACGCTGTCGTTACAGAGGGGGGGGGGGGAGGGTGAGGGGGGAGGGGGGGGGGCTCTGGGACCCGAAGCACCACGGCGGCCGACCACGACACTCTGCCGTTCCAGAGGGGGGGCGCCGGTCGAGTGTTTGTCACTTGCTTATTACTCACGCAGATATCATGTTTTGGCAGCGCTATCAGTCACCAAAAATCGAAATGCTCATAGGCTCTACATTAGAAAAATTCACAAAATTCATCAATCGATTTGAAGATAAATGTTCACTCATGAATTTGCAGTGTGTCGCATATCTTCTGAGTGAATACTTTTAAGAAAAACTGGGTTGGGTCATACATAAGACTTGAATATGAGAATCGATTTCGATATACACGAACCAGCCGTCAGCGGACATACCCATAGATGGCGAAATCTTTGCACAATCCTCGAACGTAATTCGCTAACTTATCTTCTCCTTCATTAAAAGTGGACCATTAAGATTTTGTCTGAAGGAAATTGAAATCCTGGTCTTATCTTTTCAAAAATGCACACCACGAATGATTGTCTGTCAAAATCAGGGGAGAAGCAGTCACATATATTGCCTTGGTTAATGAATCCTCCAATCTCAGTTTGTACCGATACGCGATCGATTAATTGGTTGGATACGGCAATTGATTTTGATTGATTGAATTCGCACTGTGACTGGCTGTCTGATGGTTCTTTATCAGTTCGTGAAATCCTTGCTGACATACTGGTGACTAATTGAAGAAGGTTTCATTTATGCTATTACTATCTTTGTTATCACTTTCAACGTGAATACAGTTACGTTATCTAGTGAGTAGATTTCGAAAGGCCATGATCTTCATTCGCTTCTCGTGATGATGCAACTGGACTGATTGCAACGTCCGTTCTGTATAATTCTTGCACTTCTGGTGGGGCCTTTGGTCATCCTTCGGATACGATGTCATCTCATTCTCGTGGCGTTTGCGACAAATGAGGTTTATCAAATACTTACAAAATCTTTTCATTTTTTGGTCACAGTAATTTTTGAGAGAAAATGATTCCAGAACATCGCAGAAGTTCTTCGGCATCTAAAAAAGAAAGTGATATGTGAGTTTTGAGATATAATGGAAAATAAAAAATGTACCCTAAAACATATAAATCTATCATTTCCTCCAATTCATCAGTCATGAGGATCAGTGTTGCGGGAAACGGGAAGCGTGTAATTTCCGAGTGAAAGCGGAAAAGGGAGCACACATAAACTAGCGGAAAAATAGATGGCCTATCTAAAAATAAATTTGATAGGCATACTATTCAAACCTATTCTATGAATTACACTGTAATTTTGCCTATTCCATTCACCTATATATGTCTGCATGTGTTTCGCCTCGCATATAAAACAAGGTTATGGAGACCTATCGTATATAAAGTCTGATGATTTTGTCATTAATGGATTTTACAGTTTATATGAGTAGACAAACTGAATAAGTGAATAACAACCATAAATAAGTAACAATAACAATAGTATTGTTAGGCAATCATTTTCTACATAAGTAACGGCTCAATTATGAAATTTAAGAAGCGATCGGTAGTACGATAAAGAGCCCCATGTTATGAGTGACCAGGAAATTTGGAGGGAATGTTCCAGTCATAAAGCGAATTATCGATTTATTTCGAATAGTAGTTTATGATACTTGATGTCCTCATTTTTCCTCATTCTGTGTTGTATTTTATTTGGCAAAAATTATGGTTAAGTTGGGATTAATAGCGCTTTTGTACCATTTCTAAATATTTTACAAAGAAATCAAATTGTCCCGTGCGTTTTTGAAACATGTTTTGTACACTTTCTGAAATGCCATGAGCGCATGAAGAGGAACCGCGCCAATAGAATAGTGTTGACTACATGTTGTGAAGGATCCCATGACTTTTTTATGAAGCCGGGTTTCTTATGTGAGCGTTGTCTATCATACTGATTCTCTATGGAACGAGAAAATTTCGCCAACACCAAGGGTACTTATCATTGAGGACAGCCGTTCATCTTGGGAAATCTCCATAAGTGCACATGACCATTTCTGAAAGTGTGCACGGCCTTTTCTCTTCAGTTAGGCCTACAGCATTTAGGTTTAAAACGGGATATTTCATTCTAAGAAATGAAATAAAGGAAGAAAAACGTATTTCAGCATCATCGGTTACTTCTGGCTACTTTCCCCTGACAAAATATTTGGGCCTTTCGAAGGCGCTACATGGATCTATTATATGATTTTCCCGGTTCTGATTGACTCACAGTGAATGTTTACTAAAGAGTCCGTCATTAATGTAATCCAATGATTTGTTATTCTGTACCAGGGTATTTTATTTGGGTTGATCATTTTTAGCGATTGAGTTTAACTTATCCTTACGTACATGAGCAAGATTTTTTCGTGTTCATTCAGATTAGTTCTGCGCTTGATTCGAACATAAAATCACATTTGCCAAATTGCAAATTTAGGAAAGACCCATCGTCATAATTATATGCTTCATTAGATGGATAATAGGAGCTACAGGTAGGCTATGCCGGAATGATGCGTAGTTTATTTCAGGACCACGGAATTCAAGAGACATTGAAAAAATTGAAAAAAGTGGATACTTATCTTATATACGCGTGATTAAAGATTGATCGTGGCATTGGAAATTGGTGCACAATCAATGGAAATTTCAAAAAAAACACCTCAGAATAACTATTTTCAGTTTGAAGTTTGGAATGTATTGATTTTACCCTTCATATTCTCTATTGGAGATGATATTATCTCAGTAGTTTGATTTGAGACTTTCTGATTCAACTTTCATTTTAACTTGAAGTCACATACGGTCAATCATTTCCTTATCACAGTTCCGATGTTGAGAACCTATCAGTTTTACGTTTAATTCCACACTGACTGTATCTGCATTTCACAGTTCATGTATTTGCCTTGATAAAAAAAATTGAAATCGAAAGGCTCGCAAATCTCGTGCATGTTTGTTCTTTATTTACACTAAAATTAGCAACAAGGGTCTGGATTTTCAAACATATGATGATTTAGCAGAAGAAAGTACACTGTGCGGGACGATATGATCGAGTGGATTGGTCGTAGGAGAGTTTTGGTGACCACATGCACATCGGCAAGGCGGACCCCTGACATAAGATGAAAAGTTTTATAGCAGGAGAACCTGGAGAAGGACAAATATCAGGATTACTCCTTTTTTCCTAGGCTTTCTTCTCTTAATTTTTAATATCATTTCTTGTCTTTCACTTAAGAAGTATTTTCTAGTCTTGACCCTCGGCCCATACACTGTTCTTTTCCCCGAAAAATGGTCCTAAAGCGGGCCCTTCAATATCTTTCCTTAAACAGTGCTCTGTAACCTTTCTTGGTAGTCGTTCGCACCTATCTTGACTTGTTAAATCCTCATTTCGCACATTTCATAGCCTACCGGAAAACTACTGAAAAGTCGTAAGGGTAAAACCCAGGAATGTGATTTTTCTAACGTTTTTTTAAGAAAACTGCAAATTTAAAGATTTTAAGACTCATACTTACCTAGGGTCTGCGCTGAGTTTATTTTTGGTTTTTCTCATACCCAGGAATGTATATGTTTGTAGTTAATTAGATTGTGGAAAGAAATAATTTTCCAAGTGTGTAATGAATAGACGGAGTTGATGAATATAATATTCATTGCGGAATAATAGGGGACCTACCAATAAATACGCCTAAAAACTGGCAATTCTTTTTTTATCTGTGTAACTGAAGTCCTACTCGGCAGATCCCCGAAAGTGGCATTATGAGTACAAAATGCTGATAGTAGATCATGTCAGTCTTGAACTTGCAATTCGGCCACTGCCTTACTGCATGCGATTCCAGTAGGCCTACGTGTAATTATCACACCTATCTATTATATAACACTGGAAACGGACTAGTTTCATTTCCGTTCCAAAATTGAAATAAAAAAGTGGTAGTTCATCTAGGTTTTCGGAAATACATGATTGCGATTGCGATAAGAAAAAAAAAAAAAATAAAACAAAAAAATAAATATAAACCAGAAATTATGTGGCCTACAACGTTTGAGCCAACAGATGAGGCGATCGATTGTAAAGGGATGTACAAGGCTAATTGTACAATTTAGCATGAAGGTTACCGCTGCGTCCTAGTGGTACAAAATACAGTAATTTGACATTATTAAGGGCGGATCAGTAGCCAAAATACGCTTATTGATCCAACTAGGTTGCGGCGAAAGCCACTGCCCACAATTATAACACGACAAAATCATCAGTTATAAAAGGCATATTATGATTGATCTGATAAACTAGATAAACTCTTCAAACACAAGGTTTCACACATGACTTTTTGCATACGACAGAAAGCTACGACAAGACCAGTATTACACCACCCAAATTATAGGTCCTACATCATAATGCAGCCGACAAATTTGTACATAGAGCACATCAACACTAATATATTTAGTGCCACAGCTATCTAACATAATCAAGGAGATCTGACGACAATTGCTAGGTTAAAAGAATCGGTAATGTATCCAAAAATGACAAAAATGTTCAATTTGCTCTACATCGATAACTACACACGTGTTTAAATAGAAACCGGTCTTGAAATGGAGAAAAATTTACAAGGAGTCAGTTAAAAATGAATTTAAGAGTTAAAACAAAGTGGAAGACTCCTCAATGTCTGAAAAACAACAATCCCCGCGCATTCCCCCCCCCAACACAACAACACCTACCTCATTTATAATAATTACCCTACCCCCCCCCTCCCCCCCCCCCCCCCCCCCCCCCCCCCCCCCCCCCCCCCCCCCCCCCCGGTAATTTAAATATATTTTACCCGGTAACTTACCGTCGGGTAAGTTAGCGTACAACCCTAGGTTAGGTTACTCAGGAGCAGTGGCGTCGCGTGCTCCCAGACCATAGGCCTTCGCTCCATAGTGGATTCCTATATTTCTGCAGCAGACAGCATGAGCTGCATAATATAATTGATATGACACTATCATAATTTCAGTGAATTTTGATTGAATCACACATCAATTATGGAAACTTCATCGCTTTATCTTTCAGCGGCTTCTCACCTTCCGATCCGATATTCAGCCATAGGTGAACGCAAATACGACGATTCAACGCGTCATCTTCTCCAAAATTTGACGAAGCCACGAATAGGGAAAATTTGCGCCTCCCTCTATCTGAATCTAAGAATTTATAAATAGATCTTTTCTTGTATTGTTCCAATGTATTTGCTTCTTCGTTTCTATCGGGAGAAGACGAATCTAACTGTCGAGCTATAAGCGCACACGCTTCACATATCACACAAACACACACATCTCTGTGATTTGCAGTGCACATCTCAGCGCATTGTGTGATCGCTTGAAGATCCCTGCAGTTAACAGCTGAGCGCTGACTCTCGGAGCGGATTTGTGAGTATGTGACTTGAAACTGTAAAGTTTATGTAATTAAATGTATATAAGCATACTCTCAAAAACAAAAAAATAAAACTATTTGAACCTTTGTTTTATAAACGTAAATAATTATTTTTGGGTATGCGGCGAATGCCTTGCAGGCACGGAGACGACGCCACTCCTCAGGAGGCAAGTGGTATATGGTAGGGAAGATCTGCGGGTCTTTTCAGTTCTGCAACAGGGGATTGATGGTACACCAGATCGCGGAAGTCTGCTGGGAATTATAGGATTCAGGATATGATTTCTGTCAGTTTCAATTCGCTTATAAACACTGATACTCAACTCATGCCGTCGCTTTTCCAATTCACCTTTACAGCATCGACACTGGCGTGGTTTGTTTCCGTAAATAATTCGGTGAGCACGTTTATCGATAGATTCTAATTTGGAAGAGAGCGTTTTACTCAGACCAACAAATATGGGACAAACATACTCGAGTAGTGAGCGTATATATGCAGAGTATAGCATGTACAGTTCGTCAGTGCTTACATAAGACCAAAGTTGTCGCAGTACATAAAAACGGCTGTTACACTTATTCAGCAAATTACAAACATGACTATTCCAACTAAGGTCACTAGTTATTGTAACACCCAGAATGGAAACACAACCATTTCAACCGAAAACTGTGGTACATCAGAAAAATCAACATTCATGCTTCTAGAACAAAAGAGCAATTGCGATTTCATCATGTTTAGCGATAAACAATTCATTTCACACCAACTCTGCACGTGTTCAGTTTCAACATTAATATCGCGTACAATAGATGAACATGGTCTGATCGGTAAAATTAATGTAAGATCATCTGCATATTTTACAGTATGTGTGGTTGGTAAAATACACTGTAGATCTCCAAAACATGCATTGAAAATATATGGTGCTAACACTGTGCCTTGGGGCACACCAGATTTCACATGGAAGAGGTTAGAGACTTTGTTATTTAATTTCACACAAGCAAAACGATTCTCAAGGTGACTCCTTAAAAGAATTACAAAGCCACTAGGTATACCTTGTCTCAAAAGTTTGTTCAATATGATTCCTTGACTTAAATGATCGAATGCTTTCTGAAGATTGAGAGCCAAAAGAACTGATCCAGATATGTCATTATTATCATAGTTTATATACAATTTATTCATAATCGATATAAGAGCGGTAGTTTTCGAGCAAGACTTTCGAAAACCATGTTGTTCTTGTCCGAACATCGATCGTTTCAAAGGTAGATCTCATATTGTTCAACAATACTTTTTCAAAAATTTTTGAAGGCAGAATACTCTGTGATATGGCCGATATCACATATGAGTCGAAGTTTTGTCAATTGAATCGGTTTTTCTTTTGGTATTGGGGTAATTATCAGATTCTTCCAATCAGAAGGAATATCTCTTTGTTCAATACATGACTGAAATATGTGAGTTAGTGGCGCAGCAATAGAAGAGGCTAAATGCTTGTACAAGAAAGTCGAAACTTTTGGATCTCCGGAGAACTTATTTGTTTTGGTAACCCATAGCAATTTCGAAACTGGAGAATGAGACACCTCAAACCCTGTGGGAACGCATCTTGCTAATATCAACAGATTATCTGGCGAGGTAGCGATTTTGTGGATAATTTTTTGTAAAGGTTCATTTTCGTGTAAAAACTATCTCCGCATGTGAAAAGGGTCATCATCTATCCAAAAACATGTGTAAAATTCAAAACGACAGATGGCGAAAAAGTTGCTATAAGGTGGGTGAGGTGAATAAGGCCCACCTAACAGATTTTTTGCTCTACAGTCTTGAGTTTTTGAAAAAATGCTATGAATTTACATTCAAATTATCTACTTCTGGTGCAGTTCTCATATGTTAGAAGCTCGCATCGATTAGTGCAATACCTCCGATGTGAGAGCAAAAAAGAAAGAAGTCATCGGGTGGGCCTTATTAGCAACACGGGTTGGTAATAAGGCCCACTTTTATTTTCATTTAATGTCTCCAATTTACGTAGCTTATAAGTCTTTAGGACAGTTGAATGCTTCTCAAGGTTTACATTCGCCTTCTATTACGTACATAAGTGCAATGTGGTCAGGTCCAATTAAGTGAATTAAGACTAAAGATGCAAATCATAACCCAGTTATGCAACAAAGCAAAAACAAGTGCTGATTGAAAATCATAGACTCTTACTGAAAAGCAAAAAGATATTTTAACACGAAAAGATATTACATATGGTAAAACCATGCATTTGGCAACCACTATTACACTGGGTACAAGCATCATGAATCATAAAGACAACCCTACAGGCCTACACTGTCACAGTCTTTCCTCTGGGCAGATGAATTGAAATTCTTCGTCGCCTGCTTGACCTAGACCAACACAGTCCTCGTGTATCCAGTCATCGCATGCCACGCACTTTCTCATGTCTAACCGCTCATCCTCCTCACAGATTTTGCATGTAGGCTACCATGATTCATCTTCAACTTTTTCCTCTCTTCTAGGCCTAGACTTAGACTTTCTCGTTTGTTTTGTCGACAGGACAGGTTGTTTGCTTGAAGCGCTTTTTAGTAGCAAAAAGCTCCTTCGTTAGCAATTGCGCTTTATACGTAAGGCTTTGCTTGCGCTTGCCTGAATCAGACTTTCGCACGAGCTTTGGAGTGCTCATGAGCAATTGAAACTTAATTGGGTGATCTGACAGGACTTTTGACGGTGTTGTTGGGTGGGATTCGGATTCTTGAAGGCCACCAACACTTGATGTCGACGACACGGTCGAATGGATATCAGGTTCCTGAAGGCGTCACTCACACTCAATGTCGACGATGCGATTGTCTGCTTCTTGTTCGGATTCATGCGGCAGTTGAGAGGACTGAATCTGAGGGCCTGTATGGCACATCACTTGGGGCGAAAGTCTTTCTGGCATAACGTTGCTGTTGAACGGGAAGATTCCTGTAACCCTGAATCCGCTGATTACGTTTCTTTGAGGTACGTCAGCGATTTCTGCCACACTGGACTGAACAATTTTCAAATCGTTCTTTCGAAATTCTCTCACCAGGATGATTCTTTAGGAAACCTCATGCCCCCAATACTGTTCGAACGCTCGGAAAAAACACACTTCTGTCCATTGGTGTTGAAGTTGTGTGTAGTATTGCTGGGCAAGACAAAGTAGCTTGATGTTTCATGGGCATTAGCCTCTTGCACGATGGTCTGGGCATCCAGGTGAGATGATGGCGCCGTCAAATATGAGAAGGACATGTTCCTTCTGTTTTGTAACTTGGCAAAGTGCTTTACACCACAGATATGAATGGTATGGTTGTCATACTTTCCTTTGGGCGCCATCTGAATTCGGCGTGTGGCGGTTAAGTCATTCCATACTCGGCTTTCTGCGAGATTCATTTTGAACAGAATCATAGGGGAATTGCGTCCACCGATGGCGTTAGCACACGCCAAACAGATCACATTTTCAAGCATGCTCAGAAGCGACAACAAACATGTACCTCGCTTCTGTCTCTTTCAGCAATCACGCTTTGTTGGTGATGAAGAGTAAGACGGCAGCCATTTTCGTCACCTATTGTAGAATTCTGTCAGGACGGTTTCATCAAGTCAGAATCGGTGAGACAACGTCTCCAGTTTCGAGGAAGTAGTCACTAACAATGACAGAGTTTCAACTTTTGAGCTCTCCCTGGGTTAATGTTCTGTGATTTTTCTAATCGTTATCTTCAAGGATGGTCGTCGCAATAAAAATCGTCTGAACCAGTCCCTCCGGCAGTCTTAGACGATGAACTGAAGGTGGTTGTTGATATGTCTCTCCTCGCGAGTATTATAGATGTAAGACTTCCAAAATTTTCGAATGTTATAGGCAAACCGGACGTCAGCCAGTCTTATGAGTCGAGATACAAGTTCCTTCTCTTCTTCGAACGTTCAATGTAGTGTGACACTGTCCAAGTTTGCGTTGGACTTGGATTACGAAGAGTACGTCTGAGGTTTTATGTTGTAAAGCTTCGCTGGCATTTCTTTGGGGAAGCACCGTGATCTTCACTGCTATGCACAGCAGCCTCTAACTTCTCCGAAGTCCATTTCGCCCCGACGCCGTTGATCACTCATGTTGCATGCGAATGGGAAGTTAACCTGTTGCGCTCTGCGTGTATTTATACTATGCACTCTGAGGGTGTAGCCATTGATTTCGCCCCGTGGACTCTAGGCTTAGGAAACGAGGAGACTTTTGCTTCGATCATGTCTAGTCGTCCAATCAGCGTCGTTTGCTTGTTGACAATAGTGCTATGAAGGGGAATCACACGCTCACACAATTATGCTGAGAGCACAATTTTACGACATGAGGAAGTTATTGGTTCATGGTTTATGAGATACATAAGCAAAAAGTAGCTAATTTGGCATGGGTTGGTAATAAGGCCGGGCCTTATTAACATCACTTTGTGTGGGCCTGTATTGGCGACACTGACATCTTTTTCTAATCAGTGATTTTTTTCGCACTTTTACAGAACTTCCAGAATAAAACTGCAACACATGGCCATGTGGAGGATGCGCCAGAGATACTTTGTCAAGTAAAGAGTTTATTTACACCACTAATTAGTGCTATGAAATCTTTGAACAAATGAAGAGTCAATATTAGATCAAGGAAGAAAATTGAAAATGCTTTTTTTTGAGATGCTGTAGAATCGGATTCATTGAATGAAAATCGATGAAACTTCTGACACGTACTAAGAATTAACTATATTTTCATTTATTTTTTGTCGCATCTAAATCTATTCACTAGTTTCCGAGATCTGACAAGTGGGCCTTATTAGCAGCTGGGCCTTATTCACCTCACCCACCTTAATTAGTTGGTAGATATTTGTTTACTAATGCGAGCTGATTTTTCGCCAACCAACGAAATCTTGGATGTTGTAGCAACTAATTAGTGGTAAGTAGTAATGTTCGTATATTACTTTTACATGAAAATATATTGTATACTCAGTCTGATCTGATAAAAAGGGATCTTTTTTAATTCACGAAGGCTTAAACTAAAAAGTATTCATCTTCCATAAATGTCGCAGTAGATACTATTATGTTCAAATATTTGTCATTGTTGTAAATTATTGAATGTCAAGGTAGTTGTTATGAAAATTGATATGGAGCGGATTCTCTATATTCATTATCCATTATCAAAGAATGATAGTCTGCACTTCATTTCTTTAGTTTTTATGAGGTTTAGTTTTTAGTTGTTAGTTTAGTGGCGTTTTTTAGTGTTTTAGATTTTTTTTTTATGTTATGATTAGTAGGTTTTCTAGTGTTTCTTTGGTTTTTTAGTTAGATTTGGAGTCTTTTCGTTTTTAGAGTGTTTAGTATTTTTTTTAGTAGTTAGTTTGTTTGTAGTTTTAGTATTAGATATTGTTTATTGATGTAGTTAGATTTTTTGTTAGATTTTTTGGTTTTTTGTTAGTTTTTTTAGAGTTTTTTGGTTGATTTAGTATTGTTAGCTTTTAGGTATAGATAGATTGTATTTGTTATTAGTTTTATTTAACGTTAGTATGATGTTGTTTAGTTTTTTAGGTTATAGTTAGTTAGTAGATTTAGTTTAGTGTTTATTAGTTATTTTTATTTTTATTTAGTTGTTTAGATTGTATTGTGTTTAGTTGTTGTAGTTTGTAGATTGAGTTTTAGTATTTAGAGTGTGTTTTAGTATATTTGGTGTTTTTTAGTTTGTATAGATTTGTGTGTTTTTTTGTTTTTTTGTGAGGGTAAATGTTTTAGTTATTGTTTCTTTTTTTTTAGTTAGTAGATTTAGTAGTTTTAATTAGCTTTAGTTTTAGATTTTTTGTTGTTAGTTTTTTGTTTTAGTTGCTTGTTTGGTTGTAGCTTTGGAGGTTTTTGTTAGATATCATTGGTTTTTTTTAGATAGCCATATGTGGGTAATGGTGAGGAGGTGAGGGAGAAAATAGAGCCTCGGCTGTAGAGGCTAATAAGAGAAAGAAAATAAGAGAGAAAGTCAATAGTAAAAGGTGGCATACACAGCGCGAATTGTCGCCGGCGAATATGCTAAAAATTATTACTGAACTATTGTATGATAATATGTAGCTGATTATCTGCCAGCTTTTTCGCCAGATTCGTTCCCACAAGGCGGTGCCTTGTTCTCTGCACAACTTGGCGCCAGTTCTCGGACCGTAGGCCTACTGTATGTTTTTAAAGGAATGTTGTGTAGCTGAAAGACTGATATCAATTGTAGTATAAGATACTTACGTGCACGATATGTAAAACGTTCCCACTTTATGTACAACGCGTCCTCGAAGAAACTGGATGATCGACGAGTTCACGTACTGCAGCCAGACGCGCCGTCACCATGACATCAGAATGACGGGAAACTAGGCCTATATTAGGAACGAACTGATGCATTGGAGGATCGACTGTGGCTGTAGTTTAAAAAGTATTCCGCTGATGCGCTTATATGCCCCTCCTTCCCCTACATGCATTTTTATCATCTTTATTAACTCCTCCGATGTTCTAAATACCTTTGAAAAGTTCAGGATTATAAATACCTCCGAAAGCCCTGCAGGTTTTGCCAGCATAATTTCATTTCTTACATACAAACTCGTAGGCCTATATTAATATTTTACTAATTCTAGTTACTCAGACGGTGGACAAATACCTCACGGTCATCACGTTTAGAAATGCTTCTTATTTAGAAAAACATGGTTGTTTTACTGCTCGTGTTAACTTATTTTATGTTAAGGTCATATTCATGTGCGAGTAGCTTTTCTATAGCTGTTACATTGATATTGTGATACTTCAATTCTTATCACAGATTGAGTCACTTTGGTATTTTCGAAACCTATTGCTTTCGAGTCTACGGAAGCGTTACCTATTTAACATTTCATCTGGCACGTGCAGCCACTTCGCATCAGAAAACATAGATTTCTGCTTAGATGTCTATGCTCCTTATAATGACACGAAATACTTTCGTACCATGACGTGCTGTGCGCTATGTATTTCATTTTGAATTTGAAATTTTCATTGATAATCAAAGTCTGGCAGTTTGATATCATTCCACCTGCGTGTTTTCACTGTGAATGCACTTTGTGAAAGGTTTGTTTGTGAAGTTGAGGCTGCGATGGAAAATGATCTAATTTGAAGTAACAGAAGAAGTCTTTTGGCATCAATTTATGTGATGGACAATTGAATGGAAAGAAATGTCGGAAGTCAATAGAAATATTTTCTTCATCTTTTCATTCAGGAATATTCTCGAAGGTCATTTTATTTGCAAATTAAAAACGAAAAGAAACCAAAAGTGATTTTTATTTCAAATTCATCAGAAAATGTGAAAATGAAATGAATTTGAAGTCATTGAGTTCTTAGCGATGATAGATGATGAGACGCGGACATCGATTCTCAGGAATGATGAAGACTTCGTCGTCGTCTTCAAGGAATTCCTGTTTGCGATCCTTCCAATCCTTCTCCTTTCCCTCTGCGGTTGTGTAGAAGGTGCCTCCTCTATCCTTCTCCGCCACTTGGAACAGTTTCTCTCCATCTTCGGAGACCGCTGTCCTAGACAATCATCACTGCTGCGGTGGTTTCTTCATATTTCTGTGCAGACATTCCGCGCAAGTTCTCCGACAGTTGGCGGTCTCCGGAGGTGGAGGACGTGGGAATCCGTCTTCCAATGTACCCTGTCCAGTCCTCCAGATAGATACTGAACTGCAAAGAAAGAAAATGAATGAATTTGACGCAAGTATTTGTTTGGAATAATTCAGTTGAAGGTTCTGTTCATGGAAACTATTTAGAACGAAAAAAGTTTTTTTAATTTTCACGAAGTTGTTTGAATTTGACAACATTTTTTTATAAAATTCTCAAAAATAAAATTCCAATTATAAAATAACAAGCGTGTTTTGGAAAGAATTTGAAACAAATTTGATTTTTTAGATTTATTTCAGACCATTCTCCGAAGCTGTCGTCAGATTAGGTAATTGAAATGACTGAAGTCTTTAAAAATATCAAACATAATTTGATTAAAAATTCATTTCGTGAGTTCCTTTCCCATGAAGGACGACTCTGTATGAATGTTTTTTAAACACAAACGAAGTTTAGAAAATTCAATCTAGGAAAGGCAATGTGAAGATTTGCAAATGGAAGGTTTGTCTACACTTCATTGATCAGGCGTTTTGGAAATTTGATATTTGCAGTTCTATCGTCCTAATTAGATAATTTTGCTCGTAATTTATAATTTTTTTATTTTTTCGCATTTTTAATCGTCTCGTATTAAGAAAATTTTAAAATGCCATTAGATTTGCATACCATACAATCAGTCTATTTTACGTAATTACTTATACATTCCTTGAAGGAATAGTAGACTCAAGAGGTTCATTTTCGGAGATTCAAAATTCATTCTAATTGAAAATAAATATTGAATTATTCTTTTTCAAGAAAAATTAACGGAACATGAAACTTTATTCTGACACTCAATCAACTGAAAAAGGCGGACAAAACTGTTACCAATTTTATAAGGTAAACAAAAGTTGCTACAAGCTTATTTCTTTGAAAAAGTCGAAGTCCCTGTTGCGAATATTGGACTAATAAAGATCTCAAGAGAACTCATGGGAACTTGTGATAATTACATGGCCGGACACTGCCTTCGAAATGAAATGTTATTAATTAGATTTTTAGTTTTTTCAACTCACCAGGAACCAGGCGGCGGGGTGGAGGCGGAGGAGAATACTGAGTCCGCAGAGTCTTTCTTTGGAATATTGCAAAAAAACGAAAAACGCAAATTCTATCAAATCCTTTGAATAAGAGTTTTTTGTTGCAATAAATTTGTGAGTATGAGAACACCCTTATTAATTGATCTCATTCAAGCAAAACGCAATTACCATGAAAAATCCAGTAGCATTTATTTATGTGAATAAGTGTGCAAATTGAAGGTTTTGATCAATCCAATTGTGCCACAAAAATCAAAGTTGAAGACAAACAATCCAAATTATAGGATATATCCAAGCCCGTCTTGGAAATTTGATATTTTACAAACACTAATTTTCCTCAACTACTATCCGCTCATATCGTCTCGCCTAAAGAAAATGACAGCCGAAATCTTTAAATTGCATTAATATGCAATATCAATCACATCTATCTGTTTGACGAAGTTATTAATTCCTATGAAGGCGGACTCCGCATAGTAGCCCTATACTCATGAGATTCATTTTCAGAGCTTCAAAATTCATTTAATTGAAAATCTTAATGATTACTTTTTTTCGCAAATAAACGTTCAAGCGGACTATCTACTTTTACTTCTGACTCAATCATTACGATACAAATTAATATTCTGTTCACAAATGTGTTATCTGACAAGGACTTCGGGGCGAATATATATAAATAATATTTTTGTAACATTGAATTAATTCTAAGGCGGAGAGATTTATTCTTATATTTTACCTTACATAAAGTAATAATGTTATCTAACTCTGTTTCATTGAGTTTGTGATGCTGGATTCTCTATGAAAGCAGTTGAAGACGTCAGTTGCTAAATTAGAGCAAGTCAAAGCAGCTACATACTACACACTAGGCATACGTGTTATATGTTGTTCAAATGACTTGTGGCTGCAAGTTCGGGGTCCGCTGAAGCAACTGTTTCCTTCCTCACCTCAAAAGCAGCTTCGAATGATTTTTCAATGTTCATAGCCCGGCATATTTTTAAGCCTAATGGTGCGTATATTATAATCCGGAGCTCAATAGCACACGACACCGGCCGATCATGGGTGGGTGGAAAGTGGGCGCGACATAAATGGTTGATAGATTGCACTCCTTTGATATCGAATATTCACAAATGGCAGTTTTTGTTTACCTATAGATCGTTCACCGGATGGCGGTTCTAGTATTCAACCTATCAACAGGGCAAGGGGCTGATAATCCAACGGCAAAGAGATGAATTTTGACATTTTAGTACCAATGCAGAAGAGCTGCTGACACTTTGAGGCAAGATATATCAAATGTTTGCAACGCGAGGTTTACATAATCTAGCTCTGGAGTTACCCGCGCTGTGAACTGAGGGGGGTTTTATATCATATTACATGCTCTCTAGCGTTGGCAAAATCAGAACGAGAGAGTTGGGAGAGATGCGGGGGGGAGGGATGAACATGCAGTCGTCGATATCATGTTCGCAATAACATGGCTTACCAATCTTTCAGGGTGATTTTCATCAAGAACACAACACTTCTGTTTCCTGGTATCATTTCCATCTAACTATTGAAGAATATCTAAGTAATCACATTATCCCCGGACTAATGCTGTGTGTAACGAATTGTGCGAACCGCGTCCAATCAGTGGGTTTCAGAGCAATGGGTCGCTCACTTTTCAATATCATAGTTGTGAAATGATGAAAGATGGTTGGACGTCACTACTCCACATCCTGGGAGGCTTCGACGATGCTGACTTAGTCAGTCTTTTAACTGGATACCCTTCCTGACGACTTTCACTGACCGAAAGATCGCTAGGCCAGGCTCTTAACCACTGTGCCACCACGGACTACAAACGTAAAATGAATGTATGTGCAATCATACAGAATGAAGATTCGATGTCATAATTATTGAATAGATGTCGATGGGAATGACTTTCATCCTCATGAGGCCCATGTAGGTCGCCATGAACTTTGCAATTTTTAGTGTTATATTCCACTATTCGACTAAACCATCATAACGTATTTTTGCCTAAACCAGACTTACTTGGAACTTCTTGATTTCGAATGACTTAGCTTTAGCGGACTGAGTTAATTTCTGATTGCAGGTAAACATGACTATTGAATAATTCTCTAACAGCAGATCAGATACATGTTCTGCTCTCAGAAATTTAAATCAATGCAGAAACCAGCCACGACGCTCTACCACGGCTCTGACCCTTCGACACGAGACCGAAAATGAGACTCTCACAGAATGACTACGAAACTGCAGATCTGTCGAGGTCTGCCGGCAACAACTCTTGTCAGAAAAGATCAAAGAAAGCAAATATAAATCCAATGGGAAGCAGACTGAGGTTTTCGGTAAAATCACATTTGCCTGTGTCTTCTCTGATTAAGTGAGAAGCACTGCGGCAAGTGTAGAGCCATTTCTAGGTCATACAGTTAATGTTTGAAGTCTCTGACTTAGTCACTGCCACGACCATTCTTAGCGCCTAATCAGAGGCGAGAACAAATATTTCATTCTCCCAAAGTCAGGCATTATTTATTACAATGTGTTTTTTAGTCAGAAACATCGGCCGCGGTGAAAGCGTTTTCAAGAACTTCGATCTGCATCCACTTGGATTCACATGTATTTATTTGATCATGTCTGATAAGAACAGGAACCGCGTAGAGCAACTCGGCAGACGCGCAGATTCGTAACAACCATGGATAGGATGCACTGCATTCTCCGAAAGTCCTAATTTCAGCCTCGTTCCCTGCAAAAGCTTGTGCTGTCGGTCAGACGAGATGATTCAACCACCTAGTTGAAAAACCTGAATCAAGTGAAACAATTGGATACTTCCAAATTGAACAAAATTCTTTTTATATCAAAAGTAGGCCTACTTCTTCAGAAGTATTTGAACACTTTCTCCAAGTCTTTTATTGAAAATTAGGCACTTATAACATAACCATGCATATTTAAGGGAAGCATTATAGCAAGAACCAATAATAAATGCAAATTGATAAGTTCATCAAGGTTGAAGCGAGAATGCAAGTGTATGTTGTTCACCAAGAGTTTTTCGCCCGACCATTGTGTTTTCGGCTGAAGCACAATCATAAAGAAGTCCGCTATCTCCTTTGAAATCCGCATAAAATATTCTCGGCAAGTTGCCAACATGCTTTGTGAGTTATTCAACGATAACACACTTGCATTCGTTTCAGCTACACTGTCAAATATCACTTTCTCTCGCAAAGTGACTGAATTCAAATACCTTAATTGAGGGGCTTAAAATCAATTAGATACCCAATCAACAGACGTTCATCACACACCTCTGACTGAGATATACTCGTAGTGATGGTGAATGTTAGATACACAGTCACAGATCAAATAATCAGTCACACAGTGAGAAGACAGACAGCTCTATAAAGGCCACAGATCAAATAATCAGTCACACAGTGAGAAGACAGACAGCTCTATAAAGGTCACAGATCAAATAATCAGTCACACAGTGAGAAGACAGACAGCTCTATAAAGGTCACAGATCAAATAATCAGTCACAAAGTGAGAAGACAGACAGCTCTATAAAGGTCACAGATCAAATAATCAGTCACACAGTGAGAAGACAGACAGCTCTATAAAGTCCACAGATGCAATAATCGTCACACAGTGAGAAGACAGACAGCTCTATAAAGGCCACAGATCAATAATCAAACGCGGTGGTGGTCACACAGTGAGAAGACAGACAGCTTCTATAAAGGTCACAGATCAAATAATCATCACACAGTGAGAAGACAGACAGCTCTATAAAGGTCACTGATCAAATAATCATCACACAGTGAGAAGACAGACAGCTCTATAAAGGTCACAGATCAAATAATCAGTCACACAGTGAGAAGACAGACAGCTCTATAAAGGTCACAGATCAAATAATCAGTCACACAGTGAGAAGACAGACAGCTCTATAAAGGTCACAGATCAAATAATCAGTCACACAGTGAGAAGACAGACAGCTCTATAAAGGCTACTGATCAAACAATCAGTCACACAGTGAGAAGACAGACAGCTCTATAAAGGCCACAGATCAAATAATCAGTCACACAGTGAGAAGACAGACAGTTCTATAAAGGCCACAGAATCAGTCACACAGTGAGAAGACAGACAGCTCTATAAAGGTCACAGATCAAATAATCAGTCACACAGTGAGAAGACAGACAGCTCTATAAAGGTCACAGATCAAATAATCAGTCACACAGTGAGAAGACAGACAGCTCTATAAAGGTCACAGATCAAATAATCAGTCACACAGTGAGAAGACAGACAGCTCGATAAAGGTCACAGATCAAATAATCAGTCACACAGTGAGAAGACAGACAGCTCTATAAAGGCCACAGATCAAATAATCAGTCACACAGTGAGAAGACAGACAGCTCTATAAAGGTCACAGATCAAATAATCAGTCACACAGTGAGAAGACAGACAGCTCTAACATTAAAATAAAGGCCACAGATCAAATAATCAGTCACACAGTGAGAAGACAGACAGCTCTATAAAGGTCACAGATCAATAATCATCACACAGTGAGAAGACAGACAGCTCTATAAAGGTCACAGATCAAATAATCAGTCACACAGTGAGAAGACAGACAGCTCTATAAAGGTCACAGATCAAATAATCAGTCACACAGTGAGAAGACAGACAGCTCTATAAAGGTCACAGATCAAATAATCAGTCACACAGTGAGAAGACAGACAGCTCTATAAAGGTCACAGATCAAATAATCAGTCACACAGTGAGAAGACAGACAGCTCTATAAAGGTCACAGATCAAATAATCAGTCACACAGTGAGAAGACAGACAGCTCTATAAAGTCACAGAATCAAATAATCAGTCACTCAGTGAGAAGACAGACAGCTCTATAAAGGTCACAGATCAAATAATTCAGTTCACACAGTGAGAAGACAGACAGCTCTATAAAGGTCACAGAATCAAATAATCAGTCACACAAGTGAGAAGACAGACAGCTCTATAAAGGTCACAGATCCAAATAATCAGTCACACAGTGAGAGACAGACAGGGCTCTATAAAGGTCACAGATCAAATAATCAGTCACACAGTGAGAAGACAGACAGCTCTATAAAGGTCACAGATCAAATAATCAGTCCACACAGGTTGAGAAGACAGACAGCTCTATAAAGGTCACAGATCAAATAATCATTCACACAGTGAGAAACAGACAGCTCTATAAAGGCGACTGATCAAATAATTCAGTCACATCAGTGAGAAGACAGACAGCTCTATAAAGGCCACACAGATCAAATAATCAGGCCCACAGTGAGAAGACAGACAGCTCTATAAAGTCCACAGATCAAATAATCAGTCACACAGTGAGAAGACAGACAGCTCTAGATAAAGGCCAACAGATCAAATAATTCAGGTCACGAACAGTGAGAAAGACAAAGACAGCTCAAATAAAGGTCACAGATCAAATAATCAGTCACAACAGTGAGAAGACAGGCCCAGCTCGAATAAAGGTCACAAGATCAAATAATCAGTCACACAGTGAGGAAGACAAGAACAGCTCTATAAAGGTCACGGTATTCGAGATAAAAATAATCAGTTCACACAGTGAGAAGACAGACAGACTCTATACAGGCCACAGATCAAATAATCAGCTTTCCACACAGTGAGAAGACAGATAAGCTCTATAAAGGCCACAGAATCAAATAATCAGTCACACAGTGAGAAGACAGACCAGCTCTTTATAAAGGTCACAGATCAAATAATCAGTCACACAGTGAGAAGACAGACTAGCTCTAGAAAAGGTCCTAACAGATCAAATATTCAGTCACACAGTGAGAAGACAGACAGCTCTATAAAAGGCACAGATCAAATAATCTGTTCACACAGTGATGAAACAGGACAGACAGCTCTATTAAAGGTCACAGATCAAATAATCAGATCACCACAGTGAGAAGACAGAACAGCTCTAATAAAGGTCACAGATCAAATAATCAGTCACACAGTGAGAAGACATGACAGCTCTATAAAGGCCAACAGATCAAATAATCGAGATCACACAGTGAGAAGACAGACAGCTCTATAAAGGTCACAGTGATCAAAATAATCAGTCCAAACACAGTGAGAAAAGAGGTACCAGCTCTATAAAGGCCACAGAATCAAATAATCAGTCACAACAACAGTGAGAGGGGACCAGACAGCACTATAAAGGTCACAAGAATCAAATAATCAGTCCACATCAGTGAGAAAGACAGACAGCTCTGATAAAGGTTCAACAGATCAAATAATTCAGTCCCACACAGTGAGAAGACAGACAGCTCTATAAAGGTCACAGATCAAATAATCAGTCACACAGTGAGAAGACAGACAGCTCTATAAAGGCCACTGATCAAATAATCAGTCACACAGTGAGAAGACAGACAGCTCTATAAAGGTCACAGATCAAATAATCAGTCACACAGTGAGAAGACAGACAGCTCTATTAAAAGGGCGACAGATCAAATAATCAGTCCACACATGAGGAGACAGACTAGCTCTCATAAAGGTCACAGATCATATAATCGTCACACAGAATGACAGACAGTTCTAGAAAAGCCACTGATTGCTATATTTTCCTTCGTTGCAAAGCTCGTAAGATTCAGGCTTCTCTCAACCACTTGCACGTACTTATAAGAGGCTTGATTTGATGGCTCGAGTGCCTACATGTACCTGGTGCATTCGATAAGGAAAGGATATCATCTTCTGGAACTTCGCTTAAGAATTTGTATGACTGTCTCTGCCTGACGAAGCTATTTTTGTATTTATTCAATAAATGACAACAGCTGGCGCCAATTACAGTCATTATGACGAAAAATATGACAAACATTAGGATATTAGGATAAAGGTGATAAAAGATAGATGTAACGTATGATCAAGTTTAACAGAAAATATTAAGTAAAAGTCAAACACAGGTTGGCATGTTCATGAAAGGAAATTCTCGGATCGAAAAAATCCACAGAGGTCAGAGAATTCGCCGAGGCAGTCGTACGCGGAATAAAATCGTTTTCCTTAAAGTGAGACCTCGGTCACTATGAAAGGAAAAAACCTTAGAATGTCTCGTACGTCTGATAGGAACATGTAAATAAATTGAAGAAGTTAGATACGAACAATTGATTTCACTGTGCAACACTTTATGAAAATGCTTTAAGTCAGTTTTCTGGCGCCTGGCTTCTAGGGTTGTCAAATGAAAAGTTTGACACAACTGCAAATAGTCATCATTATCATACTTCAACTTACGAATAAAACAATTGTTTGACAAATTTCTTTTGCACGCGCTTTATCTTCTGGATTAAGTATTTGGCTTGAGGAGACCAAACACTCGAACAATAGTCAAGATGAGACCTAACATGCTCATTATCAACGGATTTCATGGCATCAACATCGCAAAAAGGGCTCAAAATCCTACGAGTGAAACCTCCTAACATGCGAAAAGCCTTCCTAACAACTGTATTCACATGTAAAGAAAAATTCAATTTAGAGGTAAAACATACACCGAGATCTTTTACTTGCGTTTATTTCGCTAAACGTCTCATGATGCAAAAGAAAACCTAGTGAGCAATGTCTACTCGATGGTGGAACTACGAGTGATTCCAGTCACCACACCTCAATGGCGCCAAAATCCCAAAGATAGAATCCCTCTAGAAGCTGAATCAAACGTCTTGTACCAATTCAATTGTACTTGTGGTAGCAAGTACATCGGTCGAACAGAGCGGAGACTATCACAAAGGATGGTTGAACATTTATTTATTTTTTTTTATTTATATCAATTTATTGCAAAATGCAAAAGGCTTTACAGGTTCAATTGAACACTTACGTAGAGCCAAAAAACAAAAGCGAATTTACACAAAAACTTTGCAAAAAGGTGTACCAAGAACATGTACCAAGATGGTGCATTCAAGTGCAATAACAAGACATCTGTTGCTATGCAGCCCAACAAAGCCTCCTAAGTCTTGCTTTAGTGTTTTGAGACGGTGTAGAGGAAAGACACATCTATGTGTCCTTGAAGCATTGTTCATCAAGGAGTTCCAGCCTGATTTGTGTACCCAAAAAGAGACCGTCATAAACCTACTTCTTCCCTGGTGACTATTCCTTCCTTTGTAATAGCTTCCCGCCTTTGATCGTTTTATCTAATTCCTTTTCTAATTATAGTATTGATGTTATCTACTTTTGTATCTTAATTAGTAACATGCATGTGATGTATTTTACCTTCGGCATTAGAGTTATTTGTGATCTGTCGCCTGTAGATTACGTTTACCGTATTTCTATGTACTGTATCGAGATATCTTTATAACGATGTTCACATATTGCTGTCATTTCATTTCGGCGAAATATATCGGGTCAAATGAATACCTTGGTGTTGCTTTTCATTTACAAATTAGTCAAATTCAAAGGCGTATTCAAAGTTCCAAAAGAAAACCGGTACCAAAAGATTATGTCCCTTCCCCACCACATATACGAAGCATAAACGTTTTAATGCCTGCTGCTTTCTATAGCTTGTCACTACTTCTCATGGTAAAAATGAATCTTCTTTCTAAAGAAAGGCTGTGAGAGTCGCAATATCTGAAGATGGGAGGATAAGATTGGAATATTGTTCCACGAAATGTCGACATGCCGCTTTGTCGCTTTATATTTAATTATCATTTGTGTGAACCAATTTGATGGTATTTGTCTTCATTGTGCATTTGTCACTTGTGATTTTCATTTGAAAGTATTACTTCTCTCTTTCTTCTTTCTATTGCTATCTACAATTTCAATTGAATATCGCTTGCATTTTATTTTTTTTGTCTAATTTTCAAATTTCCGTCGATTACAAGGCAGAACTTTTCACTATTAACTCAAATAGAGAAACGACGCATTTCATTGCAGTGATCAAATCTAATGGTACATTTACATGAATTGTTTCAAGTTCATCAATAATGGACTCACTTTTCAAGCTATTAAGACTTTTTTCCAGATCCTTGTTACTTTGCTTGCATGTCATCTCTTCGATTTTTTCTGTTCATTTTCCATATCTCTCTCCAACTCGTCATTTGTTTTCTTCGAGAGATTTCCGCATATGATCTCAATGTCACTACATTGTTACGGGTTGTCGCCAAGACCTTTTCCTCAATAAATGTATTCAGACAGCATGTTTTAGGATATTTGCTACACATGAAGACTTGTCAGGAAATCCTCGGAAGTATTGTCTGAAAAATTGAAGGTTTATCATCATGGTCGGAAGAGGTTGTGAACTTTCTAAATTTATATAACCTTTCAATCAACGATTTCAATACTATTTGCAACCTACACAACCCCCAGACGAGTTTTTGCCACTTGATAGTGCAGAAATTATAGAAGATAAAAATGACGGAAGTTTGAGAGCGACGTGGAGTTGCTGAATTTCCTTTTTGAGTAATTCTTCTGTATTCTGCATGATTAAAGAAAATTATAATAGCTTTGTTTGCAGAATTCGGGAACCCAATTCTAATCTAACAAATTCCAATTTCCGGGAAGACCAGTTTAGAAACGGATGCATAGTCTCAGGAAATCAGTGCATTTAGACATCACATCAGCACCATTATTAGGAGTCATTATAGGGCATTCTGGGTAAGGATTAAGACAATGGAACAGGTTATCCATATCAGTACGGTGAGAGGAACTCACATGCGGCAAGAATTATGCGATTTGTCCGATGTTCCCACGTTTATTCACAGGAAAGTGCCGTAATTCTTGCTTTGTTAGAGCTCCTTCCCGTCATCGTACTTATTTATTAGCCAGAATTTGATGAAAATTGATTTCTAATTCTGAATTGCCATCTTGAGCGACTTAGAGCATCACCATTAGAAAGTTCATGCACTAACTGTGCTGTGCCGTGACTTTCATGTCATTGTCGGTGCAATAATGAAGGAAAGGGAGTGAATCAGCGGTCCCTTCGGCCTCTCGATGTCGCTTCGGGTCCCGCAAGATTCAGAGAGGAGGCGTGTTCTGTTCGGGTCCCGATAAAGCGATAGCAACAGTCCGACTATTTAACTTCATCCAACCCGATTGGAAGAAGGCATTCACCAAGCAACCTCAGTTCCGCGTAATAAAACAAATGTACAGGTAAATTGTGAAAGATTTTGAATAAACACTTTTCGCAAAACGTCATTCAAAACTAAGAATGTTTGTAATACCTGTGAAACTTTTAATTGTGGAATTCGCATTTTAGATTATTTCTTTTCGATAAATAACATTTAATAAACAATGAGATTTTAGACTTGGGGTCAACGTCGATGTAACCAACCTCGGTAGACACAGATTATAACACGTTTTTCAATTATAGGAAACTCCTTCTTCAAGAACAGATAAAATGTTAAACAAGATTTACTGCACAAGATTAAAAAAAGCCGACCTGAGCCGTCAGCCGGATTCTATCTCTGAAACTGAAGACACAAATGTTCACATTCGCACCTTTATCTTGTGGAAAAATCTCGCCGTCCTTAAACTTCAATGTCTTTAAAGTCACAACATTCGATGTTGAGGGCAGCTCGACTTTCCCTTCCTTCTTCTAGGACACGAAATCGCCTCTCACAAAATACACCCTTTGCAACACGTAAAACCAATGTGCACAATTCCTTGTCTTGGGATCCCAGAATCTCAGCCAATTGACCAGTTTAGGTCATCAAAATTAGGATTTTTTTCTCCCTTGATGCACCATTGATTGCGTTTACATAATCTATCGTCACGCTGAATTTCAGGTCTACTGACATGTAGGCCGCCTTCGAGCGACCAGAAGTATGGTCATGAGTATAAGAATTCTTCATTTTGGACCTTCAAGAAGAAGTCCTTTCTTCTCAAATCTCTTGATCTCCGTCCCTTCTTAAAAGTGGTGAGCAACGATGTATCGGGCAAAGTCAGTTTCGGTGGGATTCATCGGAGACTTCCACAGAAATAGATTTGAACAGCTGTGATTAACCACCCCGTTTTCCCCCCGGTATCCCCCCAACAGACTTAATTCGTTTTTGTTCTTTTCTGTAGAACTTTGGCCGTTTTGTACAGATAGTTCATTCCTGGAAAGTGTCGGAACAATTCTCCACAGACGATAGTAACGTCTTACAGAGATTCGTTTGAACCGCCCAATCACATTCAGATAGACATTTCTGGTAGATATCGCAGTTGGGAATCCGACAGTACGACTGAAAGAACGAAGCATGTTTGGTTGCCTTCCTTCGACTCACCAATGGTCACACGATGGTGAAATCAAGGAATAATCATATTCTCCCCTGTCGTCGGATTGGAATATATAGTTTCCAAAAGCACCAAAATGCTTTTGCCATGCGTCCATTACAGTAAAAAGAGGAGTATCCAATGGGAAGCGAAAAATCTATCTTGTCCAGCATCTTCTCGTCTCAGATGAAATTATGACTTTCATTGTCTCTGAAAGGGAAACGACATTCTACGTAAGTACGTCTGATTATACTACTTGCACCACTTGTGTATAAAATTTTGTTGGGTTTCTATGTTGGGTATCAATATTAGACAGCCAAATTGCGCAAGTTTTCTCGATAATTCTGGACATTCCGATCATTATTGAAAAAGTTAGCAGGAGCACGAAAAAACGGTCACAAACTTCTTTGTAGAACTTGACATCGTCTGTGTCTCTTTGCTGTGTGATCCGGTTGATAACAGTCACCGAAACTTCGCACAATTTGGCGAGTTTAATGGTGAACTGGCTGCTCATTGTTCGATTGCTACGGTATTATGTCAGCAGATTGTGCCATTGCATTAGTGCTCTACATGTTCCACTACTTCCTTTCTAAGACAAACAGAAGCCTTGTCTACTTCTGTGAATGAAGCAATAAACAGCGATGCAAAGAGACGTGGCTGAGCAAATGGGATTCTATATAGTGCAAATGTAGTATTGTATATCGGGATGAGACAACTGAGCCGATAATCACGCAAACGAGGAACAGATCGAAGTAAACGGTCCGAAAACGTGTAGCCTTTGATCCAAATAGAGACCCAACATCGTCGAACTGTGGTTTTCCCTCCGTCAACTTAGACAATGCAAAAAGAAGCCACGGATTCAATCTCTAAGGAAGTAATTCATGCAAAAGCTTAATAGAGAATGTAAATTTAATACACTTACGAGTATGTTTTTACAGAGGATAGACTGAAGTTATAGACTTCTACGGAGGCCATCCATTTTAATCGTTTTAAACAATTTTACATAAATCGATCGTTTATTTCAAGAAAATGACGAGCAACCTTGCTTGACAACTTCTGCATCTTTCGACTACAAACTTAGGCGGATATGCATCCAGATTTAGATTCTGATAAGTAATTTTTCCATGCAACAATTGAATAACAATTTTTTCAATGCAAAAAATTAAAATGGATGCCCAATTTCACAGCATCGTGATAAAATTTTTGCCGAGAGCGAAAATTTTTCAAAAATATTGTATTAGACATTATGGGATTGGATTTTTTGGGCTTCTCTATGCGGATTTTCAACAATTTCCAGGCTTTTATGGACATTCCATCGTACAGTTCATTGGGACCATTAACTCACCTCGAGAAATGTACACTACAGTAAATATTCCTGTGCATCTTAGTAAGCTGAAGCATTGTTGGACGAGGTATCTTCTCCCTTGATTTGAATATAATGAAATGAAGGACCGTCAGTTTTACGCATGACTTTTCTACCAATAAATCCACTAATCTTACATATTCTGTAATTCTTGAATGAGATGAACTAGCTGAAGTTTTCTGTAGTCCACTTGGAACCAAAACTTTGCTATTCAATTTATGTGCCATTTGAACTGGCTTACTTTCATCGATATAGCGGAGTTCCTTGACATCAGACAACTTTCCTCGAATGGAATTGCTAATATTGATTAAGTAGGGAGCTAAAGGAGTAACAAATTCTCAGGATTTCAAGGAATTGTTGTAGATGCTCTTGATATTATGTGTTTCCAAATTCCCTCATCAAATTCTCGAAAATTTTGCAGCCATTTCCTGAATACTTCAGGGTCTTGTTACAGAACTCTCGACTGATTTAGTAAATTTCTTGGTTACTCCTTAATTCTATAATCTTTGAAAAATAAGAAGCGCGCGTGAGAAGAAGTTCGTTTACTTGTCGCATCAGGATCCATCGTTGAGAAAAAATCAGAAGAAAACTCTTCTACGGATGCTTTTACGTGTGACACGACGTTTCGCTCTAATGGCTTGATCTACATGTACCTTTGGCACAGAGCCACGGATTAAAGATGCAGTCTTCCCAAATTTACTTTTCACGCAATCATATTAATTCTCTGTGGTAAATCTGTCCACACCTTAAGATTCTGACAAAATTGCGCCGTGGATCAGCTCACAATCGCTGTTTCTTTCTCGAGTGATGACGTCACGGGTGGAATCACCCGACGGCTGCAAGTCTGTACAGTTCGTTGCATGGAGTAATCAAGTATCGAGTGCTTTTCTGGTTCTGCATCAAGGTGAAATCTCGCGTTCTTGTTTGTAAACAAACTCTTGTTCATTATCCAGAGTGTGAGCCATGCCTAAGTCTCCTGCAGTTTGTGGGTACAATACAGATAAGAAAACTCAACCAGATTTCAGTTTCTTTTCAATACCCAAAACTATTTTGACATCCGAAGACAGTAGATCCGAGTGACATCCAGAGAGATGTTCACTTAAAACTAGAACACGAAATCCATGTTTTTTATTCATATATTTATAAAATCACGCCAGAAACCAAAGAAGGATATCAACACGTTAAAAAAACATGCATTTACAGAAACAAAAGTAGATGTGGTGAACAACTTTCACGATCAGATTCTTGATCAGCACTTCAAACTTGTATATGTCAGATGTGACTGCCATTCAAAGGTTGCCAAAGAAAAGCTGAGTAGAACGCTTTAACTTGGTAAATCTCAACAAAAGGGACACCTTAGAGCTTCCTAAAGCAGGGGTACGGAGTCGGAGTCGAAGTCGCAGTCGGAGTTCCGGAGTCCTATCAAATGATAGGACTACGGACTCCGGCCTATAACCGGTCTATTACCCGAAGTAAGATACAAACAAATTATCTATTCTCGTGCATAGCTGTCACTGTCAACTTTCTTCGTCAAACAAAAGTACAGAGACAGCAGTACATGCAAAGCTTGTAATAGTTGAGGGAATGAACCGTGATAGTGAAAAAGGATTGTCTTTTCACTCGGTGATTTAGTAGAGAAGACAAGCCTTCCTTCTCGATCACACCTGTGCACCAAATGTCACATCAGAGAATTAAATGAAAGACTAGGTTCTTTGAGAAGATTACCTCTAACCCTCACGTTAATCGTGTGTGATGGTTCCTCCAAAGCGCACATTGAAATCGAAAGTGCAGTCATATTTTTGAAGAAAGGGGTATTTTCCTGTCTGGTAGAAACTGGAGAAAACCGTGTGAAGCACACATCAGCAAGATGGGAGGAGCCGAGTCGCATGCATCCAACTGAAAGCGACATTTGATAAACTTTCATCGAAAATGATTGATAATTGATACAGGAATGATCACTATAGATAGGTTCAGGTAAGCCTATAATGAACTATGCTGTAGGTTACCAGTTTTTAAAAATACTAGGCTATACATGCTTGCAACCCGGAGTCGGAGTCCTATCAAAATGATAGGACTCCGCATCCCTGTCCTAAAGACACCAGAGGGCGTAATGATAGTACCTTGGGGCTTCATGAGGGTGTCACTAAGAATCAAGAAGGGTCACTGCCCCTGGCCCAATTTTATTACTATTCAAAAGTGGATTTCAGGAGAAATGGGAAAATAGCAACAAAATGAGGGGTTCTGAAGGAATAAAAGAAAAAACAACATCCCTGATATGCACAATGTACATGCATGCGGTGTATTTCATTGATTAATTGCCAATTAAATCGGATTAATCGTCAATTGTTCTCATAAAATTCAAGATTTGCAGATGACATGCATATCTGTTACTCCTGGTGAAGCAAGAAACTTTCTGTTACAGCCTCAACAAACACTTCATGCACCTTGCTAACACATCATCTTATTGTAGCATCTGTCACTGTTATCTAACCAATTTGGTCTCGGACCGATTTGCCTCGAAAAAATCTGCAATTTTCTTGATAGATAATTTCTTTTCAATTTGGTATCTTTTCTGTGATAAATTGTAAAACTCAATCAAATACGAGACCTATATTTTTTTATGAAACAGAAATAAAACTAGAGCAATTAATTAATAAACTTTTTATTAGACACTTGATCAGGTCTAAAATTCGTCTGAGCATGTTATCGAAAAATCATATTCAAATACATAGATATAAGTAAGATAAAAGCTATAATACTATGGCAGGAGACAGAGGGATAAGATACCTATGCGATCACAGGAGATAATTACTATGAAAAAATTTCTAGGTTATATGGTCTAAATGGATGAAGGGCCTATGAAGAAAAAATCAATTATCTACAATGTTAATTTCAGGGTTACGAGATTCAATTAAGAACTTTTCAGCTGCCTTTCTTTCACAAAACGTTCTTGAACTCTTCTTGCATTATTTCACAGACAATGTCATCACTTGTTGGTTTCATCTTATGTTTTAACTTACAATGTTGGCAAATCGTGCTTTCTTTTTGGTTGAGATGTTCTAAAACCCGCTGGCGTAATGTGCATCAACTTTCACCAATGTAGAACATTTTATAATGTGTACAAGTGATCCTATATACCAAGTTCTTGTGGTTGCCCATACCCCTGTTTCCGCATAAGCAATAATTACTACAAGGAACAGTCACTTTCTTTCTCAAAAGAACTGATAATGGAGGTGAGCCAATGAGGGTTGGTATAACTGACTTTTTCAATTTTCAATGAGGTGAAAGTCGATGCACATCTAAAATACCAGATCAAAAAGGATAAGTTAAAAGAAGAGTTGATGAAGGAAAAGAAGGAGAGTAGAAGACAGTAGATAAAAAGCAATAAATAATTAACACTTAAGAAGAAAGAGCGTGTAGGTAAGAAAGAAGAGGGTAAGTAAAGGTAAGAGATAAGAGAAATGAAGTTGAAATGAAAAAAAGAAAAATGAAATGAAAGTAAAGAAAGGTAAAAAAAGAAGGAAGAAAAAGTAGATGAAGATAGGAAAGGAGTAAGAGCTGAAGAAAGATAGAAAGGGGAAGGTAAGGAAGAAAGTTAAGAGAAAAGAAGTAAAAAGAGAAGAGAAGGAAGGAAACTAAAAGAGAAGTAAGAGAAGAAGAAAAAGTAAGTTTAAGAAGAAGTGGAATGAAGAGATATAAAGAAAAGAAGAAAAGAAGCAATGTAAGTAGTAAGAAAAATTGAAGAAGAGATAGAAATAAAAGAAGTTAGAGTAATGATAAGAATAAGGTAAGAAAAAGGAAAAATGGAAAGAAGGGAAGCAAGAGTTAGGGAAGGAGTAAGGAACAAGAATAAGAAGTTAAGAAGAGAAAGAAGAAGAGGGATGATAGTAGGCTGTAAGGAAAATGAATCAGTATTTATATATATATATTTATTGATTATATATATATATAATATATAAAATCCGGAAATGGGCCCCCAAAATTATGTAGTCGTGGGCCCCTCAAAGTAAGAAACCTACGAAGGTTAAGCGCTCAGGCAGAAGATGGGTCTGTTCTAATAAAGATGTTTCTGAATCATCAAAGTTAGGAAGTAAATGAGTTATATTATTACTGATGCCTATTCAATCATCAGTTTCAGTAAGGTGCACTAGAATACATAACTCGAACAGCTACTATTTTCAAGAGAACCGTTTTCGAAGTATCGAGTGTGCTACAAAGACCCCTCCACTTGCCCCCAATGCAAAATCAGCATGAAGTTATTGAACGATTGACGATTTCAGCTCTATACAAAGACTGCATATTATGGAAGTCTACATGTAGGCCTATACATGATTTTACTTAACTGTTTCAAAGACAACTTTCTTCATTTCGTTCAAAAATATTACATTCAAATTCATGATGCACAATTTTCGTGCAGCTTTGTCATTTTCTATTAATCGTGCCATGACGTCACACGGTGCAAGATCCCGTCCTTATTGTGAAGAATTTTCATGGAACCACTAGGAAACTGCTGTAGGAAAAGGGCTGCTTAACAAAAACTTATAGGTCCCCTTCAAAATCTAAATTTGGTCCCGATCAAAACCTTAAAAGGCCCATTTACAATCAGAAGGGCCTCCTTTAGAAAAATTAACGGCCCGTTCACAATCTCAAAAAACCCCTCACAATTCAAAAGGGCCCTTTCACAATCTCAAAAGGGCCTCCTCACGATCCTACGGGGCCCCTTCGCAGTCTCAAAAAGGCTCCTTTACGATCTCAAAAGTGTCACTGAACAATCTTAAAAGGGGACCACCTCACGATCCTAAAAGGGCCCATTTCGCAATCTCACGGAAGACTATCAATCATTTCATTAAGCTAAATTTAAGCTATCATGGTTGCTGGCGGCTGTGGTGGGAGCCGCCTTATCAGTGCTACGATCCTTTCATGTATTGCCAAATCTGCCATAGACTATAGAATTTTCGAAAATCATATTACGATCTAAGATTTTTGCAAGTCTTTGCTCCCCTGAAGTTGGCTGTGACAGCCCAAATATTGGGTGAATAAGAAAGAATATAATAATTAACAACATAAATTGCAGCTCTGACTCTCATTTCATCAAGTTATAATCAATTATCCTGCCAAAACGGAGATTCATTCTATATCTTCTTATAAAAAAGACACTGCAATTACCTAGTATATGCAAAATACATTTCACACGTTTTACAATATTCAAATGAGACCTCAATACTATGATAAGCTATGAATAATAAAAAGTATATAATTGTGATACTCTATACGATGATAAAAGCATAAGGCGTCATAATGCTACGTGATAACATTCACATTAGACGTCATGACAGACATAAGAGCGAACATAACAATAACACGAAAATGGATAAAACAAATTACATACATGAGGTTTTAAATTAGACTTCAATGAAGGATTCCACAACCTGGATGCACTGACAACCAGTTTTGAGCTATGATATCATTCGACTTTTCTCTTCAAAAATGAAATGCTTGATTTTTCATAATGGATGAAATAGCCGCATTCAGGTGTGTTCCAATTTTTCAAATGAGGATGAAATTCAATATTTCAATTATTCTATTTAGAAAATTCGGACATCAAATCAAACTCATTTTCATCTATAGGACTATCTTCATATTTATCGTTTATATAGTTGAATCACGTTTCATTAGGTCAAAGTAGCATTTCTAGCAAAAGAAATGTCTGACTGTATAAAATCTCTTAATTTATAACCCCAAATAAATGAACACTTTTCTGAGATCTCCATCCACGCAGGTCCTGCGCACGCGCAACTGAAACCCCTCATCCGCGCAGCTACACGGAACCGCGCAGCGGTGGCAACGCTCAATGTCCGTGTAAGTAACAGAATTATTTATACATCTACTTCATCTATTTGACTTTATTAGATGTAATATTCGATGTTTTGTGCACTTGACGTTTGACATTAAGATCAAGCGAGGCGATTTAAAAACTTGCTTTTCATCAATAAATTCATTTTAAGAATTCGTGAAAAGTAGGTTATATGACGGAAGCCGTGCATAGAAGGACATGACGAATTTAAGCCGTACTCGACTGCATTAACAGATAGCCATTATATATAAGCCATTAACAGTTACTGTGATCGTATTGAAAGGAAAAGGTGCTAATGTATAGAGAGGAATTGTGCTTACGAGATCAGTCAGAGAACACTTACATCTACTTCCGCGTAACTAGGTTGTTGTTACTCTTCACGATAAAGTTCATTAGAATATTGCATTTTAATGATTGATGAAGCTAAACGAAAACATGATTAGAAAAACAGCAAATGAAAACCTCATCAAACGGATCACAATGATGGTTTGGATTGTACCCTTGAGATTTTGAATAAGCAATTTGAGTCGCATGGATGATGAAGATTCTGGACATGCTCATGGTGGACTCTAGCAACGAGTCACTTTTTACCGAGACAGAACAATTTGTCAATTTGTCGGAATTTCATCGACATTTGATCGCCGCAGTTGCATCTCAGTGCACTCTAAAAACTACTAATTCATTATCTGCATGCATCGTAATATTCGTAAAATTTCCGCTGTCAATCGACTGCAGATAGCAAAAGGCAGGGACAGGATCACGGATATTCCACTGTCGCACTTTCGAAGAATGTGATGAATTCCCAGCAAACCCACTGCACCAAACACAGGAAGCTATCGGTCATAGTCCATGCTATCAGTTCTGTCCACATGCCAGTCAACACTCTAAAATTTATGGCATCATGTGCTCATCCTCCCTTGTAAATAAGCATACTATTTACAATTGAAATGCTCCTAGTTCAAGGCAATCATTTTTTCGAAAAAATAATTGGTCTTTTTTCAAAAATATTCTTACCTTGAGCCATTTGCTTCCTCTTCTACAAATTATCATCAGATTACTTTGGTGTTAAAGAAAATTGTATTTCGTTTGTATGCATTGATTTTATTTCATCTTACTTCAATCGTATATTCTAAGTGAAATCATCTATTTGGAACTAGAATTTTTGCGATCCACCATACACACTTGTTTGCGATTTAGATTGTGCGAAGCATTAAACCAAATTCAGAACAATGAGCTCATTATTAATTGAGGAAAGCTGCAAAGGATTTTCCTTCGAAAACTGTCGAAGGTAAGGTGGTTGTGTATCATTTTTTTGCATAATTGTGCCATGAGTCTGACTTGGAATCTGTTCATCGATCAGATAGGTATATGGATATGTCGATATAAAATTGAGGCTCATTGAAATGACAAGGTGTTCAAGTTTGAGCAAGTATTTGCAAATCATGAATCAAACGCCTTCATACTAGTTGCTTAGTCAAGTATTCGTTGTGCACTGATAGCCTACATGATTGGCAGTGAAATGTCTTGATTGGCGGAAATCTGAAATAATAACTTTGATTCAGAACAGATTCCAACTATCAATGCTCGTAAACTTGTATGTGGTGAATGGTTGAACATGTCCATTTAATCCTTATCATCATATCCTAATGTTGCTTCAATTCTTGGCCTACCTTTATTTGGCTAATGGTCGGTGATTTGCTTCTATTCTCAGGCTAGGTAGACCAATATGAATCACGAATTCCTTCTTTGATGGTAGTTGGACGAAATGATATTTTGTCCACAATTGTTTGTCCTACTAAAGCAGTGGTTGATAGTCCTATCTTAGCTTTGTCATGGGTCTTGGCCGCGCGATATTCAACATGTAGATTAAAAAAAGACATTCAGGTTATTTCTTTCTCCTTCATATATTCAGAAAGCTTTGATTCTCCTTCTCATACATCATTTTTTTCCTATCTTCTGTTACTTTAAAGAAGTCAAAGTTTGTGGCTTGGTGAAAAAGTAGGTTTTGACGTTGCATTTGCCATTTATCAAACCTTTTATTCAAGCTCTTCATTTTCATCACTGTCATGTGTGGGAATCTATTTCTTTGATGTAAACAACTCGTTCATCGTATTCCTTGCATCGCTTTCACTTCCTTGTCTCTTGATTTGGAAACAGCAGAGACCAATTACAATTTCATATTTCGTAAATAATTTAAATTTAGTTAAATGCAATTTTAATTTAGATATTATTGATACATGTCCAAAGATACATGCTCTACACTCAAGCGGCTTTCCTCACCTTGAAGAGACTACATTGGAGGAGACTTACATGAGGAGACTAGAATTGGAATGCGAGGAATCAATGACCAATCACGATGCGAGGATTTGTATCCGATGTAGGAGTTGTATACATATTTCTTTGAGGATATATAGTAAATTGGTAATGATAAGTTGTTATATTACTGGTGATATAGTCATAAAGTCGTATAAACGCAAATTTTTGGGCTGAATTAATATGCCTAGCCGTTACGAAGTAGAAATTCCGTTACCAAATTTATCATGTTTTGATTGTCACTCGAAAGCATTTTTGCATGAGAAACTTGCTTCATCACAAAGCATGATGCATGTTACCCGTGGTACTCATTGTATATTCAACTATTCATAAATTTCAAGTTTTTATACTTTTCTGTTAAATGTAGTATTTTTGTTAAATTCCGCAACCGATAATGGAAATTCAAATGATCTTCAAGTCAGATGTAGTCACATAAAGCTTCTCTTGCGCTGGTCCACCTGGGCCATCTTTCTACGAGTATTTTCGTTCAATGTCAGAATTTATAATTTCATTATTGGTTGAGATTGCATACAATTTGAATTGCAGATTTGAATTCATAATAGAAATAATTGTGCATGGTGAAAGTGTGACTCTTTTCGGGTTTCCCCTCACATTTTTCATGAATGTAAATGAACCACTAGCTTATTGTTACAAATATTGATGACTGTGTAGGTCCAACTGCTCCATACTCCAGCATTGAACGCACAAAACGGCGAATATTCAAGAAAGATCTGTGTTTTGAAGGCAACAACAGCTGTATTCAAATTTTTAATAGCTGTCACTGATCATAATGACTACATCCCCTATTCAACTACAACCTCCCTGTTACTTACTATGAGTACAAAAAATATGTCTATTTTCACAGGAGCGTTTACTGTAAAACAGGTCACGTTTTTGCATGAAGCTAACAATGCATCCTATAGGCCTAGTCGTGTTGAATGCATTAATTCTGTTGGATGCTGACAAAATGAGTTACGTTTGTGATTCATTCAACACGCCCTTCCAATCTAAAATATTTCAAGCATGCACTCCGTCATCAAAGTTCTTGCTCTCTTAAAGGTCATCATATATACCTGAAATAATTAAAATTCTAAAATGAACAGAGATGGCTGCTTTTTCAATCATGAAATAAGATTGGGGGACCCGAAAAGAGCTGTGAGTAGGGATGGGACTAATAATCATGCCCACTAAGTCAATTTGTGTGAAGGTGCGATGTAGGCACACATCACCATTGTACTTACATGCAATCGGTTATTTTCTCATGCTGAATACCTATTAAACTATTTAGTATATCACTAATTTGATCTGTAGATCTACTGTGATTTCATAGGTTGCTGTAGTAGGAATGAATTCACAGTGTTCCACCATCCGGCAACTTAAAGGCCCGTATTAATAACACACGTTCCTCAAGCTGAAGGTGGCGGAAAAACTTTAAGCTTAAGTAACCATTTCCGTCACCTAAGCATCAACTAATTTACGTGCAGCTGTATTGGCTTATTGATCTAGGAGCCAATTAGATTGACTTTTTGCAGATGATTCTCTATTATGGAACATCAACAATTAGTCCTCTGAACATTGCAACTATGCCAACAAAAAGACACGCTCATGGTCAGAGCCCTTGTGCTCTACGCTGGAGGACACGGTAGCAAGCCTTTTCGCGTGAAATACACAGTCGCACAAGGGAGCGTCCTAGCATTAACACCGTAAGGTATAAACACTGCAGACTTTCCTCTCACGACTTCCAAACGCTATATGCATGCTGACGACGTGACTCTAACCTTCTCGGACAAATCAATCACAGTGATTGCAACTACTTTGTCAAAAGACCTAGAAACTATTCAGGAATATTACCTCAAGTGGCATCTAAAAATCTCATCGAGAAAATCTGTCTCGTATATATTCCATCTTCGAAATCGCTTAGCCCTTTATGAACTCCAAGTGACCTTGCATGGCTCTCCAATGCTCTTTGTACCGAATCCAAAATGCCTCGGCATAACCCTCGACAGGTCCCTTACTTTTTGCGAACATTTGAAAAATCTTGCAAGCAAACTGTCATCTCGCACAGCTCTCATAAAGCGGCCAGCCAGCATCTCATGAGGTGCATGAATTCTACGCATGCGCTCGTGACCACTCCTGCAGAATACTGTGCTCCCGTTTGGACACAAAGTGTTCATGCACAAAACTCAACATCCTTATAGTGACGCTCTGAGAACAATGAGTGGACGCATATGCTGTACCCCGGCCTCCTACTTACCTTATCTAGCAGGAATGAAGACACTTGAAATCCGTCATCGAAACATTTGTGACATACTGTTTCATCACTCCGAAGCCCACGAACCCCTCTTCATCTTGTGCTTCATGGTCGACTCCGTTCTCGACATCCTCTACGAAACCTCGTCGGCAACCTGCCTAAGGAGCTCATTGTTCCACAAGGCTTGCGTGACTACTTTGACATATGGTCCAAGCGTCCTCATGCATCGAAGCAGAGAAAAATAATGCCGACATTGCATAGATATCGCCTTAAGGTAGCGTAAATTTTTCCATCACCTAAGCTATCTGTTCTAATAGCGTGTAGGTAATTATGAGATAAGTCTACCTGAAAGCTGTATTTGTATTGATCTACAAGTCAAACAGAACGAAGCTGCATTCGCAAATCTGAACATCACGTGACATCAAAGAGTCATTTTGTGAATATTGCAATCATGCATTCCGAGCTACAGCGAACGACGACGCCTCACTGAATAAGAAAATGAACATGTAAATGCATTATTGTTTGTTAAGTCTATGCATTCCTCGCAGCGCAAGAGCATCATAAGCATCAAACCAGGCTTTACATTCGACAAACAATGAATTTGTAAACAACTTCCCTTTGTCTTTAATAGAAGGATAAACACAAATATATTAACCCTATCCATGTCAGGGAGCGATTCGGCCCCATGCCGCATTTTTGATGAGGTGCCTTTTAAACTAAGCCGACATAGCTACGTTTTTGAGGCTTGGTTTCAGCGGATCTTCAAACTTCCAACAAAATATTGTTGGATTTGGTCCACTAAAAGCATGACCTATTTTGAAAATTGCTTCTTTGAACCTCCGAACTTTGCGACTTTTTGTAACCACCTGAGGTTGACCCGAAAATTCTGTAGGACCTCTGCTGTATGTAGGCTACCAAGTGAATTTGAAGATATGGCAGCAGTGCTTTTAGTTTTCTCTTTTGCAAGAGAAATATTTGTTGAGAATATATGTTCAAAACTTCAATTACTAAAAACTGTTAATAGCATAGGGCCCACAGTTTTCATTGAAAATTGATAACACCGTTAAGAAACATATAATCGGTGTAGTAGTACCATTGTACAGGGTGATCGCGATCTTCTTGCGGATTTTCTTTGTGGCGTTCGATGGGTTAATCTAATTATGTAATATTAATAATAATAATTATTAATATTTAATGGTCCACATCCACCTACATTTTTATCCATCGGTTTCCTGTTGCTTTATATCATCCGGTTTTGATTTAATTAACTGTTGATGACCGTTGTCTTTTTTTATTTCCACCACCAGTCTGGAATCTATGTTGGATTGTTGGTATTAGGGTTTCTTCGATAGTGAAATTTTCATTATCTATATTATCGATATTTCAAAATTCTTTATCGATACTATCGATACTAATACAGATATTTTTATCGATACTAATATCGGTATTTCTATTGATATTATTATCGATATTTCTATTGATATCGACATTGATGACGATATCAATATCGACAATAATATTCATATTGAAAGTGATCTCGATGATGATATCGATGCAACTTAACGCTATCTATTCACTATCTGTAAATCGATTAAAGATCAAAAAGTTGTGAGTATCGATATGAATATTGGCATCAAGATATTAATTATGATAGCTATCATTTAGCCTATGCAAAATCAACATGTACAAGTACACCTATATATCGATGACATCAGCTAAGTTCTAATGTCGAAAATGATAAATTTGATTAGTCTAACTGAAAGCATGTTCGGTAAATATGAAGAAGCTGAAGGCAAATGATAAGTCTTGCAATGATTAAACATCATGTCAAGTTATAGATTTTGTTAACTATCACGAATGCAATATATCATGAATGATATAAGTCAACTCAGCTGTTTACTAACCTTTTCCCGACGTAAGTAAACCCTTTTAGTACACCGCATACTAAAAAAATCTAATCTCTATATTCATCTATCTAAAATGCTATTCTAACAAACTGCACTGATGGGTTATGGATTGCACTGAAAGCATTTACACTGAAATAGATTCAAATTCATTATATTACTCTGGAGACGAATAAGTCTTTCGGCATTTACTGTCGTCAAACGGTTGCGATCTTTAGAAATAATACGCGTCGCTTTTGAAAACAATTGTTCTGACGGAACACTAGTTGGAGGGCACGAATGAACTTTCAGGTGCAAGCGATAAAGATCTGGCAGTTCACTTTGCATCGATTGCCAATATGCGTAGACGTTTTTAGAATCTTGCTTTATTGAAATGCGGTCTTTCAGATAATTTTTTAGCTGTGCTTTTGTTCCTGAAGTTGGCACAGAAGAGATCACTTCCACCACTGGTTCCAAGGCACTGTCCATCATGCTGTCGAAGGTTTGGGCCACTTCGATGCTGTCTGTTGTATGCTGTGACTGTTGGGGTAGATCTTCAGGTACGATCAATACATCTTCATCTTCGCAAATTTTTTCGAGTTCACTCACCACTATCTTCTCAGTATCAGCCTTGTTTTCAAAACAATGTAGTTTGAATCTCGGTATTAGGGTGGTCGCTACAACGTACATGGGATTCTGTTCTATCTTACCAAATCGATTTTCCAAGCTTCGAAATACAGAGTCAATCATTGGCCCTGTGGATTCATTGTTGCATTTCAGCAATTCGTTACGCAACATGAAAAGTGACGGTATTGCTATTCCAGGCCTGTGATTAGCCTATGAGAAAAATTGAGGATTTTCCTTGAAAAATTTGAGGAATGGAAACGGAGCCTAATGTGGTAATTGCAAAAATACTCCAAACTTTAGCATGGATTTTGGGCCAAACTTTAAGTCATGAAAGTCACAACTAAGAAGGTAACCCCAGGGTTGACCACACCACACATTTAGAAGTTGTGCATGTTACAAAGGGATAATCGCCTGCTAAGGATCACTTCCCACGTTGTTACGAATTTAATTTTTTGACCTTAAGTACTATATGCTTAGAATGTGTCGAACAGAGGATGTCAGATCAAGCTGCTGATATCGCTGTGATTCACGCTATCGTCTCTAATTCCATGATGCTTGTCAGATTTGTATACTGTAATTTTTTGAATGTAAGAAATATCTTCAAATACATGCATGTGGGGCTTTGTGACGATCAATTTTTACGGATTTTAGACAAATTTGGGAGGAGAGTAACCCATAAGTATAGAAAGATTAAAATTGTTGACGGAATGTATTGCTTGTGGCTAAAAAAATCAGTATTATGAAGGATGCGCCACATTGCACACATCAGTATTATTTTTTTTTACTGAATATGTTTTGGTGGTTCTTGTTAACCTGTTAGCGCTTTGATCATATCGCTCCGATCTACATTCAGAAAAGCATGAATTCTCTCGCACGACACAAAACAACTGTTAGGAACAGGCTGGCCAGTTAAGTTGTTGGTCTCATCTAGGCAAAGGGTGAAAGATCATCACTTCTATTCCCATGAAGTTCCGAAGAGATATTGACATCCACATCTTGCAGTAGAACAGGTTGAAAATCTACCAACCCGGTAATATGTGGTTTGAATGTCTTAATTAATCTAAGTTCGCATGCAACGATAAACGACTCGTGCGTTACTTTCACACCAATCTGTGTTCAGATGTCGGTCGGCAGACCCTGGAAAACGTAGCTGCAGACTCATGGATAGCAGAGCTTCATAAGCTTCCAACCCCCACACGCTAGTAACCAGGAGGCAGATAGACACTAAATTTAGGGACGATTTGCTTTACCCCGTCGGATGTTTTCATATTCAGCGGAAATATAATGGAAGAGAATGAGTAAAAAGCAAAAGCTTCAGTTGATAGGAGCATTGAAATCCAAGTGGGCTGGGCTACCTATGCTTTATCATATAATGGAAGCACAGGGATGCATTTGGCAACCATATAGTCGCAGAAACATAATGAAGGCTGTGAAAAAGGTCAAGATGATTAATGAAAATTGATTGGCGGTGTTCAGATAGCCTATATAATTTCTGTAGGTTGATCGCAGTGTTTCACTCATCAAATACGTGAAAGTGTTCCACTAAGGAGTTCGACAATAACTTCAGACAACTTCTCTGCATAGCAAAATAGGTGCGGACGAACCCAAAAATTTGCAGCCCTGCAGCTTCCAGAAGTGAAAATGACGTGAAATATGAACACGTTGTAAATCATAATTGTTCATACTCAGCAGTCAGGATAGGATTCTATCTTAGCTTTTTGATTAGAAGTTTACATATCATCGCCATTCGCCAAAAACAATGCATTATCCTACAGTTAGTCTGAAATGTGTCACATTAGAGGAATTTCTCTTAGTTAAGCTATTTTTGAGGATTTGAGGAGTAAAGACAACATTTGAGGAATTTGAGTAATCACAGGCCTGCTATTCCTATATTAGCATCAGATCTAGATATCTCATCAGTCAAAATTTTGAACGGGTGTAGAACTGTACAGATATCAATTATCAAATTCCAGTTATCGGAAGAAATGTGAGGATGATAGCAACCAGCTTCATCCATTGCATCAGATAACACATCTCTGAGCTGCACCAATCGATTGAGCATTTCGTATGTCGAATTCCACCGAGTAGGGACGTCCATTATTAATTTCAACGGTCTAAGAACATTTTGTTCCCTTCGTTTCCGAGTTAAAATTTCATTCGCGTTTACAGAATGATGAAAATATTTTACAATATTTCTTGCCAATTTCATCGTATTTTGTGTTTCAGCGCTGCCGAGTAGAGTTTCTTTCACTATCAAGTTGAGTGAATGAGCGAAACACCCTTCACGAGGTATGTTAGCTATGTTCATAGGCTTTAATTGCGATGAAGCGTTCTCTCGTAGGACGCAGACAATTTTATCACATACGTCCCAATTCTCGAGTTCCGACGTATACTTGTTGCTCGTGTTGATAGCTGTATGACGTTCGTTAAATTCACTACATGATAGCACGACAGTTTTTCTTTCAGTTTTGTCGATGTAATGATAAGTAACAAACAGATACGCATCCATTGCTGAACTGGTCCATATGTCTGCAACAAAGGAAAAATCTACACTTATGGCCTACTCATGCAGGTTTTCTCTAGTCTTTTACTGAAATGGAATAATTAGTGCAGACATGTGGATTGCATAGCATATACATGAAAGTTGCAGACTAGGTATTTATTTCTTCATGTACGTGTATGTGCTCAATTAAAAGTGATTTGTGTTCTAAATAATCAAAGAAAATTGTTCTCCATAAGATTATTTATGAGCCAGTAATGTCTGCCGGTGAGACACGCATAATCTGTCCTTTTAACACTAGAAGGACGGAGTTAGTGACTTACCAAGAAAGACGGAAAGGGGATCATTTGATCCTTTAACTAGAATTTCCTTTTCTCTTCCCTATCAAAATCATACAGAACCTACAAATCATGCATTTTCTGAAATCTCTTCAGGAGACATATCTAACAACCAATGCTGCATTTTTCTTAAAGCAAATTATATCTGTAAAATGTAAAATAATTCAAGTTCTATTTTTCTAATAACATTATACTTAGTAATTAATTTCACAAGTTCGGTAAATTAAGTCACAAAATGGAAATATAAAAATTGTATCAGTCAGTACCAAAGAATGTTTGCATGGTTATTACGATCGTGCAGATAGATATACGTACATTTACATCATTTACACGAACGTAGAATATGAATGAATACATGAGCATTTTTCAATGAATACATGACCAACTTTGAATATTATTGATAGAATTGTCATATACACTGTACATGTAAGCATATCATTGGCAAATAAGAATAATTTCAAAATGAAGTACACATCAATCACTAATCACATCTTATTCAGAAAGAGAAACTCAACATCAGTGAATTTCATTCCATGTGAAAGGATATGCTTCATTTGTTAATTTGGTAGCCTATTCATGTCATGTCCACTTTGCTGTGGTCAGTAGATTTAAAAATTATCCAATTTTGGTCATTTGATTTACTGATGCCTATAGAAGGAACTAAACAGAATGCAAATATTTAATTGTTACCATTGAATCAGGCTTTTGATAAGCTTCTGGACGATATAATGTCTTTGAATTTTGACTAAATTTAGAGCATTTTCATTCAAGTTGTTTATAACTTGCGTCTTTTTACTTTCTTCAAAGTGACTGTCTGTGAGATGAAGCATTTCAACACAGCAACTTTTTAACTTTTCTTCTACTTAGGCTAGGGTTTTCGTGCATGGACTTCGATGAAAGCTCATGTTATCAGCTCCAAGAATATGTAAGTTTTATAAAAATCGGCCCATCCGTTCTTTTACAAACTTCAGAATCATTATTGACCACTAGGCTATGACGATCCTTCCTTTGGTTTTGAGGTCATCGAGATATTCAACTGTACATCAAGCGCACACACACATGCGTCACACGCACACCGCCATGTATCTCAAGCCGGCCTCTCGACAGCATTTTGTTGTGTGTCTCGATCTGTGGCGTCATCGAATACCCGACAAATGTTATGAATGTAATATAATATCGATTTCTGTGGTTATGACAGACAGGAGGGGAGGACCGATTAGTTACTAAAACAAGCGACAGCCGACAATTTATATTGATACGATTCATTAACATCCCAAGCAAACTCTTTGTATTGCAATTTTTGGTAATAGCATTCATTGATTAATTGTGTGCGGTCGGATCTTATATTGAGCAATCAGCTGAGTAGACCGACAGCATTGACAATTACACTTGATGAGAATACCGAAAGAAAATGCTAAGTTTTCCGTTGTGCAACGATTAATGAAACGGTCTGTATACATGGCAATTTAGAAAATATTCAAAATCGCACAATTTTTGATTAATTGCGAGTTACGATGAGGTATTCGGAATTGTGTAAAGGGGTCGTGCACATATTACGTGATAGCAAATTTACGAATTTTCGACCCCCCCTGTGATACGGCGCGATATATCGGTTGAACTTCCAATATCGGTGAATATATCCACCACATATATCGGTCCAATATATCGGTGAATTCCCATATCACGTGATATTCTGGTTTAACCCCCCCCCCCCGACTAATTCATGATTTATACTATGTGTCATTTATATGATTCTTGTTGTGTGTGTAGACCTACTTTCACTACAAGCAATGTTTTATTGTATTAGATCAAGCCCGCACTATAGCAACACACATGACATCCAATGGGGGAAGACATAACGAATAATATCGAAGTAATAGATTGTCAGTGAGGACACCACAGAATGTTAGAGAATGAATTGTACCCGGTTCTGGATGTAAGTGGCCAAAAGTTGCAAATTGTGGTGATAGAGAGAGAGAGAAAAAACAACCTGTTTCGCTGAGATTTATAGATGATGTGTTTAGTTTACAGAGGCATTACATTGGACTCGCCAGCCAGGAGGACGTCAGAGACAAAAGTCAATTAATCATCATTAACATCAAAAGAAGGCAGCGGCTACTTGACAGGCGAAGGTAATAAAGAAAACATAATATCAACACCAGCCGATAACGGCACGTGTGCGGGGCCAGCCAGATAGAAGAGAATCATCGCAGGGGGTCTATCAAACAAAATTTTCAGACTGAGTGTCAGTGAAAGTATGAATTCTGAGAAAACGTTTGATTCTTGAATGATATCACTCAGCAAAGCATGTGACTTCGTTAAAAATAGCAATTTCTCAATGATGATAGGTATATTTTTTGACAGAAACTCAGTGGTGTTATGTATCACGTGATATTGCCAGAGTATCCCCCCTCCCCCCTTGCGTATCACGTAATATGTGCACGACCCCAAAGGTCGAATCGCCTCCTCAACAGATTTAAACCTATCGCATACTAGCGAGTACAAGCAGGCCTATAATAGCCTATGTATGGTGCGGATATTAGTATTAATAAAAGTAAATAGGTAAAATTGCTGACCTGTAGTAAGAGATAAGAATGGTATTTCTTCGAGAATATCTAAAATCAACTTGTCCACTTCCTTTTCCAATTTTGGTAAGACAGCTTGTGCGATGTGTGTAGTGGATACAACTTCATATTGGGGTTCGAAAAAATGTAGTATTCTCCTAAAGCCAGCATGATTTACGATATTCAAAGATTGTGCATTCTGTGCTATATATAAAGCGATAAATCTGGATATTTCTTGAGCCCTTGAATCCGTTGATTTCATTATTGAGCGTTTTCTGATTGCACCGTGTAAAGTTTCCTGAGTGTGACGTAAAGGACGATTCGATGATGCAATATTACTTTCATCCGTATTTCTCGATGTACCGCTAGAAGCACCACTTGCACTTTCAGATGAAATGTTTATTAAAGGATGATGTTTCTTCATATGATAAAGCAAGTTTGTTGTTGAAGCTGTGCTTCTAAAAGTTGGGGTAATCCTATGTCTACATTTCCCCTTCTTCTCACGCGAGGACAAATCAAAGTGTGTCCACACCGAACTTAATTTCACTCGTCCCATGGTATGAAGTATTCGAAATGAGTGAGATCAAGTGGTTGTCTGTCACTAATATGACAAGAGAAAGTTGGATGGTCTCGCTTAGTCAATATGTAACCAAGACAGTGTGCGTCGCCTTGGGAAATTTGCTCGATCGATAGCAGGCTGCGCAAGCTTATGTCGTCTGTTGATGTTTGGATCAGCTGACCTATTGTTCACGGGGGAGACTGAGTAACGAACGATGATTGATAAAAGATCATTTGCATTACCTATCGCCAGCAGTCGTTATGTGTGCGCCATGAAACAATGGGCTACTGCCGTTTACTCCGAAGAATCATATCGTTATGTGCTTATTTTGTTGAGAGCAGTCATCTCTAAGGACAGAAAGTAATCTCTGAGGCTGCGGTCTCCTGCTATGAGCTACCGAATATAATGTACACTGTATAAGTACATTTGTACATAGGAGTGTGTAAAATATAGGTGCGATATCGATATTTTTATGAAAAGTACGGTAGGGAAAATCAATATTCTAAACAATATTTAACATCGACATACATTCTTTAAAATATACTACATCGATAACTGTATTATCGATAGCAACTTATCATCAATATTTCACCAATACTTATAACGATATCATTATCACTGATTATGTCGGTAATACTACTAGTGTATGTCTAAATATTGATCTTGTCATCAACTTATACGTATATATCGATATTAGAGCCAATATGATTATTTGACACCAATTTCAAGATTTATCAAGATCGATAGCATTGTTAAAAATTATACCGATGTCATCATCGGTGATGATATTGATATTCACATTGTTATGGTTATCGACATTATTATCGATATTTCTATCTGTATTATTTTTAGAAATATCGATATTATTGTTATCGGAAAAATACCGATAATATCGATATTCCAATGATATTACGAATTAATTGAATATTACGAGAAAGCTCCATTAAGTTCTTTTAAGAAGTGTTTAATCCAATGGCTACAGCGGCATTGCATTTGTACACTTGCGGATTGGAAAACGCCATCAATCCTCATAAGGGCTACTTCAATTAATTATTCAAATTAGTAAGTATATATTCCATTATAAATGATTGCTGGGATGATTGTCATTATCGTATGAGAATTGGTATCAATGCAAATCAATCATCAGCATTTTTTCATTTTTCAGGAATGCGTTTTTGGAATCTAAGAGTGGTTTGCAATTTCCCAAAGCAAGAAAGACCGGTACAACGATCGTTGGGGCAGTATTTGAGGTAAATCACATTCTTTATTCATTGACTCATACGTCAAAGTTCCTACGTTTGTCTGACAGTAGCATTTTCGTTGATCTAGCTGTATGTAGTGTAATGTGAAATAAGTTAATCGGCGTGTTGCGTAATGATGCCCTGTGAGACGAAACGAAGTTTTAGCATTTGGGTGTAGGATAAGAAACCGGAATTGAAGTTTATGTATATCATATCATTGTCTGTCCACTTTGTAGGCTGCTATTGAAGAAACCTCCCTCATCCATAGCTATAGCTGGCTAAGAAAGTAATTTGTAAAAATGGAAGAGAAAGATACCGATAAATCTTCCCGGTGTGTATGTGTGTGATCTGTGAATGATTGACACATTTCTATGGGTGTTCATGACTGTTTCACTGTCATATGACAAGAATCTCAGTAATCTGCTTGTTTTGAAATCATGTTTTAAACATGACATGTAATATCAGGTTTACTAATGCAAACTAATATACTTCGTAGTGTTATCAATTTTTATGATTGTCTTTTGTTAGAGGTCGTGTAGATGATATAATAGTCATAAATTTTATATGTAATGTTGATTGCCTGAGCATATGACACGCATATTAAAGTAAATGACTGCTTTTTATATTTTTCTACATGAGAAAAGGTCTCCAATATTATTGTTCAGTTGCCAAGGGGATAGCAAGTGCAGTTTCCGAACCATGGTTGTCAATGGCCTTTTTACCGTTTTGTGCATGGTTGTAAATTACAGTAATAATTCCAAACATGCTTTCATAAAATCTCTGAGACTTCACTAACTCATAAGTATGATATATACCGTTGATGTAGCACCTCACGTTTTTATTGAAAGAGAGAAAGAGCAAATGAACCAGTGAGTCTGATGCTTAAGGAGGGGGGTGAAGCTTATAATACTATGATGTCTATGGAAATACGTTCAACATCGACATGCGTGTAGATGAGTAGTATGATACAAACATGCGACATAATAAATTCAGAAGAATCTGTTATAGACATTCCAGCTGCTTCATTTAGCAAATTAAAACAGGTTTTTCAGATTGTGGATTAATCTTTCAGGTTATACAAATGAATAAAACATAGCAAGATGTTGGAATGAAAAGACAACTCGGTTGTAAGACCTACTCTTTTCCGTTTCAGGGAGGTGTTGTGCTTGGTGCTGATACGCGAGCTACAGAAGGCAACATTGTAGCTGACAAGAATTGCAGCAAAATTCACTACATTTCGGATAACATTTAGTGAGTGATCGTTGAATATCTTTGTGCTTGATGCTTTATGTTAAGTTGCTTTTATTCGACAGTAATGGGAAAAAGACCGGACCAGGACACCATAAAATCAAAAAAAATAGTACTTTTAAAAACGACATAAATTCATGAATTTAGTCCCTTTTTCAGGTTTTTAAGACCTAAATTCATGAATTTGGTTCATTCAAAAAGTACCATTTTTTTCAAAAATGGTACTTTTAAAAACGACATAAATTCATGAATTTAGGTCTTAAAAACCTGAAAAAGGGACTAAATTCATGAATTTATGTCGTTTTTAAAAGTACTCAATTTTCAAATTTTTCAAAATCTCAAATTTGAGAAATACAATTTTCACCCTCAAAATCATGACCGTTCCAGGACACCAAAAATTATAAAAGTTGAGTATCTCAAATTTGTGATTATGACATTTTTCATTGCTTAAATCATGACCGTTCTAGGACACCGAAAACCCGGGCACCGAAAAAATCATAAAAGTTGAGAATTTCAAATTCATGAATTTTATCCATTTTTCAGGTTTTTAAAATATATCATGTGACTTGCGAACCGAAGGTTCAGGGCTTCGCCCGTTAAAAATATTTCTTTAAAAATGGAAGAAACAAAAGTGGATGAAACCGCAAGAATATATCCTTCATTATCATATGAAATGGATATTGCAAAACACAAAGATAGAGTACGTTATATGAAAGATAAAGAATCTCAATTATTATTAAGATTAGAGCATTATAAAAAGTTAAGAAAGAGATGGTCTAATGCTTTAACAATTGTCATTTCATCTAGCGTTCTTACAATTCCAGTAGTTGCTACTGCTTTAACTCGATACAAAATGAAAACACATTTCCATCTTTGAAATATTTTATTCACATCACAGACAAGTACTATGTACAAGTAGCATGGTTTACAACGAATAAAATATGTTGACTAGAAAATGTATTATGCCATGATACAATTGTTTCTGTATGAGTAAAATAAGGTAAGGCTCATAGAACTATAAAACCAATGCGGACAAGTAGCATAGTTTACAACGAATAAAATATGTTGACTAGAAAATGTATTATGCCATGATACAATTGTTTCTCGTAAATTCAAATAAGGGAAGGGTCATAGTACTATAAAACCAATGAGGACAAGTAGCATGGTTTACAACGAATAAAATATGTTGACTAGAAAATGTATTATGCCATGATACAATTGTTTCTCGTAAATTCAAATAAGGGAAGGGTCATAGTACTATTATCTATTGGGAGTAGCTTACCGTTTCAATTGATTGAGTTTAAAATTTGATCAAGGGTTGGGCGGTGTCTCCCATGGCGAAGATACGAGTCAATAATAGCGAAGTTCCTTTTGAAAAATGATATAGATTCCGTCGAGTTCTTAATAAACGGAAATCGTAAATATAGTTTATAAAATTTTCTTAAAAAGATGTTATAGCCTCTGGAATAACCTAATTGTTTACAAACATGGCCACTTCCCCGGATTACAGTCAAAGCTCTTCCTTTTAACAACGATAACTTCACAGTATTGTTCACCGAAATGTCTTCTTCTCTTCTTAAATGTGCTAAATAATTAGTTAGCTCTGATGCCAAGATGTCTCTTTGAATTTCTTCTTCAAAATTATCGTTTGAACTGATATTGATGGCGTTATCTTGCAATGTGTCTTCAAATCGATTTATCACTAAAAATTCTCTGAATGTTTTTGATGCGTGGATGTCTTCTTCTTCCCTTGGTTTAAGATATTTCTCCTGAAATTCTGTTAGCATCTCAATACACTTCTCCCGTTGATCTTCGTTCACAATAGTGTCTGAAATTTTTCTTTTCAAATCGGCAAAGGCGATGCTTGAACGTGCCATTTTCGTTAAAACGTAGTGAATTAATTATGATAAAAAATAAAATTGTTGAAAGTCGCTGATGAAATTGACCAAAATAGATAAAGGTCACAGATGATTCGTAAGCAGTCACAGTCTCGTAGAACGCTCGCAGAATGAATGCACGCAGTAATACGTGGAATAATGGCAGCAGCTGTTCAAGTGAAAAGTTGAGTTATGCGGGTCACAAGGAATTCTCTCATACTGAATAGCTTAAACTGCTAGCAGCTGTTCATGTTGAGAAATTTGGTAACAGATGTTGCTAATGTCTTAATACAGATAAAACAATCAATATTCTCTTAACAAGAGTTCATAAGAATAAAATGGAACAATGTAACGTTTTAATTTAGATTAAATTAAATCATTTCAAAATCGAATAAGTAGTAAAGAAAGACATCATTAGAGAACAGTTTTAAATCAATACCCCCTCCCTTCTGACTAAGTAGCAAGGAAAGTCATCATTGTGGAACAGTTTTAAATCAATACCCCCTCCCTTCTGACTAAGTAGTAAAGAAAGACATCATTAGAGACCAGTTTTAAATCAATACCCCCTCCCCCCAGTAGTAAGGAAAGTCATCATTATAAAAATGTTTTAAATCAATACCCCCTTCTGACTAAGTAGTAAGGAAAGACATCATTAGAGAACAGTTTTAAATCAATACCCCCCCCTCCTTCTGACTTCTAGGGTCCCTTAAGAAATTTTTTTATTATAAAATGAGCAACATAAATGAGTTTTTGAAATTATATGGAACACAGACAACAACGAATTTCGATTTAAATAAGATTGCTAATCGATTAGGAATAAAGAATTTTCACATATTGATGAGGGATGAATTACAATTCCTAAAAAATAGGCCAACAGGAACCTTCAGTTCCCGGAACAAAGTTCCATCAATAACTGTAAATTTCATAACGAATCTTCACACTTCAGACCAAAACGGCGTACATTGGTCAGCAGGCGTTAAAAATCATCAGCAAAACTATTATTTTGATCGCCCGGAGGCTGAGAACTATTATTTTGATTCATACGGTTTGCCCCCTACAAATGAAGTAAAAGAATTACTTGGCAATGGAATTTATAATACGTTTCAAATTCAAACACCAGGCACTACTTATTGTGGACAATTATGTCTTTATGTTTTATTTAAATTACAAAAAGGTGTACCATTTCTAGATATTATGTTAGAGTTAAACAATCTATAACTCAAGCGAAGCTAGCTAAAGCGCCACCTAAAGGTTAAAGCTCTGTTTTCTGTAATTCATTTTGATAAAAACGACCTCTGATATCCTCATTATCTAAATCTTTAATTTCATAAGTAATCGGATAAGTTTTATTTATTTTGCAAACTTCAAATATTTCTTTAGTCCAATAGCCAACAAAGCCTTTTTCAAATTTATTCTTATATTTAAATATTCTAACTCTATCTCCAATTTTAAATTTCGGTTTAAGTTTCTGCAAATTCGGATTACTCTCATTCGAATTATTATTCTCGAATATTTTTTTTCGTATCAAATCAGGGTCGTCAGAAGCATTCTTTGGAGTTTCTTCAATACCAGAATGAACTTTATTATTGTAATCTTCCACAATTCCTGGTAATATTTTTAACCATTTCTGATTTCCTTGCTGAGTAAATTTCTTGAAAATTTTATTTTTTAACGTCCGATTGAATCTTTCTATCACTATAGCTTTTCCTGCGTTTTCAGTTGAATAAACAATTTCAAATAGTGGCTGAACGTTTCGGTTATAAAATTCCGACCCTTTATCAACAAACAATTTTTTTGGCTTTCTATTACTTTCTTTAAAGATTTCTTCAAACGCATATTTAACTGATAGACCACTTTTATTTTTTAAAGGTTTTACCCAAGCATATCGTGTATATAAATCTATAACTGTCAATGCGTATTTGTAGTCCCTTTCATTCGGCATATGAATAAGATCAGCACTCCAAATATCATCTTTATTAAATACTTTTACTTTTAATAAATATTTAGGCTTTCTATATTCTTTATGAATTTCAGATGCATAAACGTCTGAATTATGATTTTCATTTAAACCCTGACCGAATAATATTTTAGCTTCTAAAGCTTTCTTAACAAACATTCTTTCAATTTTTTCTCTAAATGTAGGATTCTGAATACTATCTAATTCTTGAATCATCTTCTTATCAGCTGCATGACGAGAACTTAGATCATGATTTCGATAAGCTAAATCATGCCTGTAAGCGGCGGCATCTACTCTATTTATTGGTTCTTCACCTGGTTTCGGATTATTATTCTCATCTAGTCTTATATCTAATCGAGTTCCTGGCCCAGTATATGAATGACCAGGAAGATGTTTTTCTTTCGAATATTTACTCCAAATAAATCCAGGAAAGTTTTCTAATGTTTTTTGTATGTCACCACCGAAGTGGTGTGGAACTTTGTTCTTGTCACCTCCAATATGCTGACAGTTTGAGTTTTTATTTTTGTTTAATAGATAATTCAGTAAATCTAAATTAGAAATTTTTAATTTAATTAAATTTTCGGAATTTTTAGTATTCATTTTAAAAGATAAAAAAAATTAAGAAGATAAAAAAAATTGTTTTACCGAAAAGAACCAAAGGTCCTGAGGTTATTACCTTATCATACTAGGACTTAGATATATTCCAGAACCATCTTTAGTTTCTTTAATTTCAATTAAATCATCAACATTGTGGAGAATATTTTTAAGAACTCGTTTTCCTTCATCAACTTATTTTAATTTACTGATAAAATTATCTACTATTCCTTCTCCCCTAGCAACTTTCTCTAACTCTCTGTTATGACGTTTTTGTTCTTCTAATGCTGCCTTCTCTGATTTATTTTTATTTACTGCTTGGACAATACCAGCTGTCCCACCTGCAACACTTCCTGCTGCAGCTATGCCACCTATTATTAGTGGAATTAATGGAAGAATCCCACCATTCTTTTCTTCTTGTAATTGAATATTCTCTATCATTGGTTTACTTATGTAATACTTTTTTTTATTAATCGTAATAGTTTTAGGGGTATTTTTGTCAACAATATTACGTAATTTTAATTCAACAGTTTTATTATTAATATTACTTTTCGCTTGCGACATTTTTAATAAAAAATTTTAAGTTAAGAATTTAAAGTTATCAAAAAATTTAAATCTATTCTAGTTATGAAAAATTTTTAGTTAAGAAATTTTAAGTTAACAAAAATTTTAATCTATTCTAGTTATGAAAAAAATTTTAATTAACCTATCCTAACCATCTTTCCATTAAGAATTTCAATAGAATATTTTGCATCTTCTAGCAATAAACCATAAGCAATCAATGAAGTTGTGGAATCTTTCTTTTCAATATTAATTGTTACATCACAACCATTTTTAATAATATCTTCAGATTGTGCACTTAAATCGAAACAGAAAATTGGATATAAATGTCTCCAATCTCCAGGAGTTAATTGTGGTTCAACTCCAAATTCTATACAAAGATTTCTATAAGAATCATATCCTTCCATAAATTGATTATTGGTATCATCGAATCTTAATGGATCAATTGGATATCGAGTTTGATTTAATGAAACTTGTAAACTTCGAATTGTATTAATATGAAAAATATTATTGTTCTTATCAAAACTTGGAGAATTATTTCTTTGAAAAGTTAGTAATAAATATCTTGGAGTATTCGCAGTTCTAGTAAAATGCCAGTTAAATCTTTGTTCGGAAAAAGTTACTGAACTAGCAGTTCTCTTTAGAAAATTTACTGGAATTGGTTTGTTAGTATTTAATCTTTTTGCAATAGCTGTTTCAATCTCTAAACTAGGAGTAATATGCTTAATCCACCATTCAAGTCTATCAATTTTTAGATATGCTTTTTTTCCAGTTTTACCAAAAAAGATTAATTCATTATTTGCTGTACGATGAATTATTAATTTAAATTTTAATTGATATGATATTTTATCATAATCTAAATAACCGAATAATGGAGACAATGACCAATTTACTGTCTGTTTACTTTTTTTGTTAAATTCACGTCTTTCTTTATATGCATCATTATTTGTTTTATTTAAATGTTTTGCAATATTTTCTACATCTTTCGCAATTCCTGCTGCATCTGTTCCAGCGTGAGTTAAATCATCAACAATTATACCATCATTAGTATCAGGAAACCAACCTTCGATTTCATGCTTTTTATTATTTTCACCAATTGTTACAAATCTAAGCATTGTATCAATTACACCTGGAGAATCACTTATTGTTTCTATATTTTGAGTTGCAACATCTAAACGCATTTGTGTAAATAAACTTGGGAAAAAATTATTCTCTAGTGTAATATTATCGGTATCTGGTAATGGTGTTGTAAAATTAGCATCACTATATAAAGAATATTCACAGTGTAAAAATGAATCAGGTAAATATAAATAACTCTGCTGATTATCAACTTCAAAAATTAAATCACCTCCAGTGTTTACTCTACTAGAAGATCCGGGATTCATGGCAATTCTTATATAGTCATTCTTTTTTTGATTATAACTGACGAACGGAGGATCGTCTAATTTAAATTTATTTTCGATAAGCGAAGACATTTTTATAAAAAATAATTTGACTTTTTGTTTTTCTCACACAGAAAAAAAATTTTTACTAAAATATAATTTTAGAATTTTGCTAGACCAGCTCCGCTACAGCTTTGCTGGTTAGACCGAAGGTTGCTGCTCACGCCATTACCTCTTATTTCTTCAATTGTTTTTTCATTTTGTTTACTATCACCCTCTACAGCTATGTTAGCAATTTTGTTTTTTGTTTCATCTGAAAGTTTTTTTAATTTTTTTAGTTCTTCGGAATCATTCTTGAGTTTACGAATAGCTTCTAGTTGTTTTAATTCGTTTTGAGACTTGACAGCATTTGATATTGCACTAGCTGTACTACCTATAGCAGCTGCTCCTTTTGCAGCAGATGTAATCAAATCTTTATTATTTTTAATTAAGTTAACGATACTACCAATACCAGAAAAGATGCCATCCCCTTCTTTTTGAACGGTTTCTCTATTATCATAATGGTAAACCGGATTCATACGTGGTTCATGAGCAATTTTTTGATTTGAAGCAAATTGTTTAAGATTGTGTTTATAAATTATAGGCATTTTTTAGTAATAAATTTGACTTTTGGGAAAAATATAAATACGGGCGAAGCCCTGGAAGACATCTCCGATGTCCATTATAAAAAATGTTTATTTTTTGTTCTTAACTTTTACAGATTGGGTTTTTGGTTTAACTTTATCAGGAACCAAACCTGCATCAATCATTCTTTTTATTCTATGATTTTCTTTCATAATATTTCTTTGTTTTATTAACTCTTCTAATTGTTTTATTCTTTTAAAATTATCAGCTCTAATTTTATCCATTTTTAAAATTATATACTTTTATATTTTTAAATTTTTTTTAAAAATTATATTTATACTTTTATATTTTTAAAATTATATTTATATTTTTTAAATTATATTTATACTTTTTATGATTTTTATTTTTTGTAGGTAAAAAATATTTAAGTTAATATTTACAATACTCGTTTAAGATTTACGTTTATGAATATCTAACAACTTCGAGATAACTTTATTAATTGCTTGTTGCACTTTATCTATTGCATCAAGAAGCGTGTGATGTACTTTAATTTCTTTTTCAGTCATTTCTAATTTTTTCTCACTTTTCTTTAATTCTGTTTTTAAAGCATTTAATTGAACTTTAAGACCATCTACTTTTCTTTTAACGGAATCTAACTGTTCTTTATTTTCTTTAGAGTTTTCTTGTAAATTTTTCTTTAATTCATTTTCTAAATTGATTTTCAGAGTTTTCATTTTATCAACTTTTTCATTAAGTGATTTTACTTCAATTTTTAATTGATTTATTTTTTTAATTTGTTGAGCAATTTTAGAACTCAATTCATTCACACTTTTTTGGAATGTAGTTTGTAACTGTTTTAAATTTTTTTTAATTCTTTCAGGTAGTTTTTCTATTTCATCTTCTAATTGTTCTTTTAACATTTTTATCTGATGTTTATTTTTAATTACAGCAGATTTTAAATTTATAGAAAGTAATATTAAAATTTTTGATTGTTCAGAAATCTTTTTAAAAAGTTTTGCTATATCTGCTTCTAGCTCTCTATCCTTTTTATCAAGTTTTAATAATTTTTCGTTTAATGATTTGTCATTAAGTTTAAGCAACTTTAATTCGTTCATCAGCGGAACCATAACATCGTTTATATATTTTTCTTTTAAGTCATTGATTTGTGTATCAACATATTGTTTATTTGTTAACTCTGTATTTTGTTGTGGAAGAATAGAAAGATGTAATGGACCAGATAAAACGTCTCCAGTTTTCATGATATAATTTTCTATCTCTATTTCTAATTCACGATTATTCGGGATATATGCACCTCCACCAACATTTGGTAACATCATTTTTAAACAATAAAAATAAAATTTTTTCTGATTATAAAAATACATAAATTATAAAAATAAAATTTTTCCTAATAAAAATAAAAAAATGGAAATGACTCAAATTTGTCAAGTTTGCAATATGCGTTTTTTAAATCAAACTTTATTATATTCTCATATGAAAAACACACCATGTGGTATGCATATGAATCAATTACAACCTAATAATAGTATTCAGAATAATATTCAACCTAATAATAGTATTCAGTATAATAATATTCAATCAGAGCAACCATTACAAAGATTAAAGCATTTATTTATTTCAGATAAAGAACAAAATCTTTATACTGCTAGAATAAATACACCTAGGCAAAATACACCTAGGCAAAATAATAATAATCCTTTTGTTCAAAATAATCCTTTTGTTCAAAATAATAATGTAGCACAAAATAATCCTTTTGTTCAAAATAATAATGTAGCTCAAAATAATAATGTAGCTCAAAATAATTATATTGATAAAAATCAATTTGTTGAAAGTAATAACAAAAAAATATGTTCCGGATGTAATAAAAATATAACATCAAAAAATTTTGCACGTCATTTAAAATTATGCGAATAAAAACCAGAAGAGGTTAAAAAAAATAAAAAAGATAAATTAAAAGATCAGTTATGTCGTAATTGTAATAAATATTTTACAATTCAAGGAATTACTAATCATTATAATTCTTGTATAAGTTCTACAAGACAATGTACAAGTTGTCAAATTACTAAACCTAAGACAGAGTTTTATGATAGTAAATATCAGTGTAAGGATTGTTTAAAAGAAAAAGTTAAATGTAGAGGTTGTCAAAAAATTATATTAAAGAAAAATTTTCAGCGACATGTAACACTATGTCCAAAACTTAATCAACATAATAATCAACATAATAATAATTTATATTAGTATTTCAACTAAAATAGTTGTATTTCAACTAAAATAGTTGTATTTCAACTTAAATAGTTGTATTTCAACTAAAATAGTTGTATTTCAACTAAAATAGTTGTATTTCAACTAAAATAATCTTATATATATTAAAATATTATTTTTTTATAAAGAATAAAATATTATTTTATTAAAATATTCTTAAGCATTCCGGAAGAGAGGAGAGGTTCGGAACATACTTCTTTTGAGTATAGGAACAAAAAGTCCGACACATTCCGGAGGTTCTACAGAAGTTAAAAACACTCATAAGAGTGTAAGAATGCGAGTCCGGAATTAAAAAATAATAATTCCTAAATTTTTATTTTAAAAATATTAAATGAATAAAAACGAAAATTTGGAAGATTTATATTCACCGGTTATAATTAAAAGTAATAAAAGTAATCTAAGTCGTCATAAATCTCTTAATGCAATAAACGAAATAATAAATAATTATATGAATAACACTGAGTTTCAAGATACACTAACCCCTCAAGATCCGAATCTCAAAGATATTAATAATATTGTAGAAAATCCTATATATAATACTAAATATAATAATAATACAGATAAAAATATATATAATAATATAGATAAAAATATATATAATAATATAGATTAAAAATATTTAGAGACACTACCCCCTAATTCATCTCTTAATAAAAAAATACCACAATCAGATCTTACACGTCTTTGGAATTTTTTAAAATTTCATTGTATAAAAATATCGTTAGCATGTATTTTAATATTTTTTATTTATCATCTTGTTATATGTATTGGAAATCAATGGGGTTACTTTCTAACAGAGGAACAAAAGAGAATAAATTTTTATAAACAAGAAATAAAAACTTTTAAAGGATGGAAGACTGAGGAGGATAAGATTAAGGATAAAACTAATAATAAAAATATTAAACAAGGTAAAATTTATCAGGAAAATTTACATTTCATTGTTTACGGTAAAACTGGAAGTGGTAAGACTACGTTTATTAAAAAATATATAAACCAATATTATAAGGACGAAACAAAAGTACATATTTTTTGTATGCATACTTCTGAATGGCCAACTTTTACAAAACGTCTATAATGATAAACAATTAGATGAGTTACAAGATATGGAAAGTTTTGCTGGTACACCTGAAAATAAATCTTTATTAATTTTAGATGATGTTGCAAGTTTATCAAAACAAAAAAATATGTCAGAAATATTTACAAAAGGAAGACATCAAAATATTCAAATAGTTGTATTAGCTCATAAAGCTTGTGATGTAGATAATAAGATTAGAGAAAACATTCAAACATTTTTTACAACTACACAAAATAATGCAGCATTCTTTAATGATATTAATAAAAATTATAAAATGAATATGCCTTTATCATATTATACACATCATAAATATGGAATAATACGTGTTGACACCATAAGTGAACATATGCAAGTATATGATAAAGATTTAAATATATTAGTAGATACCGAACATGAAATCTATAATAACTCTCAAGATTTTGATATTAGAATATATGCAAATACAAAACATTTATCAAATCAAGTTATAGAACAAATAATTATCTTTTTAGAGTCTGAAGCAAAAGTACCACTAAAAATTATTCCTGATACATTTTATTTTTATTTTGATCATTATTTAAATGCAAAATTTGGTATACCAATGCCTAACAGATTACAAGATAATGAAACATTAAACTATTTAAAAATTGCAATAAATGATGTTAGAAACGGTTTAAGAAAAGCAACACCAATAATAACTGATGTTAAATCTACATTTTCTGATGCTAAATCTACATTTGATGAAGCCAAAAAAACATATAATGATATAAAACCATTAATAAATGGTGTAAGTGAAATACTTAATAATTAAACAAATTATACATTTTTTTTAATTATTAATAATTTTTTAAATTATACAAATATTTTAAATATATGGAGGAATGTTCAATTTTTGTAATGTTTTTAAATCATATACTGTTAAGTTATCTTTATTGATTAACCACCATAAATTATTAAAAGCCAAGAATACTCTAAAACTTCTTAAACAGAGTGTAAAATCATTTGTAGAGAAAAGTTAAGGCCAATTGCAGCGAAGTCATCTATTGAAGTCAAAATTAAAGTTAAAGTAAAATCAACCGAGTTAACTTTCACCTGGTCTTTTCAAGGCTGACCCAGGAAGTGACAATTCTCTCGACATTACAAAATTGCGGTGAAACAGTGATGACAATTCAAATCACCATGGCAGAGCCAAATGTAACACAAAATCTTTTTGGCTACACAGAATTGGCTTGTAGAACCTGATGTACATAGCCTCTAACACGGACAACATGACACTCGATCGTGCACGAGTGACGACACTAAAATTAGCACGCTGATCCGAGTCACGTGACTGTGAACAGCTGACAATGTGCCTCGTTACTGCTGTCACAGCTTTACAGTTCTTACCTGCAGCAAACCATGCAGGAACATGCTCACAGATGCGAGTTGCCAGACGCCTGCGAGTTCTACCGATGTAACTGACTCCACAATTACAAACATACTTGTAAATCACATTAGAACACTCAGACGCTGGCAACCGATCCTTAGGGGATGCTACAGGTATACTCCTTGTAGAAAAAATCACAATAGGTTTCACAACGGGAAGACAGGACAAGGCACTGTACACTTCCTTCTTGATTCTTGAGGACACAGAATCACCATAAAATGGTAGTCTCATATAGACAGACTTCTTTTCAGGACCCTCAAATACGTCACAAGGTGTAGAGGGTAGTTTGACAATTTTGTGAAAATCTATAAAATCCTGCGGATAACCGTTCCTTTTCAATACTTCAACAAGAAACAAAAATTCGTTATCCAAAAATTCAGGAGAACATATGCGCAAAGCACGTAAGAACAGGCTCGCATCTGTGAGCATGTTCCTGCATGGTTTGCTGCAGGTAAGAACTGTAAAGCTGTGACAGCAGTAACGAGGCACATTGTCAGCTGTTCACAGTCACGTGACTCGGATCAGCGTGCTAATTTTAGTGTCGTCACTCGTGCACGATCGAGTGTCATGTTGTCCGTGTTAGAGGCTATGTACATCAGGTTCTACAAGCCAATTCTGTGTAGCCAGAAAGATTTTGTGTTACAGTTGGCTCTGCCATGGTGATTTGAATTGTCATCACTGTTTCACCGCAATTTTGTAATGTCGAGAGAATTGTCACTTCCTGGGTCAGCCTTGAAAAGACCAGGTGAAAGTTAACTCGGTTGATTTTACTTTAACTTTAATTTTGACTTCAATAGATGACTTCGCTGCAATTGGCCTTAACTTTTCTCTACAAATTAACTTCAGGAAAATCATTTGTTTTAGCATATTTAGGTATATCATGTTTTATTTTGTAGTCTTTCACAAATTGCATATATTTATGGTGATAGTAAAATTTTACTTCTTGTTTAGGTGTAAGTGGATTAGTAGGATGTCTATAATTTTTTAAAACTGGTACATGTTCTATTTTATACTCTTCAAACATTTTTTATTTTTTTATGCAAAAAAAGATATTAAATATAACTTTTTTTATAAATAAATATAATTTTATTTATAATCTTCAAACATTTTGTTTTGTAATAAAATATAATTTTTTTTAAAATTTTCTCTAAAAAAATAAAAAATGGAAAAATTTTATTGCAACTTATGTAAAAAAAAGTTGCAAACAAAAAGAAGTTATCAATCTCATCTACAAAGTAAAATGCATTTACAAAATGTAGAACGAGTTGATGAAGGAAATATATTAAAATTAAATAGTTATAAAAACTATATAGAAACATTACCTACTGATATAAAAGTTAAAAAAAAATATTTTATGATTATTCAGATTCGGAATATAAAAAAGTTTTTAATAGTGAAGATGAACATGTGCCAGATGAAAGATATTTATTTAGCGATACTGATGAATTTAACGAAATAGATGAATTTGATGAAGCTGAACGAACCGATGAAGCCTTACAAACAGAAGGTTCTAGGGCTTCGCCCGTAACAGATATAAAATATTTATTTAATCAGTCTTTTGAATATAATGAAACCGATAAAACTTTTTCTGATATTCTAACCAACTTTTATAATATATTTAAGAAATCTTTCAAATGTTATATGAATGTAGAAGTACTTTATACAAAAAATGGACCTGATGGAATTCCTGAAGAAATAATACAAGGACATTTTACAAATTCACAAGAAATTCATAATGTAAATGATATACAACCCATATTTGAATCGATGATACTTAAATTAGAAAATTGTATAATTGAAGCCCAGTTACGTGAATCTGGTTGGAGATTTGTTAAAATACTATCTAAGAAAATAGTAATTGATAAATATAAAAATAATACTGGTGGTAGTTATGTTCCTTTACCTTTCAGTTCACCACAATTAATCAACATAAAAAATGAAGATGATTATTGTTTTCTGTGGAGTATTATAGCACATTTACATCCTGCAAAATATCATAAAGAAAGACTAAGTCATTACAATAAAGAAGAATACATAAATGAATTTGATCTTTCTGATGGCTTAGATGAATTTCCATATGATTATAATAAGTTAAAAAAGTTTCATAAAAAGAATAAAAATTTAATAGAAGTAAATGTTTTTGAATTAAATGTGAATTATGTTTCTATTGGTAAAATTACTCCACTTTACTCGGATTCAAAAAAATTTTATTTGAATAATAAAAATTTATGCCAATCAGAAATAGTATATAATGATAGAGGAAATTACATGCATCATAATATTTTTTACCAAGGAAATATAATATGTACTGAAAAATTTGAACTTGTTAAAACACTATCACCAATAATGATTAATCACAATAATTATAAAGGACGTAATGATGATTATAATTACAAATATTCATCTTTATCTTCAGAATATCAACAAAAATTAGAAAATTTAAATGAAAGTTTACAAAAATGTAAAACAGATTATCAACAACAATTAAAAATGTTACTACAAGAATATCACCATAAATATCAAAATAAGATAGAAACGATTCAAAAATTAAATGAAGAAAATAATAAAAAATTAAATAATGAAGAAAATAAAGAATTAAATGAATGTTTAAAAAAATGTCTACAACAATATAAAGAACAATATGATAAAGAATATATTTATCAGCTACAAATATTAAATCAAAATTATCATCAAAATACATTTAATATTACAAAAGAAATTAATGAAACGCATGAAATATATCAAGATAAATTTGAAAAACTAGAACAGTCAAAACAACCAGCACAAGCGAATATATTATATTATCAGGGACATTTTATATTGTGTAAAGATGTTTCTATATTTACAAAAACTTCAGATAATAAAAATTTTCCTTGTCTTCAATGTATGACAAGTTTTAGAACTTTAGAAGAAATGAATAGACATTTGGAAAATTGTCAACAAAACGAAGCAGTTCAAAATACTTTTCCTAAAGATGATTATTTAGAATATAATAAATGGTATTTTAAAAATAAAGTACCCTTTACTATTTATTGTGATTTTGAAGCATATAATGTTAATGACACAAAATCAAACGGAAAGTTCCAGGGCTTCACCCGATTCTGAAAATTATAATTCTGAAAAAAGTGCACCTGGAAAAAGTTCAGCTGAACAAAGTAAAGAAAAATATTTATTTGAACAAAAACCATTATGTTGGGGAATGTACATTCATTCAAATTATCCTGAATTATTTAAATCAGAATATTTACAATACTATGGTGAAGATAGTTCAGAAATGTTTACAAAGAAAGTAGAAGAATTACAAGGACGTTTTTCACAATTGCTTGAAACAAATAAACCAATGATACCATTAACGGATGAAGAAAGAAAAGAATTTTATGATGAAATAAATTGTTATTACTGTGGAAAATGTTTTATAAATAAATATAAAACTGGCAGAGGTAGATATATTGATAAAGTAAAAGATCATGATCATCTAAATGGATTATATAGAGGTGCAGCGCATAATTCTTGTAATCTTAATGCTAACAAATTTAAATATAACTTTGTTCCTCTATATTTCTACAATGGTTCTAAATATGATTTCCATCTAGTAATGAAAGATTTATTTTCATCAGAAAAATTACATCAACAAAAAATAAATGTACTATGTAAACAAGAAGAAGAATATTTTTCAATGCAATTAGGTTGTATTAGAATTTTAGATGCATTTAGATTTTTTACTCCTTATTCATTAGATGTTATGGGAAAAACTTTGAAACCTGAACAATGTAAAATATTAAATAAATATAATTTAAAACCTTTAAAAGGAATATTTCCGTATGAGTATATAGCCTGCGGCTCACACTCGAAGACTGATATAACTGGAGATAAAACCTGTGGTTCACAGTCGAAGACTGATTTTAATTCTGTGAATAAAATTATGGAAGAAAAACAACTTCCTCCAATAAATAAATTTAAATCAACATTAAAACAATCACAATTATCTGAAGAAGATTATGCAGAAGCTGAAAAAAATTGGAGAGAGTTAAATTGTAAAACAATGTATGATTATACAATGAAATATCTACAGATAGATGTATTAATACTAGCTGATCTTTTTGAAAACTTTCGTGATATGTTTTTAGAATATTACGGAATAGATCCATGTTATTGTTATTCTACACCAGGTTTAACATGGTTAGCAGGATTAAAACATACAAATGTTAAACTTAAACATTATAAAGAAAATACATATGATAAATTATTATTTTTTGAATCTGGAATTAGAGGTGGAGTTTCATCCGTTTTAGGTAATAGATATGTTAAATGTTATAATAAGAAAGTAAATCCACAAGAATATGGAATAATGAAACCTTTATCTCCAGAAGAAAAAGAAAAAATATTAGAAATTTTTCGAACGAAACGAGGAGTAGAACGTGAAAAAGCAATTGATGAATTCATGCGAGAAAACTATTTGTTATATTATGATTTTAATAGCTTATATTCTTCTTGCATGATACAAGAATTACCAACAGGTGAGATGACATGGTGTAATAATCTTGATTATCAAAAAACATATGATGGAAATCGTAATTCTGGTTATATATATGAAGTTGATTTAGTATACCCTGATTATATAAAAGATGCAACAAAATATTATCCTTTCTGCCCAGAAAACAAAATTCCCATTATAAAAGATTTTTCAGATTATCAAAAATCTTTAATTCCTAAGAAATACAGACCAACAAAAAAACTTATGTTAACACAAAGCAATAAAGGAAAGTATGTTGTTGAAGGAAGAATGCTAGATTGGTATTTAGATCATGGAATGATTCTCACAAAAATTCACCGGAAACTAGTGTATAAAAAATCTAAATGGTTAAAAGATTATATTGAGTTCAATATTGAAAAACGCAAAATATCTAAAAGAAATAAAGATGATTTTGGAAACGTGTTCTTCAAATTAATGAATAATGCATTTTATGGTAAGACTTTAGAAAATGTGCGTAATAGACAAAATATTGAAATAGTTTATGATAAAGATAGGTTTCAAAATTTAACAAGGAAACCTACATATAAAAGAACTACTAGATTTAGTGATAATCTATGTGCTGTACATTTACGTCGAAACAGCGTAAAACATGATAAGTTTAATTTTATAGGTTTCACTATATTAGAATTAGCTAAACTATTTATGTATAGATTTATATATGATTATTTAGCGCCTGCTTATGGCAAAAACTATAAATTACACTTTACAGATACCGATTCTGTTTTCTTAGAATTAACAATACCGTATAATTCTACACTTGATGAAGAAATTAATAAAATAAAAGATATCATTCATCCTTCTGATTTATGTAAAGTAAAAGATGAATTAGAAGGAAATGAAGATTTCATAACAGAAGCTATATTTTTAAAATCTAAATGTTACTGTTATAATACAACTAATAATATTAAAACACATAAAACATTAAAAGGAATTTCAAAGGCATCAGTGGCTAATCAAATAACATTTCAAGATTATAAAAATACATTATTTAATAATGAAATAAAAACAGCATGTAATTATAGACTTAATTCAAAAAAACATAAAATGTATTTAAAAGAAGAACATAAATTAGCATTAGATCCATTTGATGATAAAAGAAAAATTTTACCTGATGGAATAACTACTTTACCTTTTTAATTTTCTAATTTCTAAGATAGACAAATTTGATATATACATAAAATAAAAAAATATAAAATATTATAAAATAATATAATAATATAACATAAAATAATAATATAAAATTATCATATAAAAATGGATAAAGTTAGAGCTGATTATTTTAAAAGAATAAAACAATTAGACGAATTAATAAAACAAAGAAATATTATGAAAGAAAATCATCTTCAACATAGAATGACAAAAGCTGGTATTCAATCTGATATGTTTGATAAATTAAAATTAACTGAAGAAGTAAAAACTGATTATGAAAAAACTGTCGAACCATATAAAACTCTTGAAAAGGAACTTAATGAAAAACGTGTTGATATAGCGGATCCTGTACTTAAAACACTATTAGATTACTATGGTTTATTAGAGGCAAACATAGATAAAAAATTACCAAAATCTATGTTATTCGAACATTCTACTTTCTTTTTAGATAAAAAATTATTTGCAAGATTTTATCTTGGTGGTAAAGAAATATTTCCACAACCTTTACGAGGATTAATTTTTACGCCAGATAAAAAACCTATTAGTTTAGATAGAAATTTTGTTGATCTTTTAAGAGGAGCAGATTTAAAAAATTATGCTGTAGAAGATCTAATAAAATATAAAACTATATTAGATAGAGTAGGTGTAGTAAAATCTCTAAGACGTTATAAACAATTAGAAAATTTATTATCAACGGGAGTTAAAGTAGGGAAAGGTTTATCTGAAAAACAGAAAACAGAAACAACTGTATTTTTACCAGATGATCCACAAGAATTACTAAATAGATTAAATATTTTAATATCGGCAATAAAAGAAGGACATAATTCTAGTTTTAATGAAATTCATGCTATATTGAAAAGACTGTTAGAAAAGAAGATTCTAAATGAAGAGGATTATAAAAGTGTATCTGAAATATGTTGTTTCTAATTTTTTATAAAAAATATTTATTTAATTTTTTAGTTTAAAAATGTGTTCAGCAGATTTAGACAAAATTAATAATCATTTACAAAATTTAACAGAGATTTTGGGTTCATCAAAATTTAGTACGACGTTAAAAATTATAACAACTACTTCATCACACACTTGTAATTTAGAACCCATTCTACATTTGGAACAAAATAAAAATTATCAAATTGCATTGACTAGTTTCTCCACATTTAACACTATTCAAAACGTTATCAAAGATGTGAATGATCAATTTAGATATTCTACTGCTAAAGGCAAAACATGGAAAATATTAACTTTTCTTCCTGGTTCTTACGAAGTTGAAACAATATCAAATGAAATTAAGAGACATTTAGGTATACCATTTAAAGATAAGAAACAATTACATTTTGCAGTTGAACCGGCAGTTAATAAATTTTCTCTTACTTTAGACGAAAATCATCAAGTTGATTTTAATCATGATAGATCATTGTCAAAGCTATTAGGATTTAATAAACAAACTTACAGTCAAGGTTATCATTTAGGTGAGAAGATTCCAAAAATAACTGAAATAAATTCAATTGTTGTACATTGTGACATTATTGAAGGAGGATATATAAATGGTAAATTATCAAATTTAATATTCAGTTTTCCAGCTTTTACTGTACCAATTGGTTATAGATTAAATGTAATTCCACAAACATTAATATATTTTCCTATTACAAGAAAAACTATTAACAACATTAACATGAGAATCACTGATGAAAAAGGACAAGAAATAAATTTTGGAGGTGAAGAGATTATGATAGATCTTTTGGTTCGGGAGGTATAAACTTTTACGCTACAATAGAGAAGTTTAATTTTTTTTATCATTTTCATTATTAATCTTATTAATCTTATTAATCTTATTATTAGAAACAAAAAATAAACTTAAATTAAAATTTTATTTTTATTCTTTTGTTTCTAAAAACACTAATTCAATAATGGATGAATTTATTACTTTAAAAATGAATGAAATGTCTTTAAATAAAAAAAAACTTAAATTTAATCATCATCCAAATTTATCTAATAAAGTTTTAGCAGTTATTTGCGGAAGATCAGGATGTGGAAAAACATATCTATTATTTAAAATTTTAACGACTCCAAATTTTTTGGATTATAACAATCTTATAATTTATACAACAACGGCAGAACAACCCTCTATCAATTTTTAAAATATGGATTTGAAAATAATCTTACAAAAACAGCAATTGCTTCTCTATTCGAAGAATACGAAAAATCTGAATATGAAGAAGAAATAAATTTGTGGTGTGAAGAAGCAGCAAAAATAAACAATTAGTTGAATCCAATAAAAATAAGCATATAAAAATACAATTAATAGATGATAGTGGTAATATGCAAGATCCTAGTAAACTAGATAAAACAATGAAACATTGTGTAATTTTTGATGATTGTGTTAATGACAGAAATCAGTCAGTTCAGAGAAATTATTTTACACGAGGTAGACATAATAACTGTAGTGTATTTTATTTAACACAAAGTATGTATTCATTAGACGGAAGTGTTATTAGAAAGAATGCAAATATATTTATACTATTTGAAATAAATGCAAGAAACTTAAGTGATTTGTTAAGAGATTTATGTATAAGAGATAAAGATGAATTTAAACAATCGTGTAATAATGCTTGGTCAAAAGATTATGGATTTATCACAATTAATATTGATAAAAATATTCATGAAAGAGTTATCGAACAATTGTTTACCGAGTAATAAAAATATACAAATATAATGTTTTAATATTTTATTTTTTATTATCAGCTTTAATTTTATCTATTTTCTTAAAATATAATATTTGAATTTTGTGGTAACATTGGTATACAGCAAAAACATTTTACTGAACAAATTATTTTTTTATTGCTTTGTTGTTTGTAATCTTTTCGTTTAAAGTTTTCACGTTTAAAGTTTTCACGTTTAAAATTTTCACGTTTAAAATTTTCTCGTTTAAAATTTTCTCGTATTAAGTTTTGTTTAATAAAGTTTTGTCTAATAAAGTTTTTAGCTCTTCTAAAAAAATTTTATCATTTTCTTCATTAAAAATTTTATCATCAATAAAAGTTTTACCATCACTAGAAATTTTACCATCCTTTTTATTTTTATCATTAACTTTTTCTGTCTGTGATTGAAATGATATTTGATTTACTTCATTAGCTATTTGATCAAATTTTTCAATCTCATCTAACGTAATAACATTATCATCACATACTCTTTGAAAGTAGTAATGTAGTTTATCATATACTTCTTTAATATGTAAATGCTTAGTTTTTAATGATTTTCGTTTCTTAGTTATTAAAGATTTATCTAACATTGTAACAAGTGAAGTTGCAAAAACACCCATACCTGTTAAAGCTGTAGCAACTACTGGAATTACTAAAACACCTGAAGATATAACAATTGTTAAAGCACCTAAACTTATTGTTAAGAATATGCCAATTCCTTGTGTTACATTCTTAACTTTAGACCATCTCTTTCTTAACTTTTTATAATGCTCTAATCTTAATAATAATTGAGATTCTTTATCTTTCATATAACGTACTCTATCTTTGTGTTTTGCAATATCCATTTCATATGATAATGAAGGATATATTCTTGCGGTTTCATCCACTTTTGTTTCTTCCATTTTTAAAGAAATATTTTTAACGGGCGAAGCCCTGAACCTTCGGTTCGCAAGTCACATGATATATTTTAAAAACCTGAAAAATGGATAAAATTCATGAATTTGAAATTCTCAACTTTTATGATTTTTTCGGTGCCCGGGTTTTCGGTGTCCTAGAACGGTCATGATTTAAGCAATGAAAAATGTCATAATCACAAATTTGAGATACTCAACTTTTATAATTTTTGGTGTCCTGGAACGGTCATGATTTTGAGGGTGAAAATTGTAATTCTCAAATTTGAGATTTTGAAAAATTTGAAAATTGAGTACTTTTAAAAACGACATAAATTCATGAATTTAGTCCCTTTTTCAGGTTTTTAAGACCTAAATTCATGAATTTATGTCGTTTTTAAAAGTACCATTTTTGAAAAAATGGTACTTTTTGAATGAACCAAATTCATGAATTTAGGTCTTAAAAACCTGAAAAAGGGACTAAATTCATGAATTTATGTCGTTTTTAAAAGTACTATTTTTTTTGATTTTATGGTGTCCTGGTCCGGTCTTTTTCCCATTACTTTCGACTCATTTTAGTACAGTCAATCTATAAGGTAAAGACAAGGTGCTAAAATGAAAATGATAAATGCCAGTAACTAAATCAAAATGAACTTGTATCATCCATGAATTCTATTATGTTGATTAATTAGGCTTAAAGTAATGTAAAATCCTATCCGTTGTCTTACAAGGCTTCAATAAGAAAGGGACTGATGCAGTACAAGACATAACTGAATTGGAATCACTTATGCCAATTATGAAAGATTCCTCGATTACGAATTCTGCCGCTATACTTACTGTAGCGTGTGGGTAATATAGGCATTTACGGTATGGTTGACGTGGAAATGAAGTTATGCGAGTTTATGATCTTCCGATTAACAATTTCGATTGAGGGAAGAATATAGCAGTGGTCGGATTTGGGCACGAAACCTCCTGAAATTCTTGCCCATCTTTTTCTGAGAATTACCTGAATTTTCGAACACAATCTGTATTGATAGTTGTACGCTTCATGCATTAATTCATTGTGTGTATTAAAACAACTTAATTCGTTGATGATTCTGGAAAACAGATATTTTCCAATTTTTTTCAAAAATGAAACGAAATAATAATGTTATACGTCATTCGATGGAGCTATATTTACTCCTCACCGTAGTTCAGGGAACCGCTTATGATTCTAACACATACAGAAGAAAACCAATGAGAAAAATGATAGATGACTCGGGTAATTTGGCGGTAAACTCTACTGAGTTAATTTGATTGTATAGTGTATTCATGAAGGGAATTACCATGAGATTGGTGTTATAATTATTTCTTTGTTCATTCAACATAAGCTTATCAATAAGGTTTATGTTATCTAAGGTTATTATGTTTATTATGTTAAATAAGGTTATCAATCGAAGAAGTCGCCCATCATTACGCGTTTCGCAATCGTTTCTTGATAGTGGGCTACTGGCTCGAGCGCTCTCACTGAAATATTTTCACGTCTTTTAAAAGGGAACGCCAGTTCCAGCCAATTTAACTGTTATTTCCAGACATAGTATTCGCAAAAACGAATCATATCAATTGTTTTCAATCCGATCCGCAAGCGAACCCTATCCGTCGAATGCTTCATTAACTCCCACTCTGGGCTGTTGATCAGGGATCGTGGGTACGAGGATTCGGATTGATAGAAGTTTTGACATGCCTTCTCAATGCTGTCTCGAGAAGCCTGGAGGCTTTATAGATTGATATTCTGCTGACTGTTACTGCCTTCGTAGCAGCAGAAATTCGGGTTTACCGATCCATCGTCAGCCAAGTAATGAAAAATTAATTTTCAATGAATTAGCTAAGTTTCTAGCAGGTGTATTTTGATCTAGTTTGATTTGCATTGAGTTTCTAACTTGCAACAAATGTTAGGTCAATACATAGTTGACTGTCGGCATTATATCACAAAATGTTGACTTCCCACGATGTGTATGCACGATCAGCGAATGTTTGCCACATATCTATGGTTATCTATTTAAAGAATATCGTGTAGCATTACTTCCGCTGTAGAATTTTTGATCATTTTAACATGATTGACGAAGGCCTACATATCACCTACATGAATACATATTAGATATCCATGCATGAAGTGTAGAATATCGGATCTCTTTAAGTTAGAAAACTATTTGATTAAATTTAATACCTCTCAAAATAAAGGTGCCTTCGAATTACCGAGTTTACCCTACAAAGATGCACGGGTCTCATCAGGAAGCTAATCAATTGCCTACATTTCGTTTCGGCTCCTTTAACATCTTAGACGATCAGCAGCAGGGGAACCCACGACTAAAGGCATGCACCACAAAGCTTATAAAACTCCTGAAATAGCACAAGCCGACTTATAAGCCAACATTACAAGATGAACAGAAAATCAAAGATGATAAAACGAAAAGACTCATATGAGGAAGATGATGACGAGACTCTGAAAAGTCTGAAGTATACGCATGCAAATCTGAAGGTTCTTCTGAATGAAATGTCGAGACTAATGGATGAGAAAAATCTGCAATCAGACAGACTATAAAGTTCATGAAAAGAAGGATCAGTGTTTACCTTGACAATGACGATGATAATGCTGTTCCCTAATAAGAAATTATTTTTATAAACATTTCCACGTAATATACGTACTACGAATATTACTAGTACTTGTAACTAAATATAAAGTGCATTTCTAGGCATTTCAGCATATTTTCAGTTGTCTAGTTTCTATTGCATGTACATGAATATGCAACAAATGTGCATTCATGGGCTCAGAAAAGCAATATGAAGATCATGCAATTCAATTACAATGCGATTTATAGTCATGCATATGAAGCAGTACGTTCTTTGAGCTGGTGGCACTGCATGGACACGAAAATGAAAATCCTGAAAATTTTCCTGAGCATCATTTTGTCGAATAATCTGTCGTGGGATCCACATTTCCATTTCTGATCTTCCAATGCTCATTCTTCTCAAAGACCATGCATCTAGAGAGTTTTGAAAGGTCCTTCGGAAACTTGATGATGCTTTTATCGAGATAAAGATAGAAGGGTTGCACGTCGGTAAAAGTATATCAGAACCTGCGATTCGACGATTATCTATATTTTTCACTGAATTTTCGGATGACTGACCAGCATCCATCTTCAAGGTGAACATAGCAATGAAATGATACGAAGTGACAAGCAAGTTAAGTTAAAACGAACGAAAATAACTGAAAGTCCGCGCTATGTGCCAAGTTTCTAAAAATAGACGAGACGCCGCGTGTAATTAGATTCTCCTGTGACGATCTCTGCATTGTTTCAGTCTATGCGCTGATTTTCAAACAACGAATGTAGTGCCACGGCGGATTTGTCTTTCTGCATCAAACGTACGGCATATTTACACATATGAGAGAAGACACTCTTCGCAAGGATTTCGGCAAGACGAGTAATGCCTTGGAGACCCACCTAAAACAACGCAAAGCTTTTGTACGCTTGATGCAGGAAGGCAAATCCGCTGTGGTACTACATTCCTTGTTTGAAGGTCATCGCATTGACTGGAACTATACAGAGATCGTCCCAAGAGAATCCAATAACACGCGGCGACTATTTTTAGAAACTTGACACAGTGCGCAAATTCTGACATACTTTTGTAATTAGCTTTTTTGTGTAGCTAAAATAGCTTACTAGCTAATCACTTAGGGTTCGTTTCAAATCACTGACTTTTTAATCAAAAATCTACAGGAGAGATAACTCGTCCTTCGATGACTCAAATTTTATTGCTTACTCAAAATTCTATAAATTACAAAAGATAACGCGTCCAGAGTTGACTAAAGGAATAGCAAGACACATGTACAATTAAACTTTATTCAACACCTCATAAAATCATAGCTTTCAATAAAATTTGACATTATCTTAATAACTAATATAAAGAGTAAAAATGACACCGTCTGAACTTATGCGTTATGAGAGGCAGCGTCCATCGCCGAAGAATATTGTCAGTCGAAAGCAAAGTGTCGCCTTGTGTCGCGGAGGAGGTGTTGTTCTCCGTCCTTTCCCGGTGTTCGTTCTCCTTGATGTTCGTTCTCATCCCCCATAATTGTACATGCACAGTATTATATTAGTCTGTCGCGGCCAATTACAGTTTGCTGCGATCGCCTTCGGGCCTCGAACCCTCAGAAATCAAAGAAGAGGTCGATACTGTGACAATAGTTTTACCACATAATCGTGAAATTGCTGATATTGCTTCTCTTGAGAGTGAAAATTGAGCGGGCAGTGTTGTTATGAAATTCGTAATGACAATTTACTTAGAGAGCTACATATAGAAGTTGGACAATAGATTGACCGCATACCAGCATCGTCAAATTCTCGGAACTTTGATGTTTTAAACACATAGCGCTACCGGCCAATGTTCTAACACATGTTTGTGCAAATATCTGATCACCCTCATGGCTCCACAGAATGAGAATGCCACTCTTCAAAGTTGGTAGAGTATTTTCACAATAGGAATGTAAAATATGATGAAGTACTTTGCAGAAGAAAGTACACTCAATGGACTGGATGTAATATTAATTTCAAATTAATTCTCCACACTTGAGGCGACTGATATATCAACGATGCAATCGAGATTACACTTTTATCGAGAATGTCTTGCTGTATTCTTTTGTTTGAGTTCCACGCATGTGCAATGATATCGTAAAGAAGATTTTGAAAAAAGCTGATTAAACGGATCATATTGCACTTTGGAAGTATAAAGCTCTGAATCGACGTCAAGTTTTCATATTTGGTCATTTCTTATATTTTCAGCTGTTGTGGCGCTGGAACTGCCGCAGACACGGAGATGACGACTCGAATGATCTCTTCCCAATTGGAATTACATCGTTTGAATATGGGTCCTGAGCGTAAACCTCGAGTCATCTCATCCTTGCGTATGTTGAAACAAATGCTCTTTCGTTATCAAGGATACATCGGAGCAGCTTTAGTTCTGGGCGGAGTGGACTGCACTGGACCTCATCTTCACACCATTGCGCCTCATGGCTCCAGTGACACTCTTCCATACGTCACAATGGGATCAGGCTCACTGGCAGCTATTGCGGTATTGGAGAGCAGATACAAGCCTGGCATGAGCGTGAGTAGTACAGACATCAATGATGAAATATTGAGAAATGAATACCTCTTTTACAAAAACCGTGACCGAAATATATGTAGGTGTACTACTCATGAACAATAAACACTGGTATCGACTTAAAGGTGTACTCCTAAGGTTTTCAGTCTCCATTTCATTATGCATGCATTTAAAGGTCTGACTCTTACTCCTTGAATCAGTCCACTCAAAATCGCCCAAACCTCATCATCAAAGTGTAAAAGTGATACAAAAGTTCGTGATGACATCATTGGGGATCTTGCCAGTGAGAGTGAATTAGGAATAACCTTCCTAGGACCGCTGTGAGTCACTGACAAAAGCTGCTATGATGGTAGTTTCAACATAGGAAGTTCTAGTGCTTTCTCGTGATAGGTCTCGTTGTCTTTCTGGTGTTGTGTCTAGTTGCATTTTTTCAAGAAAGAAATCTAAATGCATAATGTGATGCATAGCAATTAACTAACAAATACAATAAACGAATTCCTTCTCGGCAAGATTCTCCTTATAATGGGACAAATGCTATCAAATTCCGTTGACAAAAATATGGAGTCATATTCTATTCATTCAATATTGTAATAAAGAATGAAATTACATGTACAATGTACTTGATGGTTGTAAAAACATGCAGTATTGGATTCGAAAAATCTTCCAATTTGTCGTAACGCGGAAGCTACCTTACGTCTGGAAATGTACAAGCAAAAACAATACGATTCGAAGCTTGTACTACGAATGGACTTCTTCTACAGGCAGACCGACCGGTCAACAGAATTGGTTGAGCATCACCAATATCCAATAGCGGCAAATTCAAACTGCAACGTATCAACAACTCGCATTCATATAAATTACACAGATATCATCATACTAATACAGTCATACAAGATATCCATTACTGCAACAACATAGATTCTTATGTACATGTACATGCAATCAACCAGTCGCTCAGAAATCTACTCACACATAGATATCAACATGCAGTATTTGGCAATATTTTGTCTGAAATGACGGTAATATGAATATTTTGATGCATTGTAATAGAATAGAATAGATATATATTTATCAAAATGGAAATCAAAAGTAATATATGCAGGGAATTTATACAAGTTTGGTCGTAAGATCGTTCAGTCCGTTGAAAATGGAAGTTGACAACACAACAAAACAATTCTGTCTTCTTGCTGTTCTACAATAAGGAATCATCACTCGGTTGTTTCTCTTGTGGCAAACAATATCATTAAAGGGATGTTTCACATCTTGACATTTTTCAAACAAAATTTTATAGGCATTCAAGCGGATACTATGGAAATCAGAGATATCATTCGAGCATTTGCAATTATTGTAACAAATAAATCTGCCTGCGCGTTTGTGCAATTTCTCTATTATGGCACATGTTTCAAAACTCAGCACACCAAACAACGTCGTACAATATAGCATGATGCTTCTGATAGTGCTGTTAAAAAGAAGCCATAAGTCATAATCAGGGTTGGCTGGTATAAACTGGTATTTGTCACCATATTTCGGCTAAAACTGACTAAAACTATTTTTCCAGCATTACATCAGTTTTTTGGGTACATACAATATAAGGGATCATCATCACTCCTTACTTTATTGATGAACGTTAGTCGCAGTAAGTTCATTTTACTTTTTCATCATTCGATAAACATTTAGGGCTGTATTTTCACAGTTCAAACTTATCAATATCGCATTTCAATCAAGAATATGGTCCAAGTATAGGTGTAAGAATATGAATTATTATAAATAATATTGTTATAAAGCTGTTGTGCATTATCTTCTACGCGTGCACGCATTTTGTTGCTTTACGAATTTCATTCATTGTAAGATGCAACAGACGTCAATGCTGGAAGGAAATCACTTGGCTCAATATGAAGATCTAAAACAGGCATTCCATGAAGCTAGAAGGGTAGGAAAATGTAGAAATCTGGCCTCGGATTTCTATGATTAACCTCCCTGCTGATCTCATAGAATGGCTTGTCTTCTAAATCTGTGGCAAATGTCCCATACCCATTGTGATTACACGAATATTACTATTATTCGTAATATTATCCTGCACTCCCAGGAGGACTAGATTGAAAAGGTTGCCCTTCAACATTTTTCATGTCATGGTAATTTACCCTCACATATTTAGAGGATGAGGTGATGTTGAATGAATTTAAAACCGAAAGTAAAGTTTTGATTTGAGCTCAAAATATGGAAATTTCAAGAACTTTAAACAAACTATCACAATGATGTCAAAATTGTTTGTCGCTCACAGATTCTATCAACAAGATCAGTTTTACAGCTTACTGGAAGTGTTCTTTTGTTGAGATTATAACTGAAGATATTCAGACATACATTATACCTCACTTTATCAAGATTGCTGCTGCGAACTATGTTATTGAATTATTATTTGTTCTTGCAAATCAGATTTCCTGCTACAGTCACAAGCATTAGTACATTTAGTATATTTCTAAAAAAAGTAGAAATGCATTCTAAGTGACTGTTGCACATTGCTTGATTTGGGAGGTGAGATTTTCCGGTGCAGAGACTTTTTGATAGTGTTTTCTCTGCGTTCATGAGACCTGGGTTCGAATGTAGATCTGATGAAACCTAAGCTACTGTTAAAATAGACTCTACATTCTTTCTGAACACTCAACACAGAAGAACGGCAGTGGTATTATTGAAGGTCGTCCACATGAAGAAAGTGGTTTGCATAATTTAGTTTATGTATAAACCAGTTATATTCATATCTTTATTTTCATTTTTTCATTCATTTGATGATAATTCTGCGAGTATCTAACAACTTTTGTTACATGAACTAAGAGAAATGAGAAATACAACATCGTTTGTCGTTCGTTATAAAAACCTGTATGCATCCATGACAGAATGAATGTCATGTTTTGGAAGAAAAGAGTTGCAAACAGCAAACCCGCATGCACCGTAATACTCAAACCCCAACTTGCTGTCGATCATTTCGTGAAGAAAAAGACTGATTTTCGGAATTTTAGTTTTTACCACTTAGTGGACATATATTTCACTTACCACTTCACATATAACCCTTAAAGGACATATGTTCAGATGGCTACTCAGATGAACATATGTCCAAACTGCAGTGATGACATTAATAATTGTTTTTCTGCTAAATACACAGGAAGTAGTGAATTTGAAACTCGCATAGTAGAAGCGTTGTTAATAAATGATGAAACTCCTAGATTAAATCAAACTTAATCTAATTAAATCTTTTCATTCCAGCGAGATGATTGCGTCAAATTGGTGCGAGATGCAATCGCTGCTGGCATTTTCAATGATTTGGGATCAGGAAGCAACGTGGATATCTGTGTCATTACCAAAGATGGTGTGGATTACATTCGACCTTATGATGTAGCAAATATAAGAGGAGAGAGGTAAGAATTTCTTCCTACCACTTATTCATTAGGGCTCTCTCACAAAGCTTTCTGTATAGTCAGGATTCCTACTTTATTCTAGAAGATGACCGCATTGTCAGCAAATTTCCTGAGTTTGTGAAATTTCGGTTCTTAAATCGCAAACATAACATCAAGGACAACTGATTTCCAACGCCAAAACATGATACAATATCGTTCCGCTACATAGAGAAATTGGAAAGAGCAACTACATCACTGTAACCTAAAAGGAAGATCAATCACATTACTGCAAAATCAACTTAAAAGTAGGAATACATCCAGCGTAAAAGTAAAAAACATCAGAATTGTCAATATCTACACTTTCACAGGATCTTATCTCATATATTTTGTTATCTTAGTTTTAAAAATAGAAGTTTTCAGTAAAATCATTCTGTACACCTACTACAAGTCATACTGCTACATGTCATTGATCAGTTTTCAAATATCATTAAGCAATTTTGTGTGAAATTATTGCTTGAGTTTTTCGGCAAAGTTTTGAAATGAAATGTCATCACAAATGAAAAGATTTAGTAAAGTTTCTTAAATTTGTAAAAATTCGGAGATTTCACATTTTTATTGCTATTTATGACCTAGGTAGAGACAATGAATTTCACTTGTCGAATGTGTTGCATTGTGGATAACCCATGCAGCTCAGAACAGTATTTCAAGCTTGAGATATCTACGAGTCCAAATTGTGAACCATATGAATCACATCAATGCCATTTTAACTGGGAATACGAAGGTGGACGGTGAAATGCTCCTACCTCAATGGTAATCGTGCCAGCAGCTATCTTCCACCACAGACTGTCTGCTATCTTTACAAGTCCACTATTCATTCTCTGATGGAGTATTGTTGTCATCTGTGGGCAGGCGCCCCACAAACGCATCTTAACCTCCTTGAACGGGTTGAGAAACGTGTCAAGAATCTCATGGGTGAAAAACTTGCCAACAAGTTGCAGCCGCTCTCCGTCAGACGGGATGTTGCTTCACTCAGTCTCTTCTACAGGTACTATTTCGGTAGAAGCAGCTCTGCAGGAAATGAGTGCGTACCCAAACCTAAGATCTTCTCCAGAAGCACACGCAGAGCTAATGCACTCACATGCTATAATGTGAGCTTGGAACGCGCACGTACTGTGAGTCGCTCGAAAAGCTTTTTTGTTCGCACGGCACAGCTTTGGAATCAGCTTCCCCAGACCACTTTCCCTGACCAATACAATCTTGATACTTGAAAGAGGCGTGCGAACCGGCTTATGGTGGGGACAGCTTAATCAGAACGTCTGTTTTTTTTCGTATATTTAAAGCAGTACAATCAATTACTTTTCTCATTGATCACCGGTGACCCCAGCTTCGTTCATGGCTGTTGGGGTGATAATTCTGTAAAAAATGACAGCAAATTAGACGGCCTTAATTCCGCAACTGATGCAGATGATTCATAAGTTCATTATTCATAGGAAAATGACAGGAGAAATATCGGCTGACAAACCAACTTACTCAGTAACAATGTACTTCAGAGCCCGCTGTTAATAGTGTTTAGACAAAGTTTCTTCTTGCTGCGGCTGAAGGTGCTACCATAAAGGAGGTACAGCCAATGTGTGCTCAAGAAGGCTGGCTGCGTGGTTTGTTATTTCTGTTAAATTGAAGCAGTCCCCTCACAGGAGTCTGTGTACAACATCTCCGATCATGACTGCCGAATAGTAAAGAAATATCCTATAGATGATTGTCCTTTCTCGAATTCCACTGAATCCGTTGACCGGTAGAACATGATGCGAACATCTAAGCAAATTCAGTTCTCAACCCATGAAAGGTTTGCAAGAAGATGACGGTGAATACAGTAAAATTCGTCTATATCGTCGGTTTTTTTTTTGTCCCGGCATAATTTCCTATCTTTTCCATATAATCGAGTTCGCTTATATCGGCGATTCGCCTATATCGGCGCATTTTCGCTGTTCCTGACAGAAAAAATTCGTTTATAACGGCGGATTTCCTGGAAATCCTCAAGCGATGTGTTTTGCCTAGAAGAGTCACTAGAATGACAGTATATGTGGACGCGGATGGCTGTAGATTCTGTTAGGACTATCCGATTCTAGCTATTCCAGTAGCATGTGAAAATTTAGATCTTCTACAATTCATCTCGATCATGTTTGGGGTTTGATCAAAATTTTAGAATCTAGCAGCCGAGGAAAGATAAGTAGGCTTGCCACTGTATCTCACTGATAATTCTCACATAATTAGTCTTTCATTCGACGTGATGATTGCATTGTTCAGACAGGCACAATTTTTAGATATCTATTGAATAAATAGACAAAATTATATGTACATGTTGGACAACAAGTCAATATATGTATTTAAGTATAGCAACGCAATAATTCATGAGTCAATACACGTATATGCATTGTATGGTGCATGGCATGATCTCAGAGCTCGTGTAGATTTCACAAAACTTCAAAATTCAGGGAGTTCGCATATATCGGCGGTTTTCGTCTGTCCCTTGAGGCGCCGATATATGCGAATTCTACTGTATATGCATTCTTAATTTGTTTTATTATGAGTATTTATTTTCAACAGTCTGTGGGTAGAGGGAACGCCTGAAATACTCAGATAGACAATTACTGTTGGAGGTGCCTCACTAAGTCCCATAGAGAATAACATAAACAGCTTGCAAACAAATAACGTAAGGAGAATCGAAAGGAACACTGCGTAAATGCTCGTGATAGGCGCGGAAGGATGAAGTCTGGACAACTGAATATTTACCTAACCATGTATATATATGGACAGACCCTATAGCTTACAGATTCTAATACACGTATGTTCATTTTTCCGCTTAAAACTTGTAATGTAATTTAGAGATTAATTACTTAACGACGGAGTGACTGATGAGTTACCCTTTCATACAAGCACTACAATACCTACAGTGCCTGTGGCATATCAGAACCGCCCATTATCAGGTCTCTCTTTTAATGTAAGTACATATTGTTGTAATTTGATAAATTTCCGCTTGTTATATCATTGGTGCAGTGTACCAACGTAATGTATACTGTACTAAACGCATATATATGCTCTATCTTTCCCATGATTTAGCCAATGAGAGTTAAGCTCTTGCAGAGTTCTCTCAGCACTTCCGTTTAAGCGCTCCTCCGATTCTCTCAAAGCATTTGGAGAGATTTAGCGCTTCCCAAGTTCGACGCTGCCTTGATGTAAATTGTCACCCTTTCCTCCGTCAATCTGCGCACAGACCATGCAGCAGTCTACTGAAGTTGCAATTGTACATCTGACAACTGATCTGATCATGTTCATTAGATGAAGGTGAAATTTGTCTCTTCACATCCCTCGACTTGACTGCGGCCTTCGACACTGTCAATCACCACATACTTTTCCAATGCCTCGACATCACCTTTGGAAACACAGGTTTAGTGCAGTTCTCTTCATTTCTAGCAAATCAAACACTTGTACTGATGGATGCGCTTCTTCATCAGTTATAGCTGGAGTTCCCCAGGGCGCAGTCATCGAGTCCCTCCTCTTCTTGTTATACACTTCAGACTTCATTCAAACCATTGAAGAGAGAAACTTGGATGTCCATCTGTATGCGGATGATGTTGATATCTATGGATACTGCAGGCCGAATGACTGCAATCCTTTCTTCGCGTGTTTCTTCCACCTTTGATTATGTGAATTCTTGGCTGAACTCCAATCAGCTCAGTTTGAACGTCAAAAATCCAAGATGATTAGTGAGACTCTTCCTACCTCGCCAATTCACATCTGTGGCGAGCCATCCATTCCAGTGAGTTCTGTTAGCTGTTTAGGTCAGGGTGTATGACGTCTGGAAAAGTTAGGGAAAATGGAATTCGGCTTCATTTTCAGACAATGTTTCCTGTCATATACTGAGTCAAACCGGTACTCAAGTCTGTGTCGATCAGAAATACAATTGAAAGGATACTGTGACGAATGCAGACCTCCAGTGGATACTCTAAGGAGTTAGCAACAAAGTTAGCGTCCGAACTACAAAACTCTCTTCAGGAAGTAATTCCTTTGATACTTCAAAACTCTTACAAATTTCCAGGGACAGTCCTAATGTTAACCATTCTGCTCTCCTATTGATGAAAGAGTCACGCGAGCGTGAACGGAACGTGTTCTCTTCACATTGTCGATGATGCACTTCGAGCAGGTGACAAGTCCAATAATACTATGAAGCTTCTTTGGAGCTGTTGGAAAGTGTTCAAATATCTTACCTCGAGACGAGCAGATTACTTACATTTTGCAAAAACATAAAATGCAAAAGATCGATGTGCGAAAAATTGTGCGACTCAATGGGTAGAGAATGTTTATGTTCCTGCTGTGGAAACAAATATTGCTCAAATTCCTAATTTGTAGGTCTGTGTCGAACATGCGACACATATTAAAAAGGAACCAGAGTCAAATTCTTACAAGCATGTGAAGGAGACATTGAAAGATCCTCTGTTAAAAGTAAGACTTGGTGAGTTCAGCTCTTAAATTGGAGCTTTTCTTGACAAAATTTCAGAGTTGGAAGCCAATTTTGCCATTTTTGTTCGAAGCATTCGAAACCATGATAGATTCTCTCTTACGGCGTTTTGTTAAACCGACTGCAACACGTCATCTCTCCATACTCCAACGATTATACGTTCCCTTGAGGTCAGAAAGTTTCCTTGATTCAAAAATAATCGATGTAGTCTCTGCTTCTAGGTTGGCGCTGAAGCTCGTTTCAGAGAAGCAGACATCGATTTTTTTACAGAATGTAGAGATTTGGTACATGAAATTCAGAAGCAGTGCCCAGTCAAATATGAGGCTGTTGAAGACTCTGGTTGCCTTGATACTCTGATCATAGCGTCTGATGGGAAGCGGAAGTTCATCTTACTGAATCTAGCGGTGAAGGAGATTGTTCTCTGCCTGAGTCACGACTGCAGCTGAACGAAGGTTTTTCTATTAATGAGGAGCTGATCATGGAAAATATGAAAGATTGCTCACTTATCTCAGAGAACAATTAAGGATCATATACAAGTTTTCTATGATGGTGAAGCCAAGCCATTTGAGGTAAAAAAGAATAATTTTGCCGTCGAGAAACACAACAACTCGATACAGAGAAGCCAGAAAGATGAATGAATCGGTGGCAAATGACCGCTTCGAAATAAAAAGGAAATTGGCGGAAATAAAGGATAAAGAAGAACTCAGGAAGAAACGTTTGTTGAAAGTTCAACGAATTGATCAAGATGTCAGTGTATTGAGGAAATACGTTAGGTTAGGAATTAGGTTTCAATTTGTAATTCAAAGTCATTGATAAAGTAACTCACATTTTAACGTCCCCTTTCACATCACCCAAATTTGCAGGACTGACTGTTTAATTTACTGTTCACCGAGTCCATTGCTGCTGCCCACAGTATGATAACCATTGTTGGAATTTATCAGAATTACACTTATCCGATTGCTTTAATTTTGCTTTCTTCAGTTTGTTATTCAAATGCATCCCGTTATTGTTCCGTCATCCAATTTTTGATTCATGTACATGTTTTGTAAATGGAGATGTTTCATCCACAGAATTAGATTCATCTGCGCGCGCTTCGGTTTCCTAGAAAGGAAGAGCTATATGTACCCTTAATATTGAAATGGCACATCACAGAATTAGACAACTTGCTCCTTCTCGAATGGATAATTCGTGTATCACTTGCTATTGGAAATGGCAAACAATAAGCTGTCAGCAGAGGACAGTAGAGCCAGTGAGAGATGCGTGCGTGCTGTGATATCACTTCGCACACACCAAAACACACATCGATGCCTGGCTTCGATTCAATGTATGCACTATACAGTGAGCAATGCCGAGGAGAGGATGTGAAGTCATCAAGTGAACTAATTTTCGTACGCCTGCTACTTTCTTTAATAATGATCGGAAGGGTCAACATTATGGAGAAAACTTGTGCGCAATGATCTGAATTCTTCGAATCTGAAGGAATTATGGCAATCGAAGCACTTTGCTGGAACTCACATTAATCCGCAAGCGACGCACGACTTTTTTCCTATCTCTGTAAGGTATTAGGAATTCCTTTTTGCCCACTTAATAGGTTCCTCGATGTGCCGTCAATTTCGTATTAATCACACTTCTAGCAAACCGAAGCAGATAAACAAAATATTTAGTTCTGTGGTTTCAACCGTGTTTATAAACTAAGTAGCCTTTCGATTATAATGAAACCATTCATAAAAGCGTGATTACTTGCTAGTTCAGTGGAGTATTTATTACAGTGTAGATGGAATCCTATTTCCAAAGGGCTTTACTCAATTTGCTAAGCAGAAAAAAGGATTAGAAGGTATAGCAGAAAATAAATTTTGTTGATAATTTATTTCATTTTATCGATTTCAACGTGTTGGTCGACACCATAAAGAAAACTATTTCATAAGTTCCAAAGCATGTAAGATAAAATTTAGAATTAAGCTTGAAAAAACCTGGAGATGTCAGGGAAAATTGTTTAGAGAAATCGTTATACACCCTGTAGGTGTTCATCTGGGCTGTTATCTTGCCTTTACGACCCATGTCTCAAGGACAATCTCCTCTTGCTTCACAATACTAAGACAAATCCGAGTCATCCGCTCATCTTCGTCACAATCCATAGCGGCCACCTTAGTCATCTCCCTCATTTTCAGTATACTTGTCTTACTGCTTAACAGCCCTAGCCGGTTTTCTGCAGACCGATAAGAAGCGCCTTAAAATGTGTTCAACGCAAGTGCCCGGGTTGTATTTTTAGCATCTCGTTTCGACCGCATTTCTCCCCTCCTACGTGAACTCCAAAAGGTTCAGGAAATAAATGCTGAGATTTTCGGCTGACTTTAGTCGTGTTTCGTTGTCTCCACAACAGTGCTCGTGTATATCTCTAAGCATCTCAAACTGACCTCCTCACTCCTTCGCACCTTCGCTCTTCATCTTCACAGAGTCTACATTCAGCACTGGTTCTGCACCAACGTATTGGTGGACGCTCTTTCCCCGCATCCGCCTCAGAAGTGTGGAACAGTTTTCCATCTACCGTTCAAGGATGTATGCCTACCTGTGTCGAATTTCAAGCGCTTGCTAAAAGAGCATCTGTATATGCAAGCTTTTGAATTTGTATTTCAATGGATTTGTGACATGGCCTCGAAGTCCATATGTGCGCCACGTGTTTCTGTCAAGTTCTTTTGTAAATAAGAGCGAAATAAACAGATATTAAGTCTTTAGTGCTCCTCTCAGCTGAGCGTCAAGTTATGTTCATCCAAAGAACGAAAACTGGCAAGCATTTCAAAAAAGCTGCTCCCTTCTATTGCCGCTCGTCTTTGGAATAGTTTGACAAATTGTTTGAAGACTTTCAAGTGTTCCTGAATTTTCAAATCTGCTGCTAGTAAGTTATGTTTTGATTTCGCTTGTAATTGGTTCCTTTTTTTTCTTGAGCTCTCAACTGCTTACACCTAGTCTTGAAGCGTTCATTTGCATATACCAGTTCGTGATAACATGAGTTCAATTTAAAGTGGAACATTTTTGCTTCTGACACAACAGCTCCAGTGAACAATATTTAGGTTGGCCAATTAGAGAGTTCAATGAAATAAATTTCCTCTGATCTGTAGACTTGATATGCTGAAGCGTAATTTCTTATTGCTGTCTAGACAGTCATCAGTACAACATGAATGACGACGTGATAGAAATTTTGACATCTAAAAAGCGACGGATAATTACGTGCTCAAACTCATCACTGGTAGAAACAGCTGAAATAACAGTATGCTTCACAGCATATGCTTCCGTTAACATCAGATATCTTTGATGATGACACAATTTGATGATGGGTGACGTAGCAGTTAACATCTCAGAAAAGCAGGAATTATTTGTTTTATTCAGAATGTAAAAAGTTAAAAATACAGTGCGCGACAGCAAGTTGGAAACTTCGCATAAATCTACGGATACGTACATTTTCCAACACCTTCTAAATTTCTTGCTATTAGGAAATATCGACAAATTTATAATCATCTGAAAGAGAGTTTTCGGATCTATCATTTGAATGTTGTTGAATTAATTGTATTTGAAATTGGTGGTTCCTAGAGGCCCATAAACCCGAAAGCACCAAATTTTCTTTGACTTGTTTTGACAAGCGCATAAATCAATTTGAAACATTCTCCTTGTGATGTTCAAAACCGTCACAACATTGACTTTCAGAAGATATAGTTTGACAGTGTTTTCTCGAAGTTTATAGGCAATATTTTGAAAGTAGTATAGATAGAAAATGTGGCGATTTTTTCAGTTTCAGAATGTGTTGCGATAATGACAGAAATAACGCTGTTAACTAACTGGTGGCATTTATTTACCTCAAAACTAGTGTTTCCTGCTTTTGTTGGGTAAATTTAAAGCCCTTCGAAGAAATATTCATATACATAGGAATATACATAGGAAAAATACAAAAATATGTCGCCAAGTTCTTGTGTGGTGTAATCTTGAGATTATTTGTACAGATATACGTGTATTTCCGTGAATTACGTTAGAATTCATTATTGTACACGTAATTTGACCGATTAACCACATCTTGCTTGGTTGCAGTGTGGTAGATTTGATAGGACATTGTTTGACATCCATGTGCACCGAGTCGTATGCTATCAAGAGTTGCATGTATGAATGGTGCTGAATTCACACATGCTTTGTTCCAAAGCTAAGGCTTCGTAGTTCGTAGTCATCGATTTCGATATTGTTCTTCTGAGTCTTGAGAGGTGATTAGTATTCGTAGAAATCGAAATGGTTAAATAAAAGCAAAGTCAGGTCACTCTTGTCTTGTCTGCAATGCCTTAGTCAAAAGAAGAGCGTATCGAAATTGTTCTCCTATCTGGAACAGGAAGCTGTCGCAAGGTTGCTACAGAATTCAACGCACGGCACAGCGGCGGTTCACAGGTCACTCACGATGCTGTCGCAAAACTCATCGCCAAGTTCAAGAAAACTGGGAGCGTCTAAGATAGAAGAAGTGGCCGTCCACGTACATCAACTGATGAGGACACCGCTACGAATGTTCTGGCCCGCTTTTCGCCCCCCGCCAAACAGTCCAACCAAAAGTACACGTCGGTTGTCTGCAGAAATCGGAGTCAGTCAGTCCAGCATCGTCCGCATTACGAAGGAGAACAAGTGACATCCGTTTTTAAGATCCAAATGATGCAGCACCTTACCGAGGACGACCTGGACCGTCGCATGGGTTTTGCGAGTGGGCCCTCTGAGGATGGACAAGGACTATGACTTCTCCAGTGGAATCCTTTTTTCGGACGAGGCCAACTTTTATGTCAATGGAGAAGTTAACCGGCAAAGCATTCGATACTGGAGTGATGTCAATCCGCACTGGATGGATCCATCGAAGATGCAAGGTGCTCAGAGGTTGATGGTGTGGTGCGGATTGCGGAATATCAGGATAATTCGACCCTTTTTCTTCGAAGACAGCTTGACTGCTGAAAGATATCATGCCATCCCTTTTGACGGAAGACTGAGATTTTCCTACGTATTTCCAACAGGATGGTGCTCCTCCTACGTATTTCCAACAGGATGGTGCTCCTCCCCATTATGGACTTTGTGTTCGTCGATGGTTGGACCAACAATTTCCGGGCCATTGGATCGGCCGCAGAGGTCCAGTGGAATGGCCGCCGAGGTCACCAGATCTCTCACCGCTTGACTCTAATTTGTGGGGCCATTTGAAGGCTATGATGCATCGCGTCAAGCTGAGAGAGATTTGGAACACCTGAAGAACCGGATTCGTGAGGCCTGCAGTAGCATTTCACCTGACATTCTCACCAAAGTGCGACGCAATTTGGAAGAACGCATTCGAAGCTGCCATTTACTGGAGGGTACTCATATAGAGCACTTGATTTAGTTCACTCCATGCTTTACTTCCTTGTTTTGTTGCTCTAATAAATGTATTTCTGGATAAAGAGGTTTTCCCTATGTATGGCGACTTTTGAATCACCCTGTATATGGTATTATATATCAATAATATCATTTTATTATTGACCTTGTCTTCGTTCTATAAATTAAGTAGGTCTTTGAGAATGGATTATTATCAAGTAATCTTTGATCCATTTCAGGGCTGGACGTTACACGTACGAGGTTGGCACTACTGAGACCTTGAGGCGCAGTGTTAAGAAGGTGGAATACGACATTGTGTCGACAAGAATCATCCGAGATGTGCAGAAGGAAGTGATGGACACATCCTAACCTTTCTAAATCAGTTCCATTTTTATTGATGAACTAAATAAACAGACTGTCTGAAGTTGTTGGCGAAAAATATAACTGTTGATCAGTCTGCTCTTTTTTCTTATCGGTGTGATTTCCAGTCTTTATAACGTGCTCTATGATAATGCCCATATTATAACATGGTACAGGTCAGGCCCCTTCTTATAATTCTAATTGCTGATCAATTCACGACCAGTCAGTTGGTGGTTTTATGACTTGAGCACGAAAGCTTGTTTTACGGAACCATCTGCTCATCATTTGTTGAACAGTATTCGATAACTGAAGTGCTAGATGATGTAAACTACATTTTCAAATTTGGAAAAGTTCCCTTGAATGTGAATGATGCATTTGGTTGGTCAATCCCTCTCCCTGTCGCCTATCAGAAAAAGTCCGGTAAACGATCACATGAGGAATAAAGTTTGTATTATTATAGAGACCATGGGCATCCGCTATTTTGTATGGCCTATACCTATTTGTAGTGTACCACTTCTGCAAAATGTTGTGTCATTTGATGACTCAAACGGCTGCGAAAAGTCGAAACCGTGCGGCTCTAAAAGAAGTTTTCCATCATTTAACTGCTATTAGGCATAATAGCAGAAAAACCTGAAGTGTGTATGTTTCCGATCGTACCCTCGGACGGCCAAGCTGAGTGCTTAGGTTTTCAAATAAAAATAGGCTAGGCCCTATCTAAAAAAGCGATAGAGTTTAGAATGCTGGCAGTCAATGATGAGTTATGATCAGGGAAAACAATTTTCCGTTTTTTTTACGGAACTAGTCTAATGCAAATTTCAAATTTATGCATACACCCCCCTGTTATTGAGATCCATGAGTAGGCCTACTTGTCGATCAGAAAATTAGAATTTGAGCACATCTCAGGGACCGGATTAAAACCTAGGTTTTGAGAATCACTTGACATCAAAGAAACAAGAATATCTGTTCAAATTGAATGTATGTCTCTGTTTGATACAGATGCAACTCAACGTGAAATGCTTCTGGTCTATACACGTTAGATTATTGCCAAGCTGGGCAATCGCGTCTGATTTTCAATTATACCATTCCTATATAATATATTTGCTTTTCAGATCTATCAACTGAAAAAACAATGTAATAAAGTCTATTTGAAATTGTTTCAGCAGTGCTCTTATTTACAACTGCGTTTTGCAAAGCATCTGAAAAAGTGGAATATTAGATATAGGCTCTACTTGTTGCAGTTTGGACATATAAAAATGTCTTGATTTATTATTAAAATGCGTTGTAGTTCTGTAATTACTAAAAAGAGGCAATGAAAAGGAATATTTTGTTGCTGGCTGACAAATATTTTGAAATTCATACAATATCAGCTGATTTTCTCTGGTTTCGTTGCACTCAAGGTAAAAACACGTCTATTTCCTATGTAGCCCTTTATAATATTAATGGATTGACCCAAAGATAAAGCCGTGAATTATTGAGGAAGGTTTTTCAAGCCACCCTTGACCTTTCTGGGATATATCAGACACAGATTATAAAAACTTACTGTACATATAAGCCTATACATCTCGGAGATGCTTTTGTTCACTATAATAGAGCTATGAAGGGGTTTCAATTGATTTTTTGACAACATGTCTTACTCCCACTAGAATTTGTTCAATTATCTCGCATTTCAGTACCCCGTAGGCCCCTTATAATTGGAACCATGAAACTTGATATAACGAACTATTAGTCCGACAAATCCCCCTACCAAATCGATAAATCAAAACTCCACTTTGTGAGACGAAAACATTTCTATTCGTCAAGAACATGATGTACTGACTTTTAAGTTTTTCACAGTACAAATAATGCACACGCAAGCGAGAGGCTTCTCTCATTTTCTACGTTTCAACCGAACTTGAGACCAGCGAAGAGAAGCATAACTTCGTTACAGAAATTATATCAATATTAGAAGTAATATATTTTGCATTCAACGTTTAAGGACTGTACAAATAACACTCCAATTACAAATTTCTTCGCTGATCAAAACATTGCCTGCCGTACAACTACGGCATCAGAAGACTTAAAAGAGAAAAAGTTACAGCAGATTTATACCGTTGATTGAAAGCTGCATAAGATAGGTTAAAAAAGAACAACCAGTAATATCGCTGTTCCACTTGAGTCACAATAATTTTCACAAACAAGTACGAAGAGTCAACCACACCGTAGTATAGCACGCGTGACAATAGATGAACAAGAATGAAACACGATCACGCCATCCACTTACTAGTGATATAAAAACACGCCGACAAATACGTTTCAGCTCAGCTATGTTGATAGACAAAGTCGATAAAAATGAGAACTTTTAAAATATGTACACGAAATGAAGAGGAAAAGAGGAAATGAAATATGAGCGCTGAGATTGCGTTTTACTGGCGTCTTACTGGGAGATTGTGTGAACTAAACATTTGAGTAAATAAGCGATTGATAAATTACCATGTTCGTCAATAGAACAAAAACTTTGGCACACCAGAAATACTTGCCACCACAGAAATAGCTTTGTCATAGAAGAGGAAAAGTAAATACTAAACTCATACAGCTAAAGGACTAATTTAACAACATGAAGTATGCCTGTCAAAAAAAGCGGATTGCTTTATGATGTCAGTACATTCGACATGCACTAGTTGGCGAAATAAAAATAGGGGAAATGGCTGATGATGAAGATATGGAGAACATTTAAGAATCCCACTTCTCAAGATGCTAGCTGCTGCCGATCTTTGATTTAACTGTTGTGATTTGAATCCCTCCCTTTCTTGAGAATGGAACGGTTTTGAAAGACGGGTTATATTTAGCGGACACACTGGGCGGAGGTGAGGTACGTGCTGTTCGCAAGATAAATGTGGCCAGGATTGGACTAAAGACAAAAACCAGCACGTCTGCGATATCATAACCAAACACGTGTATCAAATTGACAAGACAAATTCAAAACACAAGTAGTAATACAAGTTACAAGACAAACGGGTTGCAAGTTTAAACTCAAAAACCACGGTTAAATCCGTTTTTACAATTGAACACATCTGACAAACATCTATGAAGCCTTTATTCTTGGCAAATCACTTTCAGTCTGCGCTCGGTGTGAGAAATTAAAGCCAAGAGCAACCACGAATTATATGTAAAAACAAGTTGTAAAAAATTCTGCGCTGAGCTGCGCCCTGTAGTACATAATAATACACATACGTTTGTTGGGTAGTTACCATAAATACAACAAAGTCGAATAAAAACATTATTAACATTTGTGGGAATATCTTGAAATTATGCGACGGGCGTTAAAATTCACGAGTTAAACCACTATCAAACCAGTCATTGAAGCATTTTATGAAAACATGGTAAAGACATTTTGATACTTTGAAATATGAAAAAGATGTTTTATTAAGCATCAGCACGATTTCCGATATATTAAGCAAAGAAAACAATTAATTGTCAGTAAGTCATTCTGCAGAGTTGGTATTAGTAAGATCTTTACATCTCAAATTCTTCAAAGTCAAATGTCTACTTCAAATTACTTTAGTTTGACAGTGATTATATCGTTTCAGCACTAGAGGATGCATTCAATGACCTTTTGACGAATTTACTTCCCAATACAAGCCCATGCGAGCAGTACTAGCGTTTTCCTAATTCATTGGTTAGTATAAGGCGACTGCTTCACAATGGATTGAGAAGTGCAACATTCAAAATAAAAAAGGAAATATGACAATTACAAACAAGATGTCAGTCAGTGCGCCTACTGCAATATACTGATGTGCATTGTGGATGCTTTACTATATGCTGACACGTTTCACAAGAAGGCACGTACACTAGCACATACAACTCAGTCATCAATCATCCGTGCATTCAGCGCGTCATGTTGCATTGAATAGTCAAATTCATATGCATATTTGAGAGAATGCATGCTCTGGGAGACATTAGATGCTTTGATTGTAAACACGCATAATCTGTTAAGGCATCCGAAATTGCTATGTGATAATGCTCGTCTATACATTATTGTCTAAAGTAAGAAAATTGTTGTTATGTATAATATACAAAATATTCCACATAGAATACATAGAGAAGGAAGAAAACGATCATTTCTCGTGTCGTCAGTTGTGTTTTCGAAGAAATAGCACCTAGTACATTGGGTTTGTGAAGACACTACTTAATAAATGGTATGAGTAGTGCAAAACAACACACGAAATCATGCCATCTATGGATAACGAAATGATTGACCAACAAAAATGATAAGATAGCACGATTAATTTTCACCGAGATCATCACCTCCGCCTGGCGCTTCATCCTGAACGGCATCAAGATCAAGATGTAAGTTTCTATGAAACTCCTGGTTCCCTTGAAGATTGTCAACATTTTGCTCGTGAGGTTGTTGATTTGGCTGCTGTATTTGCTGTTGCTGAGGGTGCTGATGATGATGATGGTGGTGGTGGTGATTGTGATGATTATGATTCAGTTGCATGACAGCACCATTGGCCACCGCAGCAGCTCCATCGCCAGGACCAGCTGATTCATAAACTTGATCGAAATCATTGGAAAATAACTCCTCCTGAAGTTGGCATTTGCGCGACAAGGTACCAGCCCCACAATCACAAAAGAATCTGAAGATACACAAAGACCGTACATCAATTCGTAGACTAAGAATCAATAGGTTACAATGATGGCATACAATCAATAAGAAATTCAATAAACGATAATTCAAAAGGAAGGGAATGCCGAGTAAACTTGCTGACATTCAAATTATTTCCAATTAATTTCAGTCTTCTCCACGAAGCTATCTTCAGGTATAAATTGCTATTATGCTAATGTAAGTTTACTTGGCATTCCCTTCCTTTTGAATTATTTACAATGAGCCAAGGCAGTTTTTCACAATATACGATAGTATAGCGGTAAATCTAAGTAAGCCTACCAGGGGATGCAGAGCCGGTATCGTTCACATTAATATTCCTTGACGTGAACAGAAACTTCTTAACATTTATGCGTCTTGATAAGCGATCATTATCATCTTGAGAATGCCAAATTCACCCATCAGTAACAGACAAATCGGTTTTTCCTACGAATACATTGTTACAGACCATCGACACATTGCTTCTTCGTTGAGATGAATATCGTCACCGGCTCGACGTTCCACGCAATCGCCCAGTTATTAATCGTGATGCAACGCAACGTGACAGAGAATGCCACAGCAGGTTCTGAATGTCGAGATATGCTTGCAGCTTTCTTTTATGCTATTAGCCCAGAAAATAGACTTGATAAATATAAAAATTAGGATTTTTACGGACTATATAAGTTTGCAGAATAGCAAATGCGACAATAATTCGATCAGCAGTAAAATCCATAAAGAAGTATTGCTTCCAAGGCACCAAGACGGCGCCGAGGCTTCTCATAGGCATTGTGTAGAAGCACCAAGCGCAAGACGTGCTCCTATAAAACATTGGTGATGATTTTGTAACAACAATAATTTTTGTCGATCAAAAACGCTAGATACACGGACGTTCTTCTTATCTTATGTGACAGTTCGACAATTTTGAGCCAGGTTAGAGCATTTATCCAGAGTATATTAAAGCAGATTTCCCATAGGTATTGGATACTTGAAATACAAAGTATTTGGTATATTTCTTACTAGAAAAATACTTTACCAGCAAAGACCGGTAGATATTGAGCTTCAGGTAAGGGAATGAATATACCGAATTGTTTTTAGTGTGATTTCTACGAACACTTGATTTTGTTGTATTCAAATCATGGAATATCAAATTCTTTGGCTGACTTTGAGCACATATTTGAGAGAGTCCAAATTGAAGGATTCAAAAGCATAACTGAAATGGCGATTTTTCTAGAGAAGGATTACTTTATCAGATTAATGATGGCATGATATGATGACTAAGTAATGACTGTCCGCGCATCAAAAAGATGCTTCATTCATTCCCACTAAAATTACTTAAATACTATGTTAAGTGTTCGTAAAAGATTCTAAGAAATAATGTTGCTGAATGCTGCCGTATGATCATGAGTCAAAACAAATAAAATGCGCTTGAATTTGAGAACATTGCGAGAAATTGCAGTGAATCCCTGATATTGAGTACATAAACCACTGCATAAGTTCAAAGTGCGAATTGTTATTTATGAGGAATTTTTATAAATAAATCGATAATTTCCCGTCTGTTTAAGTTGATGCCGCCACCATCTGCGCACACAGCGTAGGAATGATGATCAAGATGTGGAGTTATGCCATGATGCAGGCCTAGTATTTCGATTGCATCTTATGAGATAACAGAATTGAACCCGAGGCATCTTCCTTTCCCCACCAACAAGCCTATGCTTCTCTAAATGGCAGAGCTAATTGAAGAACATCTCTTGTATTGTCAAATGCATACCGGACGTGCACGAGTTTGGAAATATTATACCTCTATTTACTTGCATCAACGAAGAGAATCAACGTCCTCCTCCACTACACCACGCGTGACAGTTCACTAGGCAAAAATTAAACAAAATTAGCTTCCAACACTTTGTGAGATAAGCGAGCCCAGTGACAACATTTTAAAATAAAAACGACAAGTATTGGTCGATCGATTTCATGTCCGTTTTCATGACATATCTTCAGGATATTATCTAGATAAATCTAGATAAAACCTTTAAATATAAAAGGATGAGAACTTGTCAAGCTAAAAGAACAATTGGCAATTGCGTCTAACTCCTCGAAAATTGAATACAAGCTATAAAAATACCATAACATCTGATTTACATTTACAATTAAGTCTAAAACTGTCAAGGTAACAATGCTAAAACAATAAAATTGGGACTGAAGATTCGTGTTCGTTCATCAAGGTTGAACTATTGATTTCTTTCATGACCAGACTTTCAGCAGTGCGAGTGTACTTTGTGCGAAAACTACAGTCCGTTTCATAAAAAGTGGATCATCCTAAAATTTGACTAAATAAAACATAAGTATGATACAGAAAGCATTTTTCATGTTATTTCATGTCCCTAATATATTTAAATGTCCTTATATAATCTGATAAGCTATGATGCAGTAACGGTTCTTAAGAAGCTAATATTTTGTGGCCCTACCCTTATTGTCAATGACATTACCAATTCGTCTAGGCATTGCTTCGATGATATCGTTGATTTTTGACTGATCTAACTTTCTCCACTCTCTTTTTAACAGTGACGTAAGTTGTGATACGCCATCTGTAGGTAGCAGTGAACGACGAACGTTACGTTTTAGAATACTCCATACATTTTCTATGGGATTCAGATCAGGAGAACGAGTGGCCAAGATAATGTCCTAAGCCCTAATTGAGACTTGCATAAGTTGACTCTACTACTCCTGTGACACGTAGCATTATCATCCATAAATAACCAAGTCGATGGATCACCAAGTTGATCTGTCATTTGGCCAATGTTCATTCGTAAAACATTCACATAGCGTTCAGAATTCATGGTTCCTTGTTGTATGTGAAGTTCAGAGCGGCCATTGGTCCAAATGCCAGCCCAAATCAGTAGAGTCGCACCACCTTGTACCCGGGGACGATGTAAATGTCTCGGAATTTCCTGATCAGATTTTATCCATAATCTCAATTCGACCATCACTATCCTTCAGACGGACTGATGCCTCATCAGACCAGACAACCCGATCCCATTGATTTCGCTAGTGACAATGACTCATTGCCCATCTGAGACGTCTTTTTGTATGCTGATCTGATAATTCGATCTGAGAGGGCCTCTTACAGCTCTTGAAATTCGACTCAATAAGTCTTCTACGAATAGTGGACTTAGAAATAGACGAGTCTAGTGCAGCCATCTCAGTTAACGAGAGACTTGGATCAACTTTAACAAATCTCAAAATTAGGCGGTCTATACGTTTGGATGTTTTGCGTGGACGGCCAGAGCCCTCTTTACGACAGAGTCGAAAATCATCATTATGCCATCGATGCACATTTGTGTAAGGGACATTTAGTCGCTTGCTTGTAGCTCGCAAAGAAAAGCCTAGTTCTAGCAAGGCTGACACTTTGCCTTTTATGAATGCGATCTCGTTGTTGTTCATTTGTGCTTTGTATTGTTTTCAACCGGTAAGAGATAGATTTCTAGCTGAAAGCAATCAGGAGTGCTGCCAACACCACCACAACGAAGTCAGGAAGGTATGGAACATGAAGTCCAGTTAATCACATGTAGCAGTTACATTATTGTTGATGAATAATGGTGCTATACTGGCTCTGATTGACCGATTTTCTTTATTTTTGTTTTGCTTGATAGCTTTTGGCTTGTAGAACAACATATTACATAACAAAGGAAACAAAATGTAATTTTATAAGAGTGAGGTATGATTTTGTGTAACATTGCTAAATGAAGATCAAATTATCTACTACTTTTTTATCTATAAGCAGGAAAACAACTCAATATTCATGCTTGAAATTTCCAACAATGATATTAGTAAGCACAACTGACATATCTTCCAAATTTCAGAGAAATTCGTTCAAGTTTGGCGGAGTTAGACAAAGTTGAAGTTAAGGCGATGTTTAAGGGTGATCCATTTTTTATGAAACAATCTGTATTTGGAAATTGTCATAGCTATTTCTATGAACGTGTTTGGTAATTTCAGAATCTTTAGGTCTACCTTCCAAGTGTTCACGAATTCTGCTGATATTACCAAACACGTTCATAGAAATAGCTATGACAATTTCCAAATACAGATTGTTTCATAAAAAATGGATCACCCTTAAACATCGCCTTAACTTCAACTTTGTCTAACTCCGCCAAACCTGAACGAATTTCTCTGAAATTTGGAAGATATGTCAGTTGTGCTTACTAATATCATTGTTGGAAATTTCAAGCATGAATATTGAGTTGTTTTCCTGTTATAGATAAAAAAGTAGTAGACAATTTGATCTTCATTTAGCAATGTTACACAAAATCATACCTCACTCTTATAAAATTACATTTGTTTCCTTTGTTATGTAATATGTTGTTCTACAAGCCAAAAGCTATCAAGCAAAACAAAAATAAAGAAAATCGGTCAATCAGAGCCAGTATAGCACCATTATTCATCAACAATAATGTAACTGCTACATGTGATTTAATGGACTTCATGTTCCATACCTTCCTGACTTCGTTGTGGTGGTGTTGGCAGCACTCCTGATGCTTTCAGCTAGAAATCTATCTCTTACCGGTTGAAAACAATACAAAGCACAAATGAACAACAACGAGATCGCATTCATAAAAGGCAAAGTGTCAGCCTTGCTAGAACTAGGCTTTTCTTTGCGAGCTACAAGCAAGCGACTAAATGTCCCTTACACAAATGTGCATCGATGGCATAATGATGATTTTCGACTCTGTCGTAAAGAGGGCTCTGGCCGTCCACGCAAAACATCCAAACGTATAGACCGCCTAATTTTGAGATTTGTTAAAGTTGATCCAAGTCTCTCGTTAACTGAGATGGCTGCACTAGACTCGTCTATTTCTAAGTCCACTATTCGTAGAAGATTTATTGAGTCGAATTTCAAGAGCTGTAAGAGGCCCCTCTCAGATCGAATTATCAGATCAGCATACAAAAAGACGTCTCAGATGGGCAATGAGTCATTGTCACTAGCGAAATCAATGGGATCGGGTTGTCTGGTCTGATGAGGCATCAGTCCGTCTGAAGGATAGTGATGGTCGATTGAGATTATGGATAAAATCTGATCAGGAAATTCCGAGACATTTACATCGTCCCCGGGTACAAGGTGGTGCGACTCTACTGATTTGGGCTGGCATTTGGACCAATGGCCGCTCTGAACTTCACATACAACAAGGAACCATGAATTCTGAACGCTATGTGAATGTTTTACGAATGAACATTGGCCAAATGACAGATCAACTTGGTGATCCATCGACTTGGTTATTTATGGATGATAATGCTACGTGTCACAGGAGTAGTAGAGTCAACTTATGCAAGTCTCAATTAGGGCTTAGGACATTATCTTGGCCACCTCGTTCTCCTGATCTGAATCCCAAAGAAAATGTATGGAGTATTCTAAAACGTAACGTACGTCGTTCACTGCTACCTACAGATGGCGTATCACAACTTACGTCACTGTTAAAAAGAGAGTGGAGAAAGTTAGATCAGTCAAAAATCAACGATATCATCGAATCAATGCCTAGACGAATTGGTAATGTCATTGACAATAAGGGTAGGGCCACAAAATATTAGCTTCTTAAGAACCGTTACTGCATCATAGCTTATCAGATTATATAAGGACATTTAAATATATTAGGGACATGAAATAACATGAAAAATGCTTTCTGTATCATACTTATGTTTTATTTAGTCAAATTTTAGGATGATCCACTTTTTATGAAACGGACTGTAGTTTTCGCACAAAGTACACTCGCACTGCTGAAAGTCTGGTCATGAAAGAAATCAATAGTTCAACCTTGATGAACGAACACGAATCTTCAGTCCCAATTTTATTGTTTTAGCATTGTGACCTTGACAGTTTTAGACGTAATTGTAAATGTAAATCAGCTCTTATTGTATTGTTTTTAGCTTGTATTCAATTTTCGAGGAGTTAGACGCAATTGCCAATTGTTCTTTTAGCTTGACAAGTTCTCATCCTGTTGTATTTAAAGGTTTTATCTAGATTTATCTGTTTATCCTGAAGATATGTCATGACAACGGACATGAAATCGATCGACCAATACTTGTCGTTTTTATTTTAAAATAGCTTCCAACAATTCAGAATTCTGCTTTCCTGTACTACTGTTTGATGATATATTGAGTAATCTGCAAAGTATCAGCCATTAAATACTTGATGAAGCACTCAAGAATCGCATTTCGTATAGCACTGTAGTAAAGAATTGAATTACATGTGTATCGATTAACATCGAACTATGGAAACAATTGAACTGCAGATCTACAGACATTACTAAGACATAGATTGCTGAGTTGCAAGATGAAGTCATAGCACCAACTGTAAAGTTAATGAAAGGAAAGATTTGATCTTTCACTGTCAAAAAATGCGATAAAGGCTGTTGGTGTGAATGATAGTGAACTTATAAACACTTTCGTCTGATGATTTCAGCTGACTGCTTATTTCACCAGTATCTCTCACATGTTGTTCACTTTTCTATCAATCATTTCAGATGTGCGGTAAAACAGAAAAGAGATAATTTGTCGCCTTCAATAGAAGCGACATTCTTCCTCCAGGTCAAACTGAGGCAAACACAATACAACTACAGAGGTTTTCAGTGTACTTCAACTATAAATACAGTGATTAACATACAATTATATATGTACACTGCACAACCGGAAAGATACATGACTGCGGCCTCAAAGCGGTGAAAGGGTGAAAACGGAGTCGCAATAACGCTTTGTCGTCTGAAGCTCATGCTTCTTTGGGTTCTACCTTGTCGGAAAGGTTTATTGTCGGCGGTTTGTGACCGTGCTCCGGCTAACTAGCAGGCTCTGGAATATTATTTTTATTTTACTGGTCATTGAATTTATTTGTGTTTGATTCACTGTTCATTCTTTTTCTCCACGTTTGTTTATTTTAGATGTGTGGTAGGCTTCGGCCGTCCCAATTAACACCACTCCCTGGTTTCCCAGATATGAACAGTCATCAGATGTTTCATGTTGTTGAATCAGATTTTTGGGCATGGCACTTATTTGGCTCATTTGTAATCGAACTTCCTTCCACTGTTCTCTTTTGCACTTCCTCATTTGTTGCAGGTTAATGTGTGACAGATCCAACGTATTCACGGCATACGGGCGTCAGGTAGTTCGAGGGTCCCGAACCCACTGGTAATGCTTTGGGAGGCAGGCCCGGTCAACTGCTCGAAAAAAGGCGGTACAGTTCCACTGCCACGGACATGCGTGGGTAGCTTTACTGAGGGGTTTAGCCCGTGTAGCTGTATCCGGTTCCTCTGTGGCCTACCTGACTTGTACCCATTGTTACGGCAAAGGGGTTCTCATTTGGGTTTCTTCAAGCTTTGGCCACATGAAATGTGCCTATAAGTGTCTGTTTTGCATATTATTTATTGCAGATTTGTTGCTATTATTCACATTTTCGTGATGCCTTTCAAAGTTTCTTGCATCACTTTGCTGTACAGTATAATTTTCGATCATTTGATTGATATTCTACGACAAATTATGAAAATGAGAAAGACACACAAGAAACGTAGTCAAGATCAAAACACTTTTCAAGATCAGCTTCAGCAACGCAAGAGGACTAAGGTCCAATTACGACGACATCAACATCTTCCTGCAAGGTACGTCACCAGATCTTCTGGCCCTGCAACAAACCAATGCACTCTCCAACAAACCAATGCGGATATTTTCAATGTTCTTTCTGACAAGATCGATTCTCTTCTACAAGAGTATCCCAGCGCTGAAGTTGCCGTTTTTGGTGACTTCAACGTGCACAATGTTGACTGGCTTGTGCACTCACGCACCACCGATCTCTCCGGTCAGGCAGCCCAGGATTTCGCTGTCTCTCACAACCTTAGTCAAATTGTCACTTGTCCTACCAGAGTGCCTGACAGAGATGGGGATACTGGATATCTCCTTGACCTGTTTCTCACATAAAATCCAACTTGTTTTTCACACATGGTTACTTCTGCCCTCACATGCCTTCTGCCTGATCACTGTGTTATCACAGTTTCTGGCAAACAAACTTACTCCACATCGTCTGCGCCTTTTCATAGAACAGTTTATCAATTCTCCAAAGCAGACTGGTGTGGCTTCCGCACTTTTCTTAGTCAAGTTCAAGCTGAGGATTTGATTCTGAGCGAGAACGTCCAGTTTCAAAGAAAGGTTCTGACTCATCTCTTCCATCAAATTACCGTCCTGTCACCCTGCTCCAATTGCTGGCAAGATTTTTGAAGCAGTGATTAATCAACACATTGTTAACATCCTGGAAACTCAGAACCTTCTATCAAAAGAACAGTATGGCTTCAGGCACTCTCGATCAACTGCAGATCTTCTTTCATATGTCACTGAACATGTGAGTCGTGTCCTTGACGGACAAGGTGAGACGAGATCCGTTGCCCTGGATATTTCAAAGGCATTCGATAAAGTCTGTCCTCAGGAACTCCTTAGAAAGCTTAAGTCCTATGGAGTTGCTGATCAATTCCACAAACTTCTTGCTTCTTTCCTTAGTGACCGGCAGATATCTGTCGTCTTAGATGGACAAAAGTCTTCCACCAAGTTTGTCAATGCAGGAGTTCCTCAAGGGTCAATTTTGGGACCCACTCTTTTTCTGCTGTACATCAACGACCTCCCAGACTGCCTAGTGAGTAAATTGGTGATGTATGCAGATGACACAACACTCTTCAATTCCAATGAGCGACTAGCTAAGAACACTCAGCAACGTCAGCAGTTATGCGACGTTCTTAATGAAGACTTACGCAGGGTCTCACGATGGGGCGCCAATTGCCTTGTTTCCTTCAATCCTTCAAAGACTCAGAGTATTCTGCACTCACGACTTAAAGGAGATGATGATCATAGCATTAAGATGTCAGATAATAGGATCAGAGAACAAGATTCCATCTCCTTCCTTGGATTGGCGGTTACGAAAGACTTGTCATGGATACCGTACATCCAATCCATTAGCAAGCAGGCAGCTCAACGCATTGGTAGTCTTTATCGTGCCAGCAGCTATCTTCCTAAGACTTACGTAGGGTCTCAGAATGCGGCGCCAAATGGCTTGTTTCCTTCAATCTTTCAAAACCTCGGAATATTCTTTACTCACGAATGAAAGGAGATGATGATCATCATAGCGTTAAGATGTCAGATAAACTGAGACATGCCTCTGTATTTACACTACAAGGAGAAAATCAAAAAAAGAAATCTTCAAAACGAAACGGCGTTGGGCATCTAGAAGCACCAGAAATGATAACAACATATGGACAGTTGTTGGGGAAATGTGTGACTTGAAATTTAAGTCGAGTGCCCTTCAGACAGTTACCAAGAAATACAAGAATTAGTCATCGCAGCCGAGAATTTTGCAAGTAGCTGGAGTAGAGTCTACCCACGAATTTTCTCAATGGTCACCCGAGATCTCACCCAACATTGTTCTCACTATGATGATGTCACTCAAATCCTTATCTCCCGGAATTGATGATCTTTCTGCTAGACTTATTCGAGAATGCTCTCATCTCTATATATCTCATCTAACCTTATTCATGGAAGGTAGCCAACATTGTATCAACTCCCAAATCAAGCCGATTGGATTGTGACAGCTTAGGCCTATATCCCCCTATTGCCAATTGTGTACAAAATGCTCCAAAAATAGCACTCAAGTCGATTGCCAGCGGATTGCACTCTCCAGCTTGGAAAGAACCAATTCGCCTATAAGCCGAACACAAGCACCCTACACGGCCTGATTACATTTCATGACTTCGTTATTTGTGAACTTGACTCTCCTGATGCTCAAGGCTTTCTTGTAATTTCCTTCAACTTAAAGCGTCCTTTCGATTCCGTGGACCATCGTGCACTTCTCAACACTGATGGCGATCTGCCTAGTGGCTTCGTTAAATGGATATCGTCGTTTTTAGAAGACAGATACTTCCGCATTTCCCTCGAGAACATCGTTTACAGTTTGTTTTGCAGGATATCATTGGGGGTTCCTCAGAGTTCAGTTATTGCACCATTGCTTTTTACTGCTCATGGTGAAATACACAGACGACGTTCTAGTAGCCATGCCACTTTTCGATGACACCAACATCGACGAACGTACTGCATCAGCTGAGATCAAAATCTTTGACGACTGGTCCAAATCTCATGGCTTGTCCATGAATAAACAGAAGACCAAACATCTCGACAACACCGAAACCAACTTCGCGAAGGAATTGAAGTTTCTGGGGTTTATTTTCACAGAAGCACTGAAATGGGACTCTCAGCTACTGCACCAATGCAAAGGTGCCAGCAGAAAAATTGATGTCCTTAGACGCTTCAAAAAGGCCGGTATCTCCAAATCTGATCTGATTGTAGTCTACAACGCATTCATCAGGTCGGTTTTGGAATACAATTCTCCTTTCTTTATCGGAAAAAGAATTCGTCTAAGTTGGAAAAGCTCAACCGACAATGCCATCGTATTATCTGCGGGAATGAATGGATCAGGGCGGTCTTCAAAATCAGGACGATCGACGCAAAATCCGTGCCTTGAAAGTATTCAGCGACCTATTTTCACCAGAAAATTGCCTACACAACTTGATGCCTTAACGTCTTGTACACTCCAACCACTTAGAAATGCCTTTATCACGGACTCAGAGAAGAAGAGACTCATTTATCCCTACCTGTACTCTATAACTTCAACATGTAATCCATCCTTCTATCTGTCTACTTTTTATGATTTGTTTCTTAGGTACTCGTGCTTGAATGATGTATTCCAACATGCGATTCAACCTCTTATGCACAAGAGTTTTGCGATTGTCTGTGATTTCATTATCTAAATAAAACGTTTTATTGTTACTAATAGGATCAGATTCCATCTCCTTCTTTGGATTGGCGGTTACGAAAGACTTGTCATGGAAACCCTACATCCAGTCCATTACCAAGCAGGCAGTTCAACGCATTGGTAGTCTCTATCGTGCCAGCAGCTATCTTCCACCACAGACTGTCTGCTATCTTTACAAGTCCACTATTCGTCCTCTGATGGAGTATTGTTGTCATCTGTGGGCAGGCGCTCCACAAACGCATCTTAACCTCCATGAACGGGTTGAGAAACGTGTCAAGAATCTCATGGGTGAAAAACTTGCTAGCAAGTTGCAGCCGCTCTCCGTCAGACGGGATGTTGCTTCACTCAGTCTCTTCTACAGGTACTATTTCGGTAGAAGCAGCTCTGCAGTAAATGAGTGCGTACCCAAACCTAAGATCTTCTCCAGAAGCACACGCAGAGCTAATGCACTCACATGCTATCATGTGAGGTTAGATCGCGCACGTACTGTGAGTCGCTCGAAAAACTTTTTTGTTCGCACGGTACAGGTTTGGAATCAGCTTCCCCAGACCACTTTCCCTGAATCTTGATACCTTCAAAAGGCGTGCGAACAGGTTTCTGATGAGGAAAACTTAATCAGATCAGAAGATTTGTTTTTCTTTTTATTGATTTAAAATAATACAATTTGCTACTTTTTCATTGAGTAACCCCTAGCTTCGTTCATGGCTCATAGGTGTGCTAGGGGTGAAAATTCTGTACATAATGTCTAGCATTGTGACCGAATGCAGATCTGGGTAGTGATATCTAATTGATTTTATCAAGGGCAATAATAAGCCGGTTAACTTTCCCAATTCTTGGCTAGAAGTGTGGCACTGTAATTGATACAATAATTCCTTATTTCCAATAATGAGGAATCAGCATGCAAATCCTAAGTTGGATACCAAATTTCAAAGCAGATTAGGGGCCCTGCACAGTATACAACTGTTGATTTTAAGTTAACAACAGGCACGGTGGAACCGGGGGTACGTGCCCCCTAAAAAATAAGCAACTTTCATGCCCTTCTTCCATAATTTAATTGATGCTCAAAATTTTTAGGCATCTCATTGATCTGACAGAGTCAAAGATTGCCAATGAGTTGCCAAGTCATCATTTTCCACTTTTTTCTGTTAAGCACAATCCCGTTCAACTAAAACCGATGACAGAACGCGCACGTACTGTGAGTCGCTCGAAAAGCTTTTTTGTTGGCACGGCACAGCTTTGGAATCAGCTTCCCCAGACCACTTTCCTTGACCAATACAATCTTGATAGTTTAAAGAGGCGTGCGAACAGGTTTATGGTGGGACAGCTCAATCAGAAGGTCTGTTTTTTTCGTATATTTAAAGCAGTACAATCAATTACTTTTTCATTGATCACCGGTGACCCTAGCCTCGTTCATGGCTGTTGGGGTGCTGGGGGTTATTATTCTATAAAAAATGACAGCAAATTAGACGGCCTTAATTCCGCAACTGATGCAGATGATTCATAAGTTCATTATTCATAGGAAAATGACAGGAGAAATATCGGCTGACAAACCAACTTACTCAGTAACAATGTACTTCAGAGCCCGCTGTTAATAGTGTTTAGACAAAGTTTCTACTTGCTGCGGCTGAAGGTGCTACCATAAAAGAGGTACAGCCAATGTGTCCTCAAGAAGGCTGGCTGCGCGGTTTGTTATTTCGGTCAAATTGAAGCAGTCCCCTCACAGGAGTCTGTGTACAACATCTCCGATCATGACTGCCGAATAGTAAAGAAATATCCTTACTTACTTACTGACCGGTTTTACGTCCTTGGTTCCACCAGTTTTGAGGGTTGGACGGTATTCCATGCCGACTCCAATGTTGAGGACGGATAGCGCTCCTCCATGCACCTTGATCCTGTGCAGTTCGACGATCGAGCCGCAGGTCGCGGAGGTCCTTGTCCACATTGTGAATCCATCTTTTCCTCTGGCCTCCTCGGATGTTCGGACCAGGCACTTCGAAGGTCATAATTTTCTTTGGCCATAGCCAGTTAGGCATACGCTCCAAGTGCCCGAACCATCGAAGGCGACTTGACCTCAGAACGCTTTTAAGGTTTGTGATGCCTAGGGCATGCCTTAGCTCAGCCATAGATTTCCGCTCACTTAACTTCGTGGAGCAGATCCATCGGATCATCGCATTTTCATTTCTTTCCAGTCAGTAGGGATGCAGGTGAAAGAACGTTTTCATCTATGCTATGGTAAAAAACTCAGGCATAAAAAGTGCCCTTTGATTCGGTGGTCTCCGTGGCGGAGTGGTTAAGTGCTTGGCCTTGTGATCTTTTGGTGCAGAGGTCGAGGCCCCGAAGGTGTCATTGGAAGTCGGCAGGAAGGGCATCCGGTCTCCGTGGCACAGTGGTTAAGTGCTTGGCCTAGCGATCTTTCGGTCCAGAGGTCGAGCCCCGAAGGTGTCATTAGAAGTCGTCAGGAAGGGCATCCGGTCTCCGTGGCAAAGTGGTTAAGTGCTTGGCCTAGCGATCTTTTGGTCCAGAGGTCGAGCCCCGAGACTGTCATTGGAAGTCGGCAGGAAGGGCATCCGGTCTCCGTGGCACAGTGGTGAAGTGCTTGGCCTAGCGATCTTTTGGTCCAGAGGTCGAGTCCCGAAGGTGTCATTGGAAGTCGGCAGGAAGGGCATCCGGACTAAAAGTGTTACAACTCTCCAGAAGTCTGACTATGTCAGCACCGTCTAAGCCCCAAGTATGAGGAGTAGTGACGTAAAAGCTTCATGATTCTGTGCCTGCCCCTTTCATCATCTTCCGCCGTCCCTGGTTAACAACAATTGTCTATTATTTCGAACAATTATTTGGAATACTTGTCGTCTCTAATAGATTCGCAGCTAGACAGATTTTTGGATTATCCTGTAATCATTTTGGGTGATTTCAATGGAGTCGATCCCTCTTTGTTTGAAGCTAATTTCAACTTAGAAAAAGTTATTCATGAGCCAACACGGGAAGGTGTAACTCACGATCTTAAATTAGTAGCTCCTTAATCTTCCTCCTGTTTTTCATCCTCCACTTGGTGCCAGTCATCATGTCATTATTGAATTACAACCCCTTCTTCATTTCAATGTACCTCTTACAGAGGCTACAATGATTTTTCGACTTTCGGCGCTCTCACTTGGTTCCCGTCTTCAACAATCTTGATTCTCTTGACTTTGAGGCAGTATTTTCAGGAATGGATCAATGGAATGTGTTCTGAGTTTTATCGTCACATTTATTAATTGTTTTTCATTAATTCCGTTATGATCTTAGTTATAAAGAGTATAAAAAGAAAAAAACCTGGATTAATGCAACTATCAAGGGCTTGATGAATAAGCGGTCCTCAGCTTGCCGTTGTGGAAATTGGCAACTATTTGTACATTATTGTGACTAAGTTATGTCGAAGTTGAAATGGGGTCAGAAACTCATAGAGAAACGAAACACTTCCATTTAGGACATCCACGAAAAAGTTATTAAAGCTCAACGGACAGGAATTGGCTCTTGAAATGTGATCGTAGCAAAACAGTTCAACAACTACGTGATTTGAATTTGCAATTCGTTGCGACAACTGAAAAGGAGCATGCACGATCCTCTGCCTCTGATTGTCCATAACCTCTTTCGTGAATCTGAGATAGAGAATATGTTGACGAAAAGTGATGCGAAGAGGTGACCTTGGGTCGGATGGCATTCCGTCAGTTCTTTGACTCAAATTATCTCCTTCGTTGGTGAGCACCAGTGAGTACTATTTTCAATGCCTAAAATCTGCAGATATGCCGCGTGTATGGAAATGCGAAGACATTGTACCAGTCCCTAAACAAACTTCCATATCCAACAGTATTTGTCTTCTATGTCTTCGAGACATCAACAGGAACACCAATCGTATATCTTAGAGTTTCAGGCATACTACAAGTCTGCGATAATGCATCGCTTGGGTATAATCAATTAATTATTCCATTTTTCGACCATTTACATCAAAAGCTCATTTATAGGTTGGAATATTGAAATTGTGCTTTGCAGTCAACATGTGAAAACAAGGCATCAAAACATTTGATAACGAAACATTTACAGGTTTAGTTACATATCTACAATATCATGAATCACCAGAAAGCCAAGTTCACATCTTTCAACATCGATACAACTCCCTATTTAAAGTTGCAGCCATGCCTGGGTAAATTTGAGAATTAGCAAGTTAGTGAAATTTCGACGGGCATTCATTAAATATCACTTTAAACACACTACTGACGTCGCTTAACCCAGTGTGCCTGTATAATTGATAAATGCAGCTTTCGTTCATTTTGTTTGTGTCGCTACGTAGGACTTATACATGTGCCGGATCAATGTCAAACGAACAATAGAAGTTTGACCTTGGTTACCACTGATCCGACTGTGAGGATATGGTTTGTCTGCACATGTTTCTACATCAAAGTCTGTCAGACCAATGACATGATTGATTCAATTTGTGTGACAATCAAAGCGCAAAACCTATTAGGGTTTACCTCAGCAGATCACACAACAAAACCATTTTAAAAAGTATTTCAACGAAATCATTCATTTGAGGAGATTTGACTGCAGATTGTATGTAATTATTCAACTATTGATTCTACAGCATAATATTGTAAATTATTGGTAAAATGGACGACGTTTTATTGAGTCAGACTCAGAAATGGACTACCTCAATGTAAGTAATGGCTGTAAACGGGAGGTTCTTCATTATGTACAATAAAATCCGGTTATCACTCCCTTTAGTTTTTGCCGATAAGTATAATTTGATATTCAATTTGATATAACCGGATTTTATTGTACATAATACCTCAATCTGTTCATATTGAACTGTTCAAGTATGTTTAAAATATATCAGTCATGTTGTGTTGGAAAGCACGAAAATCTATTGAATATTGACAAACGTCGAGTGGTACATTTTTCATGAACATTACTGCAATACTGAGTTTATTTTGCACTACCGATGTCTACCCGTCCATCGATAGAGGTGTTTAGGACTTCCGATCCTTATTTTGATGCACATGGAAAATGCAGACCGCTCGCTACCCCGTGCATGAGGATCACGTCGTCCAACAATGAATGTTTAAGTGTCTGCAGTTCGCATAAATCAGCCATTTCAAATTTTCTAGTTCATCACTTCCTGAAATCGACCTCAAACATCATAACTTTTGTTAAAAGGGGCACCGAGTTTTGTAAGTAACACTGACGAGTTGATACAGTAATAAATGAATAAAACAAGTATACTTACCTATCACGTCGTGTGTAGACAACTTCGTGGTTTTGATGACATTTGTTCGCACAACTTTGGCAAATAGCATTTCTATCGGAAGTATGGCAGGTTAAACATCTGTAGAAATCAGCCATTGGGAAGTTAGTATAACCACTTATGCGGAAAAGACATCTACCAGCTTCCAATGTGCGTTGAACGAGATTACCATTCCCAAATATCTGATTATCTGACATACGCAGTGTTATACCAGTGGCAACAAAAAGACCTCCGTAACGATTGTTGAATATTTGATTTGCTTCCAGTTTTCCTGTCGCATGTTGAGTGAATTCTACACCTGCACCTTTGCCATCATAAATGCGATTGCGACGGACTACCGGATTGGATTGTTGAGCAATCAACAAACCAGACTGGAACGAAAATTTGTTTATTGAATTATGCAATCAGCGGTGTAAAACGTTTTTCGTCAAGGTTTCAATTATGGATTCATGATGCAATCAGTTATCATCTGAACTTGAAAACACAAGAAAATTAAATGACATATTTTTCTTATTTATGCTTCTGATGCTTATTAAGCTCGGAATAAATGGTCAAGCAATACAAACACGAATTTTCACTGGTTGTACAACCACTTGTTTAGAAACTTTGTTATCTCAATGCTAGGGTAAAAATACGCACAGATGCCTTGAAGCTTTTGACATAAATTTATCTTTGAGGTTTCACCAAAAGAAGAGTTTCAAACCAATGTGAATTATGTCTTATTGGGTAAACATACTGCGCAGCAGGTAAAGCACTAAACGTCCACAACATTGGATAAACATAAAGGAAATATTATTAAGGTCTATGTTGAAACGGGCAGTTTCATGTCTTTCAATGAAACAATATTTAATATTCAAGAGGTTCAGACGTTTTCATCGAACGTCTATCAACATGCAGATATCTAATTTACGCTTTATTTGACTTTTATTTGCTTTGATTTATTCAAAATGCTTTGAACTTTATTAGTCAATGCATTTCGGGTTAACATAATCATGCGAACGCATATTTTCAGGCTTGCATTTTGTTCATAAAAACAGCATTGTCAGAAAACCATCCAGTGAGATACGGTGACTACCCTCTCTCCACCAGAGTTGTTAGTGACAAGAAATTTCAATGGATGAGTAATACTAAAAGAGATTTGTTCGGCTAAGTGATTTTGTGCGGTCGCCCCTGGCCACGACTATCCACACTACTACGTATGATCGCTGCGTTCTTCGTGACAGCTGAGTCTTCAATAAAATATCAGATTACATTCCATTCAGAAAAATACGGGCTAAATAGATGAACTCACTTGTCGATTTTGAAATATGTCATTTTCTTCTAATAAACCTTTTCCTCCATTGAAAATGCAAACCCCGCCATCCCTTCCATCATAAATTCGATTACGTCGAAGAGTAGGATTACTGTCAGTTTTTATCCAAACACCCGCCATATTGTTGTCGAAGATCTCATTCGCTTCAATCAAACCTTGACCTCCGTTATACACCAAGATTCCGCCATTTTGACCACCCCATATTTTATTCTGCCTGATAATTGGGTTACTGCCTGTTCTAATTTGGATTCCCGAATATAGATGATTGTAAATTTCATTGTTCTCCAGTATACCATGACCAGAGTCATAAAAATATACTCCAACCTGTAAAAATGCAAAACATTTAATACACACATATTTATGAAGATGCTCATGGTAGTGACTAATCCTGAAGAGAATCATGAGTCCTGTATAAACTAAATCAATAGCGGTCATAAAGTGAAGCCTACCAGGCCGAAGTAGGTCTTGAGAATATACAAGAGCACTGGTTAAACGGACTTCGCCAAATACGAGTATTACTTCGGATTTTCCATGAGGTTTTGGTTCGGAAACTTGAATAATTTTTATAATTCAGCTTGAAGTACGCCTGTGTTGTATGAAATCATTGCTATGATGATTTTTGTATTAGTCAGCATACAACTAATTTCGGTTATGCTCCATAGCCATTCAAATGTAAAACGAAAGACAAGAATGTCCAATGTTGATGTCTTTGTAAAGTCATATAATACATCATGTCAAGAAATAGCAATCATATATCGGTGCATCAACAGAGACCGGTTCTTTTTACATGATACACATTTCATCTTTCTTTTTTTACTTGAGAATGTGTAAAACAGCCGAAAGAAATATTGTTCGCTAACTAAAATAAAAATGATTGATTTATTATTATTTATTTATACTGAATTATAATATCTATTTTCCAACTGATTTTTCCAAAACCAATGAAAGCAAATACAGCGCTGACAGGAAAATCCATAAAACTTTAAATTCGTTTTTCATATAGCCTCAAATCGTCAAGTTAATGCGAAACTTAAATTAAAAATTAATATCAATTTGTAGAGCAGCAATAATTTGAAGTACTTAACAATGACCTGAATTTCACCGAAAGTCTTATCATATGATAAATCACTGAATGCACCAATATCAAGATAAGAATACTTTAAATTTGAAGGAGTCGGAATTGTTCTGTCAATCTTTAATCTATCAATCATGAATAAAGATATTAACCGTAGATGTCTTACATCTGGACATAGCATTGGTGGTCCCTACCTATGCAAGAGGCATATTGTCAAGAATTCTATAAATCTGAATTGAAGAAAGCATAATGTATATGCAATGAATATGCCCTGATAAAAACAGCAATACAGAGAAAACTGCAATTATTGGAAAGGATTAGAAAATTCGCTCTCAAAAGGTCAGATAAACCCATTCCAACTCTGCAATTAAGTACGTCGATTTGTCAGTACCCGGTACACTACCACTGAAGACTTCTGACACAGGGCTTATGTTTTTTTACTGTTGTTAAGACTATGATTGAAAATTAGATCGCATTACTTTCAGTACATCCATGTACGTGATACCTATTCATTGCTCAAAGTAAAGTGCTAAAATAAACCGAAAATTATTCATTTACAGACATTAATCCGCAGTAGGATACAGGAGTGTGCACGATCTAGCCTGTGTGCATCATGAAAAATCCTTCGGATTAGTCGGATCATATTACATCACAAAATATCCACTTGATAACTAATACTAGTCGAAATCCCGGATTGTTTTGTTATTTTTTACTTTTTCGCTACTTTTTGCCACCATCTCATTTTTTGCCGATGTGGGACCTCTGCACACATTGCGCAGTAGCTGCTACTTCTGAAAATAGTGAATTAATTAATGATTCTGTAATATTCCAGTTTTATTCATGTTGTTCTTGAAGCAAAAATTCCATCTGACTCATGATCAGAAATCTTCCATCATAAATCACTATTTGCAGAATTAATGGGCGGTGGCATTTGCGAACCTATGCGATCAGAGTTCTCTAGACACACATCTCTGTGCATACCTGTTTTCCTGAATGGATTCTGTTCCCCCGTAATGTTGGATTCGATTCCGTTGTAATCCATACTCCAGCTAATGAATTTCCATAGATTTCGTTGTTTTCGATGAGACCAGTACCACGCTCGTGCTGAAATGTGGAAAATAGTTAGCAACATTTCCAAGGAACATTTAGGATTTGTGCTGTTTAACTCTTTCATGACGCCTTGAAAATAGATTTTACTTTATTATTACTTGATGAGAAAAATAAACTGTTAATTTTACGACAACTAATTTATAATATCTTCATTTCTACAATACAGTCATATGTCGATAAAAGAGGAAAGGATTTTTACCCAAACCGCCTGACCGATGATAGAAATCTGGTCCTTCGGTTTGCCAAGGAAGATTCTCACTGTGACACAACAAGACTCCATGCTGAATTCTTGTGGTTCCGAACGATGGATAGTGTCAGGAAGAAATCTTTCAGCATTTCCCCAAAAAGTATTCCCTTACGAGAATTTGCTCACTCGTTTGGAATTAGCTCCAATTGTTCACTGCTCCACTAATTGAATGTTTTATGACAGTCATCTTCAACCGATTCGCCAGTTCCAACAATTCCTTATGACGTTAGCCGCTTATCTCCAAGCGCGAGATTAATGCTTGCATTATTCTTGATTATGAACCATACCTCGTGTACACTTCAGGACTTTGTTTGCTGCTTTCAAGTACTCGATGGGAGTATACTCAGGTGACTCTGTTGCCATGGCAGTTCTGAACCTTCAAAAAATTAGTTGATGGGATTGAATGATTACGAATTCAGTTAATCCAAGAACACTCAAACTTGTGTTTTGCAGAAAGTAGAATTTGACTCTTTTACTACAATAACGAACCTAATTTACAGTTGGAGCATTTTCCGCAAAACACAAATTTGAGTACAATGGTCCCGACTGTAAATTAGTGATTCAATCAAAGAATACCAGTTAACATTGACAAAAAGTCCCATTGCCATTTGAAAGCCCATTGATTTTGGGGTGAAGATGATGATTTGTTACTAGATAGGTTATAACAGTATTACGATATGGAAAATAAAAATCCTACCGGCCTTGAAGATCATGGCCAACTATGCTGTACCAGCCAAGTCGGAAGCACACGTCATAGATCGTTCTAGTTTTGTTGAGTAACTATGACTGGCCCGACAGATTCTTTAGAAACGATGGCCAATGATCACTTCGCAGTGGGCACTGATTAAATGTTAAGCAGCGTTACGATTGGTAATGCGTAGCAACAGTCGTCGGAAATTTATATGTTTTTTTAAAATATTTCTCAATGACTTAACTAGCTAAAAACTGAATGTATATTCGATACGTTGTCACACAATGCTGAGTAGAAGATCCGTTGCCAATCTGCATTGGTCATCAAGCTACCGTTTACTTTATCCGGCAACGGTCGTCGGAGAGATAAAATAATTAAATTTCAAAAATAAAATTTGGTTTAGTTTTCTATCTAGGTGAACGAACTGCATCCAGCGAATTTATATGTTGTATTCACTACTACTCCAGTCCACAACATCCCTGTAGTGACTTATAAGAATTTTCGATTTATGCCTGGATATTTGAAGCAGCACGTTGTGACGGTCGTCGAGTTATGAAGCTAAACGGTCGTTGGATAAGATGTTATTCACGCAATTGCTAAAAAGTATATCAGGGTTTTTAAGGTTTTTGCTACGAGTCATCTGATCATTCCCACGGGTCACACTCAAATCGTCTCAAGATCAACTTTCATTAGTTTACGCCTAACTCACTCACGATTTATAAGCAAAAACAGAAGTCACGAATGCAATGCAGTATAACATTTAGCATTTAACAGTGAATTTTACTCGCGATTCTGCATGTCAATGAGCTATCTTGAGATAAATTCTGGGCATTGATGGTGTTGGCTATGCCTCACTACATGTAACGGATGAACGTTCAAAATTACACGGTACAGAATGTGACCTGTGGAACACCTTAATAAAACACTGAGTATATTGTTAAATAGTGTATACAGTTTCTCTGTTTAGTGAAAAGAGGCATGGCAGAAATCAAACTAAGATTCTATTAATTCAAAGTTTGCATACTCAAATAAACTCCAAATAATCGAACGCTATCGAATTTTCACCTTGAGTCTTGTAATTTGAAAGCATCACCGCAGTTAGTTGTTGGAATAGGTGCTTTCAGCTTGTGCCGAATTTCATCACGACCGAATTCAGGCCAGCGATAATACCCCAGAGTCCTAGCTGGAACCATGTGCAGTTACAAGCACTTTCTTAGTCTCAGTGTGGACCTCTGACGTGTCCGGGAAAGTGATTGCAATCATGCTCCACCAGGACGACCTACTAGTGGATCAAAGATAAGGAATTTTGCATTGCAAAATAAGCGCATTATGGTGAATATCGCACTCTGATTAATAGTATCGGTCGTCGGAAGAGTCACGGACGTCGGAAATATTAATTCCTTTGCAGGTTCTGTATACATTAGAAATGCATGTTTATAATGTAGAACAAACCAGGTAAGACGTATAAGAGATAGGCTACATACATGAATTCTGATTTAACGCTGCCCTCATGTCATAAATAACTTCTTTGATTTTCAGGTAGCGGTCGTTGAATTTGTATAGGATGAAGTTGATGTTGTAATTCCGCAAGAAAGAAAGATATTATTTTGATTCTATAAAGCACTTAAATGAACAAAGTATGTTACAGGTGAACAGCAAACAGATCATTTTGAAATTGGATTAAGGCATGTCTACTGACTCAAAGAAGAAAGGTCAAAAATTGTAGATAAAATAGTTATATATCATGGATAATCTTAAATCGTCCATGCAAGCATCTAAGCAATCAGAAGTGATAAAAGAAGATGGAGTATTAAATATTGATGTTTTGCCAATGCAACACCAAAAAATTAGCTTCGTATACAAAAAAAATTGCCACAAAATGAGTACCGTTACGTGGAATGACCCAACAGGTTTCATATCGTCCAACCCTCAATAGACGAGGAAGTCATCAAAAGAAGGAAGAAAGTTGTTGCTTCAGGTATTCACCAGTCCGCACCGGTCCCCTAAGAAAGCAATCCAATGCAATGCCAATGCAATGCGTGCGCAATCCAGGACTGTTTGTTTGGTAGTTGCTTGACTTGACGGCGTCGTTTTCCTATCCACAGCTCAGCAAGAATGAGAGGATGCCACATCATATTTTGCAATTAATAGTGATATTTAATCATCAGCATACATGCAGCCGTTTCATTGCCCTATTCTGCATTCACCTTCCTCTAATTAATTGTTCATAGCCTTATCTCAGGTCTCAATTTCCCATAATCAGCATCAGCGAGATGAATGTGACAACAGAACAAGTACATGAACACAAGAAAACGGTTGCACAATGCACAGATATCTTGGATGTCGCTGTCATTATTACAGCCGCTCTTTTGTCAGATGGGATTTAGCTTCACTTAGTCTCTTATAGATACTATTTCGGTAGAAGTACCTCTGAAGTTATGAGTGTGCACTCAAACCCAAGGTCTTCTTCCAGAGCGAACACACTCACGCATTATCAAGTGAGCTCAGAACGCTCATATTCTCGTGCAGAAAGTAACTCATCAGAATTCTTTCTTTGCACGGCACAGTTGATAGTTAACTTTCCCGGACCACGTCCTCTGACCAATACAATCAATCTTGATACTTTCAAGAGACATGCGAACAGGTTTCTGTAACTTTCATTGAGTAACTTAAGCTTCATTTATAGCAGTTTCGCTGTGCTCTGTAAAAAGTTATAGCCATCGTACGTCATAGTTGACGTTCACGAGAACAGTTGTCGAACTGAAAATGAAACGTTTATCAACCATCATGTATTGACGGTTTGATTGTGCAACAAGAAACGTTGTAGTTTCCAAAAGAAACAAAATCAAAAACTCCGATTATGCGTATGTGGTATTGTGATATACATGTACAACGGTGACTTATATGTATTCGCCTCATGTGCTATGCCCCTAATGCAATTAGGCGGTCGATTATAATTGAGTAAAATACGCTTAGATATCCATATTCAACATGTATATTTTGAACTGCAATATCTTTCTCAGGTAATCTACTGCAGTAGATTACCTGGGAGTAGATTACCTGTAATGTGTTATAACACACTTTAACGATTGAAACAGTACTATGATTGAAAACTAAGTTCTGACTCACCGAAGCGAAAAGAATTAGCTCTTAAATGCTCCATGAGAGCTAGAAGATGTGCCAGATTCAAAAAATTGAAGACGGAATTGTCTTAGACTTCTAAACCACTAATACACTCTTACAGATAACTAATAAATTATTAATAATTACGAGATGAGTCTGAGCTTAGTTTCCAACCCAATACAAATAATAGAGTAACACATCATAAAGTGCAATTGTTAAAAGTATATCCATAAAAATTGATAGACTTGTTTTCTCGTGTGTTTGTGTTGTTTGTAGATACAACATTGTTTGTTGTAGCTTCATATGATCCATACAGCACTTTCGACATATCTTTCTCGAATACCTCGGCATGAATGTAGGCACTATCTGCTTTTTCATTGATTCGACCTGTTTTGAGTGCTGCAACCTCCTTGGATATGCCGCCTTGTACAAGTCGAGTCTTAGCAGTGCGTCGTAAAGAAGTGTTCGTAAAGAATTCGCCGTCTTTTGCAATATTTTTCATCAACGTTTTAGTGGTATTTTCAATTTTATGAATCCCCATTGGGCAGCGTTTGTACCAAACAGCTCCTTTTATTTGATGTTTCTGTAAGGGCGTCAGATAAAATGCTTTGCACGCACCATCTGGTCTATGTCGAATGTACTCTTTATATAATTTGATCACACATCGATCTGGGTTGTCCGTGTTCTGATAAACTCGAGTCTCTTTGGGGTCCATTCTGGCACATTTTAATCCATAACGCTTGTTTTTGACATTCTTTCAACGTATTTCAAATATTCTTTATCATCACTGTCTTTACAAATAAATTAATTGAGATTCGTCTCCAAATTCCATATCATGATGTTCTTTAGCCGCTCTAAGGCTCAAATGAACTCCCAAATGATAAATAAGTGTGTGGATTAGCTGATCTGGATTTGAAATTCCAAAACTACCATTTTCCCACAATTCGTTCTCTTGTTCTAGATCAATTGGCAATGCTCTTTTCTTTGGTTTTACGTTACCGCGTTGAGCTGATTTTTTCATCTGAGCATCAAGGGAATCACGAGCACTTTTGAAATCAATGTCCGTAAAAATAGAAATTTTCCATTTCATTTCTGTATTGAAATATAGCTGTAGCATCGCACCAATGCCTTTCAACGATTCTGGAGGATACATATCTCCATCAACCTTTCTGACCTCAGCGAAGAAGTACTTCAAACAGTGATTGAGATCGTTTGGTGTAAATTCTTTCACATTTTTATATACTTTCAAAACATTATCGTCAATTCTTATTTTCCAGGTGACAAATAGCTTGAATGCCCATCTCATCTTATTCCAAGTACTTTTTGGTATTCTATTATCGATATCAGAACTAACTTATTCCTCTGACATGTTTACAAATCTCGACGTCATTCCTATGTCATTGATTAGTCAAAAGTGAAGAAAGGAATGCTTGCTTAGATAATTAAGCTGTTTCAAAATTCATGAATTCAAATATGAAATATATCCATGGAGTCATGAGATATCATTCAGCGAACACATAGTATTATTACACTGACTTCTATGTATCACACAGCTCAAATCTACTCATATGATGCTATGGTATTCTCCTCGCCTTCGGCTCGGAGAATACCGTAGCATCATATTCGTAGATTCTGACCGTGTAATACATCGAAGTCAGTGTAATAATATTACTTCTATTACTACTTGATGATTTCTATGTTCATACCTTTCTTTGTTTGTAGATGTGCATGTCATACTTATTCATAGCCGTAGTGACTGTAATCACAATTTGAATCTTAAACATAATTTGCGTATCAATGTTACCCTGTCGGTCGGAATGATTCCTGATTGCAGAATTAATAAATAGAACAAAATATTACTTGCTTTCTTTACAACACTATTCTGCAAGTTTTGTCAGTAGTCGGAAATCTGAATACAAGAGCTTCCACTCGCAAATTTCTGTATTCTACAGTGAATGGTTTGCCTTTGAGATGGCTTATTGATCCCGGAAGTGACATAACCATTATCACCATGCAGACAGCCAAAAGACATTCAATCAAGTATGATAGAATCGGAACCTTCAACGCTGAAGCTGCAAACGGGAGTAACTTAAAAATTATTGGAAAAGGAACAACTGCAATTGTATTTCAAGACAGACACATCGAAACAGAGGTACATATTGCTCTGAATTTGTCGGACAATGCAATTTTGGGGATGTCAACTTTCAATCAATTCGAAAAACTGGAAATGGAATTACCAGGTTCACTGCCAGTGTTGAAAATCTCAGCAATTAGTGACATAGACAATGAATTGAAAAGTGTGTCAGACAAGCCATCTGTGTTCAATGTGCAACCGATTTCACTTTTCCAACTCCAGGATGATGCTAAACCAGTGCGTTGTCCTTCACGCTATCGGACAGCGGATGACTTGCATTTTATCAAGAAGGAAGTAAATAGACTAAGGAATGAAGGAATCATCGTTGAATCCATATCTGACTGGCGATCACAGGTAGTGGTGGTGAAAAATGCAAATGGAAAGAAGAGAATGGCAATCGACTATGCTTCTACGGTGAATCGATTTTCGAAATTGGATGCCTTTCCAGTCCAAGTCATTTCTGACGTTTTGAATAACTTGCATGGCAACAAATATTACAGCTCACTAGACTTGAGATCAGCGTATCACCAAGTACCTATCAATGAATGCGAACAAAAATTTACAGCTTTCGAGGCAGATGGAAAACTTTGGCAATTCACAAGACTTCCGTTTGGAGTTACAAATGGCGTACCAGCATTTTGTAGGGTGATTCGTAACATAACACAGGATTTGGAAGGTGTGATAACACAACTTGACGATATTGTAGTTTTTGGAAAAACTCTGGAAGACCATGATAGAAATTGACAGCATTCTTAAACCGAGCAAGAGAAGTGAATCTGACGTTGAACTCCTCAAAATGTATATTGGCAAAACAAGAACTCACTTTTCTGGGCCATACCTTTAAAGATGGCATGATGCTTCCTGACAAAACAAGATTGGCACCCTTATTGGATTTTCCCATTCCAGAATCCGTGAAACAATTGGAAAGATTTATTGGAATGATGGTCTATTATTCAAAATGGATCAAAGATTTTTCAGCAAAAATGGAGCCTTTCTTTGAAGCCAAGAACAAAAATATGCTTCCATTGAGTGATTCATGTTTGAAAGTCATCAGTGACTTGAAAAAAATAGTCTCTGGAGCTTCTTTAGCGATTCCTGTAGAAGGTCATCCAATGGTGCTGGAAACAGATGCTTCTACAACTTGTGTCGGAGCGGTCTTCAGCCAGAATGGACAACCGATATCATTTTACTCTAATCGTTTGAATTCAAGTGAGCGCAATTGGTCTTCAGTTGAACTTGAGGCTTACGCAATAGTCAAAGCAGTTCATAACATGAGACATTTTTTAATCGGAAAGAGATTCACAATCATCACTGATCAAGAAGGAGTTTCCTTTCTTTTCGATTGCCGACCAAAAAATAGAATAAAGAATGCAAAAATCAATAGATGGAGATTGGAACTTACAGAGTACGAACTTGACATACAATATCGTCCTGGAGCGACGAATAAAGTTGCCGACGCATTGAGTCGAGTGTGTGCATTGAAAAGTGATCACAATAAGGAAGATTTGGCAAGACTGATACTCAAGTGTTCATGAGAATTTTGGACACCCTGGAATATCAAGATTGACAAAATATCTAGAGAAGAAATATGACATTCATGCCGCGTACACTTCAGTGAAAGAGTGCATCGCCAAATGTCAAATATGCTCGAGAATGAAGCCGCGCTTTGTGAAATTGCCTACAGATATTCTTATTCAGTCAACACAACCGTGGCAGCGTCTATCAATCGATTTTGTTGGTCCAAAACATTCTTCTTCAAGGAATCAGTATATTTTTACTGTGATTGATGAATTTTCGAGGTGTCCGTTCGCATTTCCGGTGTACAGGCCCACAGCAACAGCCGCTATTCAGAGTTTGAATTCATTGTTTACATTGTTCGGTCCTCCTTCGTCGGCTCACAGTGATCGTGGCTCACAATTTGAAAGTTCTGAGTTTAGAAATTTCTTGAATTCCTGGAATGTTTTGAAAACAAGGACAAGTCCTTATCACCCTGAAAGCAACGGACAAATTGAAAGATTCAATGGAGTAATTTGGAAGACCCTTCAACTCAGATTATGTCAAAAGAGGATGAAAAATGATAGATGGGAAAGTGAGTTGCATTTCGCATTTGCCATCACGGGCACTCGATTATGACACTCCGCATGAAAGATTCTTGAAGTTCGAAAGACGATCTACCTTGGATGAACAAGAATATCCGACTGCCTGATTGGCTAGTTCCAGGAAATCAAGCATTCGTCAGGTTGAGTAACCATTTTACAAAAAAGAATGATCTGAAAGAAGTGATGATATTACAAGTTGTCTCATCATACCTAGCTCGAGTGAAATTTTCTGACACTGGCCGGATCGACACTGTTTCAGTGCGACACATGACAAGAAACCCAATTGAGAATCCTGAAAGTTCAAGGGATGAACATGACAGCGAGGAAGATCAAATAGAGACTTCACTGATTGCAACGCAGCAACCGAGCACATCTGAGAGCGTCAGAAATAGAAGCAACAAAAGCGTCTACAATCTACGGGATAGGCCTAATCTTTCATGAAGAGGGGGAGAGTGTGGTGTAGAATAGTGTTGTAAAGAAAGCAAGCAATATTTTGTTCTATTTATTAATTCTGCAATCAGGAATCATTCCGACCGACAGGGTAACATTGATACGCAAATTATGTTTAAGATTCAAATTGTGATTACAGTCACTACGGCTATGAATAAGTATGACATGCACATCTACAAACAAAGAAAGCTATGAACATAGAAATCATCAAGTAGTAATAGAAATATAAGTCACCGTTGTACATGTATATCACAATACCACAGCGTAGTAACCGAATTCCAGATAAATCATGAACATTACTGGTATTATCATGACAACATTTGCAGTGTCCCGATTCTGAATTTTTGCAGAATTAGCGCCTCGGCAATTTTTTCGCGCCTACCACAAAATTTTCATTAATCAAGTTTTCCGCTTCAATCAAGGTTACTATACAATAGCACGCTTGCTACCATAAACTATAGGTGTTATATTATGTTAACATATTGATTGATGTTTCGTTCAATTTATGAGCATTTCATGATCACTTTTAATATCGTTTGACTTTCATGTAATACAATTTACCTAATTAAACAAAGTACTCGTATACATGTATGCTATTAACAAGTATAATAAGAAAACCAAATAAATCCGGTCAATCCTGTATATTTTAGAAAATTCTAGCATATCAGTTCAGTATGGGAATTTTATAGGAACACCTAGGTGTCAGTGCCCTTCTGCTTCCGTTCATTCGCCCTTTTTTTGCTCATTCTTCAAAGAATCGATTTCGGCATCCTTTTCAATCAGATGCTTCAGTGCATCTTCCTATACTTTTAGCATTTTCCTTTTCTGGTCCATCAAAACTGCAATTTTAGCTTGATTAATTTCACATCCTGTCTCTAAATCGCGAAGACGCTCATCCGACCTTTTTGCCTCTTCGAATGACAAATACTTGTCCTTCACAATTTTGAGATTTTTCTTTCTCCAGCCTCAGTGGCTCTGCTAAGAGCCGCTCGCTATAAGCAGCATGAACGTTGCAAAAATATTCAATCAAACTACTAGAGATGGGCAAAGTTCTAGTGTTCCAATTCATCGCTCGTAGCTTCTTTTCTGAGGTTCGATCCCTTCTTCGTAATTATGTCAGGCAACATGCTAAACTGCCGTTCTACATCTGCATTTGCGTGTGGGCCAATTTCACCAATGTGGAGAAGCTCTTCTCAGAATCGATCTTCTTCCAAAACGCAACTACATCCAAACAGTCCATGTCATCAGTGAGAGCCGAACTTTGTCGGAGTCGAGCCTCAACTTCCAATGAAGTTCTTTCTTTAGGACTGATGACACTCGGCAACAGATCAGCAGCAGCACTGACCCAATGCTCAAAGTCAGGACTCTCTTAGTCGTGTGGCGCTAGAAGCTTGCATGACGCAATTAAGTCATTTCCGAATGTCAAGTAATCCAAAAAGTTTAACGGTGCCTTTTTCAAAGAAAGCGTGTACTTGTTTCAGGACGGTTGACTGATGGCTAGCTGAAAGAGCCTTAAACAATTTCCGAGCATTTGATCCCAATGAGATGTTGTAGGGACTTAACCAAATAGTTTCATCTTTTACATAGATCTTCTAAACAGGGTTCGATAGTCTGGTCGGCTTAGCAAATCGTAGAAGCCATCATCATGGAGATTTATGATGGAGGTACTTTTCCAAAACTATGCTTTCACAACAACAATAAAATCGTTGATATAGTTAATAATAAATTTAGGACCAAATCATATAATGTTATGTTTACAATGAAAAGCTTCAGACTCGCGCATTTGCGCGCCATAATCGGGACACTGCATTTGACTGAATAGCCTCCATGGTTGTTCTCATTTACAATTGCAAATATCAGCTTACCACGTAAATTCCACCATGGAGTCCATCGTGGATTCTGTTCCGTCGAACAAGTGGTTCAGATCCAGATCGAATCTGGATTCCGGCAAGAGCATTTCCATAAATATTATTTTCCTCAATAAGGCCCCTGCCCTCATGAAACATGTATATTCCACCCTGTCGCCCATTGTAAATCTCGTTTGATCGTATAGTGGGCTCAGATTTACCGGTGATCCAAACGCCCGCAAAATTATTGGAGTGGATCTTATTGCCATAAAATGTGCCTCTCCCATGATCATGGATGTATACGCCTCCTGTATTGCCATGATGAATTTCGCAGCGTGTTACCATCGGATCTGCTCGATTCTTGACCTACAAACAAAATAGCGGAAGTAAGATGGAGATCAACCGGAAATTGAAATCACAATTTAAATGACTAAAAAAACAGTTTTCATCATTATGGTGTGCACAATTGAATAATAATGAACTGTGTAATGCCTTGGTTCGACATTTTAAACAAGTTGTGGGAAGAACTAAATATATTGATGTTCTGGGTAAAATCCTCTTCATACTGCAATATATTTCGGTCTACACTGATAGTTCATCGTCAGCCAAGTGAATAATAGTATAGTTAAATAACAAATTCAAACACGTAAACGAAGTAACACAAGAGTAACATTAGCTTTAATTTATCTTTTGCTGGCATGAAGGAGTGTGCAACAAACGTGTTTTCTGAAGTAACATATAATTGATGTCAATGGCAAGTGAAGGCTAAGTCTATAACTATGATTGAAATGAATAATAACACAGAATATTTGAAACAGATTGTATATGATTACTGCACGTTTTTACCGACAGAAGAGCATAAACTCTCATCTGACAGGAAAGTTAGCAACTTCAAATGAAAAGAAAACCACTGAATTGATCAAGCTCTCTTTTGTTGTCAATTTCTGGCTTGAATTTCTAAATGTACAGTATTATGCTTCTCTCAGAGATGGTCGTGCCATTATCACATGCTAGGCCTATAATGCTGTTTCCAAAGCATTGTTGCTACATGATTTCAGATGCTCATTCATTGTAGAATTTTTGCTTCTGCTGTGCTGCCTGCATCGAAAGTGAAAGGATCGGATTGTATAACCAATATAATGTTTATTACAAACAGTACATGTTAATTTATGCACATCATTCCTCTTACGTGCATCACTAACATACAACGTAGTAATTAACTATGTATTTAATCATCAATTACGAAGCAAATGAATCGGAAAGACAGGAAAGTGCCTTCTCACACGACTATTATCATCGATGGTCTCCGTGGCACAGTGGTTAAGTGCTTGGCCTAGCCATCTTTTGGTCCAGAGGGCGAGCCCCGAAGGTGTCATTGGAAGTCGGCAGGAAGGGCATCCGGTCTCCGTGGCACAGTGGTTAAGTGCTTGGCCTAGCCATCTTTTGGTCCAGAGGTCGAGCCCCGAAGGTGTCATTGGAAGTCGGCAGGAAGGGCATCCGGACTAAAAGTGTTACAACGCTCCATAAGTCTGACTTTCAGCACCGTCCAAGTCCCAAGTATGTGGAGTAGAGACGTAAAAAAAATGGGGAATCGGTGTAGTCGTAAAATTTCGATGGTACATACTAAATAGCACGTACACAAGCTAACGTGATAGTTTGTATTATACTCAAGTTTGACGATGAGCAGCGAAGGAGTTTTAGAAAAGAATGACTAATGACCTTCCTGAGACAAAATACACGGACTCAACGTAAGAGATCAAGAAACGTGAACGATAAAACATATTTATGAATACGTGTAACATGATGCAAGGTATCAAATGACCGCATATAGCATAGCTATTATTGCAAGAGGTCGTCTGACAACTAATTTTTTGAATCTCTCATATCATCGACAACGAAATCGCCTCCCCTACCGATTATGCAAGCAATCGATTAACCCTCCCATGAATGCTCCTTTGTCAAGTACATAGTAGCGGTGGATTCAGTCTCCGTCAGGTAATCTTTCTCAAGAATATTTGACAAAGAAGGGGACCGTAATTTACAACCCACTTCTTTGTCAAATATTGTAAAGCACGACTGATGTTCTGTCTTGTAAAACAGATACGAACATTTTCGGACACCGTTCACCCAGGTTTTCTTATATTCAACCCATTGAAGAAATTTTTATTTCATCTCGAGAGGACGCCGAGTTCAATGAAATTATGTTGACAATTTTACTCAAAACTGAACAAAAATAGGTGGAGGATAAAGACAGGTGATTGAGATGAGAGGACTTACCTCAAATCCTGCTATCCGATTACAATAGATGTTATTTCGATCAAAATGACCTCGACCACTATCGTAAACGAATACTCCAACATCTCGACCGTGATGAATATGATTGAGAGTGAACATCGGATCAGCTTCATCATTAACCCACACTCCCGCCAAAGCATTACCACAGATATCATTCTCTTCAAAAAATCCACGAGCTTCTTCCGTGACATGCACACCGACATTTTCACATCTTGCCACAAGGCATCGAACAACTCGCGGTTCCGTTGTGCGACCAGTTACATACATGCCAGAGCCATACATACAGCGATTGAGAATAACACAATCTTCTATAATTGGACGAGCTCCTCCAGACACTGTAAATAAGACAGGTAATCACACATTAGGCGACAGTTTGTGAGGCTGAATAAGTCGACATGCATCTCCAAAAACAGACAGATTCAAGAAATTGACTTTATGTGTCTCCGATTACTTATTGAGAGGGCAATCAATATTCATGTTAGTGAATTAAGTTTCTTTTATGAATAATGAGCAAGTGATATCAAAATGAAGCAAACATTTTGTATTGAAATATAATCCCACGGGTTGCATTTCATTTTTTACAATCTTAATCGGATTGTTAGGAGGCTCAGGTTCTTATTTGCTTTAAAAAGACACTCTCCTGAAAAACACACTCTTGACAATGAATATATTTTGGAAAAAAAGCTGACATTGTCAATTGAAGCGCAGACAATAATCGACTCATTCTCGGTTTGCTGATTTCATATCATACATGTAACGTATAATTAATGAATGATTATGATCATCAAGCTTTGTAAGTCCAAGATTAATGTTTACTATCACAGATTTTGGAGATCCACGTTCTCGAATTCGAATGCACATTTCCGGAGGCTGCAAAACTCCAAATTGTTTCATTTGTTGTGAATTTCAAATTTCATACTAGACCATAATTTCCTTCCTTTTTACCTGAAGATAGTAAACGAATGCTAACTGAAATTAATTGCTGAAAATATGAAGAAAATAAAACCATCTTTCAATATTGGCTCTTTCCAACTACATTCAAAACAAGAAAAATAACCAACACAATACATTTAAAACTTCAGATGCCATTGTAGGCTGCAGTTATCTTGGACAAATAATCAAGAAAACAATAATGTAGCGCCATCAGGATCAAAAGAAATTGACTCAAGGATCAACACTCGTGGCTCAAAATGGAACACGAACAAAATGACTCCGTTCATTGATATTGCCGCATCGTTCGAGTCTTCCCAGATACACCGTACTCCCTCAAATGATTAGAGAATGTCCTTGCTGATCGAATCATTTCACTTAGTCATAGTATACAGTGAACGAGAAAATGAAATAACATTTAGAGTCCCATGATAACTATAAGTGATTTCTTAAGTGAATGCCTTCGGAAAGACACTGATGAGCAAATTTCTGTTTGACAACGATAAACAAAATTCTAAACTGTCTGCATTTATCGAAATTGTAATAGGTGATATAGTCTGTGCGGTCTTATGATTGAGTTTGTAGGGTAAATCGATTGTGTGACTTTGTTTATTTAGATCTGACGCGAATCATTATTCCTACTTTGACATTACATCTCAAGGTGATGGTCACCAATGATGTAGCCTATATAATTAAAGATCCCACAACTCGTTCAACGAGCTGACTTGCCCTGCTACAACACCCGCATCTGATCAATGAAGTTTTCACGCGTTTCACATGACAATTTGCTCAGGCATCTGAATGGTTATCCGGTATTCTAATCAGAGTAGGGATAGACAGAGGACACAAAGAGAGGACGATCTCATAAAGACAAGAATGAGTAATGGCGAAGGCGAAAATCATTCGTATAAATGTAACAACGCCAAAAGGCGTGACAGAGCTCTCAACACGTGCAGGAAAACAATGCGATGGTAATACGACGGAATAGTGTTGGTGCTAAACCCGAAGAGAATAATGAACGGATATTTCGGTCAGATTATTCAATGTTTATTTTACTACAAACTGACTGACCAAACGGTTTAAATCGGCGACTTCTTATAGTGTTGTATTTCCTTAACGATCAATGTCACTAAAAGTTGTATGTCAAATTGAGCCGTATGGAATTGTAGACGGCGATGGATTTCTGTGAGAAAAAAATATATTGTTGGTAGATATGCGGTGACATCAGAAACAGGACTAAGCTCAGGTAAAGTTGTTGAAGTTGCATCTGTTAAAAGAGAGATTTATCAACGTCGCACTGATGGAAGAGAATAGATTAACTACATTATATAACAATATTTACAAAGGAGTTCTAGCAACCATATTCAATTAGCTGGTGAAGAGGTTCTACAATGAAACAAAACAATAACATCTCCTGTTTCATAGAACATTGAATTGGAAATATGAAATCATTGATGCATGCACGTGTTTTATGCTACGAATTGAGATTCAACTTCAATTTCTTTCAATCATCACAGAATGTCATAGTGAAATGTACCAAGATATCTTCTGACTGTTAATTTATACAGGTTGGATATAGACTTCGTTACATTTCTCGATTTCCATCACATTTATACTTGAATAATGTCGGCAATTAACGATTAAGCTCACTTATCTAGTGTACTATCAAATCTAACATAAGATGTGATATACAGATTAAAGGGAGTAAATACGAGTAATAATCGATAATAACAAGGTCAAACAAATGTCAAAAGTGAGGAGTAAATGGAATTTCACAATTTGGATCCATCAGTTTTACGCTAATATCTGTTTGCATCTTCAAAAAAACACCGATGGATTGCTTCTGCATATTTTCCCATAGAAGTTTCATAAATGTATAATCAAAATGTCATATTCAAAAAAATTAGGTCAGCAATTGTAAGTTTTTCAAGACAAGCAAGAGGGTTTGCCTTGAAAATCACAATGTATGAGGAAACTTACGTCGAAATATATTAACGAATCTCTAATTCTGACAACATACAACTTGGCTTTGCTAAAAAAATTGAAAATGTTTCTTTATCATATAGTCTTTATGTACATTTTTGTCAGCTACAATTACTCCTAGAACATCTGTGAGCTAGGCCAGATACTAATATCTCAACGGAGGAATAGTGCTGTTGATGAATCTCAAATGCTCTTATGGACTATCAAAAATACAAAAGCCTTTAGAATAGAATAGAAATAATCCATATTTCCTTTCTTAAGCGGATGAAAAATTCAACGATTTCAAAATAGTGGGTAAAAATAAGTGTCTTTGGTCACCCTAAGAATCACTGAGAGGATAGGGAGGAAGCTTTCGAGATGAAGACAGACTTAAGAGGTTCTTCGAGAATAGAAATTGCTGCATTGAATTTCTAGCACACTGTACATCTCGCATACAGACAGCAATAATGATGATGGGAGGTTTCGCGACGCCGCAAGCGAATATCATAGACTAATAATTATCAGTGACAAGTCGACGAAAATCGAGTTCGTCAAATAAGCAACTTACCTCCTATTGCATTATGAATGTGAGATTGTACTGCAGCAGCCGCAGCTGCTGCAACTGCTACAACCGCACCCCCGCCTCCACCGTCCCCGCCTGCGAACTCGACATTCATGCCGCCTTCATTTGGAGCTTCCTCGCCATCTTCAGGAACGTTATTGATCCCAGGAAGATTGGGAGGCTGAGCTACAACGGCTGCAACAGCGGCCGCTGCACCAGGTACACCAGGATTGGAGGGTGGGTTGAACTGAATACTGATGCAGCGTAGGAGTGCTGTACACATGTCCCCGGTGAAATGAATCGTCGTTGCTTGAGAAGAAAGCAGAATGACACGCTCGCGGATTGAGGAAACGTTGCCAGATGCTGCACCGATGATGGTGACACCAGTACGCACTTGATTATGAGGTGATACAGCTTTGAGAACATATCGGTCAGCATGAAGAATGACCAAACGATTCTCATTGATTACATCGATGTTGGCTTCGAGAGTATCAGCCGGAATGCACTGGAAATAAATTGAATTATCTATCATCTGGATAAGATGACACTCAAATACTGGAACAAAATTCCATTACGAAAAAAATTATATATTTTGGTTATCTCATTAATACATTTCAATGATTCAAGGGACTCGGCCGGATTCTGATTAATTAGATTGCTGTCAACAGGAGCCTTTCAAAATGAAAAAACATAGGCGAGCACGCAAGTGTCCAACTCCTCAGAAGACAGGCGAAAGGACAAAACGCTTGTACGTAGTTTTCACTAAACACCTGCTAAATAAAGAAGTTGGCACTCACGGACTCCGCTACGTTTTTCATTGTCTAATTAAGTGATTGTTTCTTTGACTAATCAATATTTTATAACTTCAACAAATTTTGTTTCTTTTGATCTTAACATGCATTTCATAAACTAATATTTCACTCTTGAGTTCCGAAAGTAGGCATACATTATACGGCCCGCAGTACGCTGTTGCACTTAAATTTTCAAACACAACTGAGATTAAAATGTTTGTGCGAAATCGCAAATGTCATGTTTATTCCGAATTTGTTTTTGTATAACTTTCTATTACTGCTTACTTTACCTGTAACGGCGAATCTGAACACCTGCGCGCAAAATCCATCGGAAACTTTTATATCTGAAAACTCGAGTTAGACCGAATTCATACTTAAAACATAAGGAAGAATGCATGTTAATACCGGCACAATTCTAGCAGGGTGTCCGCGCTAATTTGCCAAAAATCAGGGATCAAATTTGAACGAAGAAGTTCAAACTTTCTGCAAGGAAATTTTACTCAAATACACGCGTCAAATTTAAAAGGAAAATTCTGGGAAAAATCTACCCAAAGTTCTGTGCTAAGGAGCTTGCATACCATTAAATTAATATTATTGACGAAAAAAATTTGAAAGTTGGCGTGAAATTGGCTGAATTTTTAAGGCGCAGGTGATTCCAAATAAAAAATACCAGTATATGCATCAGACGGCTACATTATATTTCTAAAAAAATTGGAAGTTCGACAAATGTTCATAGTTAACCATGCCACGCAGTTCAATATCATTCATGTTGTATACGTTATGATAGGAGACTCCAGTCACTGTAATGTTCCAAAAACAAAAAAATTGTATGAGAATGAAGGCTATATTTGCAACAAATAAGTAGAAATATGAAAAATTAAATCTGGAAAAATAGAAAATACTTTAACCATGGTGCAACTTGCAATTGGTGTTATAATTAAGTTTATTTCCAGGTGTTTTCCAGGGAGCGCAGACACCCTGTTCTAGTGACATGATCAGTGATCAATGCAGCGTTTCATTTCAGCAATACTTGCAGATGCTGGATGACATAATTTGTGCATAATGATAATACACTTTGTGGTCTGATGTTTTCAGTATTTTTCTTCCTTCTTTCTTAATTACTCTGCTTAAGTCGGGTATGATGTCGCGTTTGCATGAGTAATTCCTTCCCGTTAACATAATTGCGTCATCGAACCGCGCTGGTCAGTTTCGGTTCATGGAATTGTTGCATGGGACTTCCCTAAGTGGTCGCTTTCACGCCTGGCGCGCGCCTCGCTTTCTTCCCAATCAGACAATGCGGCGTAAAGACTGAGTGGCGACTTACATAAATGCTTTTGTGCTCTGTCTATGACCTCTCCACCCCTTCGGCACCAAATTCGAATTGTGTCTTATGTGTGTATAATGTGCTAATGCTCAGATTCTGTTCGCGTTGACTTGCTTACCCGAATGAACATAATACACGATACGAATTGGTTTTTGATTGATGATTAATCATCTCCTGGTTTGAACAAACCATCATTCGAATTTGTAACGGACTTTTCAATTTGTGACTAAACGGTGAATTCTGCGACTCAATGGACAGCGACGAGGCAAAGAAACGACGAAGGGTGGCTAAGTCGAATCTCACGAGGTATGGAAAGGCCTTGATATTCCTGATCGAAGAGTCATTGTCGAACGAAGAGATTCAGGAAGCGTTGGACAAGTATAAATCGTCCTTTAATCAGCTGGAGAATCGACACGAGGAATACACATACTTATTGGATGACGTCGACTATGAAGCTGAAGAGGGCTATTTGATCGAAATTCAAAGGCAATTCTTGGAGCTTACGGTAAGAGCAAAGGATCATCTGCAAGAGAATCGACCTACGGAAGAGAAGCATGTCATTCGCGAGGACAAATCGTTTAAAGGAACAACGACGACTGAGGACTCTGTCAAGGGCGCCACAGCCAAATTGGATACTGACGTAAAGGTGAGCGATTCGATGACGCATGTCCCTATTATGTATAGCAAAGTGAAGGTTTCAAAACCTCATGTCCCAACCTTTTCGGGTGTATTTTCTAGTCCGTGGTCTAGGACAGGATTACGATGCCGTTTGGGAAACCCTCGACGCAGCTTACGGGGATCCTAGGTTCACTGCTGATGCGATTACGGCTGATATTAATAAATTCAAATCTCTCCAAGAAGGAGAGGATGCCAGGTTCTGTGACTTAGTTCAATTAATAAAGCGATGCTACAATTTACTTGTTGAGATAGGTCGGCCTCAAGATATGGACAATAACTAGTATATGATTGCACTCATAGAGCAAAAAATGTCCAACGAAGATAGGAAACTTTGGTCTCGGCACCTGGAGAGAGACGGACTATCTGCAACACTTTTGAATCTGCAAGAATGGATGACTATCGAAATGAGAACACGCTTGCGAGCAGTTTCGTCGATTAGAAGCAATGTACGTATAACTAAAAATCAGGTAAACCAGGTGACTGCTAACAATACAAATGAACCAGTGTATCAGAATCGAAAATGTTGGTTGTGCAGCACGGATTCACATTACGTAGATGAGTGTTCGGAATTTCTGAAACTGACAGTGAAGAGAAGATACGAACTCCTAAAGGAAAATCATTGCTGTTTTAGTTGTCTCAAGAAAGCCGGTAGGAATCACAGAGCTGAAACATGCAACCGCAAAAGACAATGTAAGCGAACCATAAATGGTAATCCCTGTAGAAGATAGATATCACCACAAACTACTACATACGGATACGACTCCTAATTCTGTGGGTATGGCCTCGACTATGAGGAGAGAGAATGCATTTCCTATCGCAACTCTTGAGATGTTTGGAAACAGTTCGCAGAAAGGGAAGGAAATGTCATGTTGGACTCCGGTGCGCAAGTATCTCTCATCAGACATGATATAGCTAAGGAACTGAATCTCGCGGGAACGAGTACTAGTATTTCAATAATCAAGGTTGGAGGAATTGAGGAGGAACTTATTTCGAAAATATATGCAGTCAAAGTGAGATCGCCAAAGGACGGGAAGTTCTATAAGCTCGAAGCGAATGGAATGGATAGCATCAACGACATTCACATGCATGAATTAGATACTGAGCAGTTGAAAAACACTCTTGGCATTAATGGTACGGCCCCCAAGCGTCAGGCAGGAATTATCGATTTACTTATAGGCGTCGACCATGCAATACTTCACTCGGGCGAAACTGTCGGGAAAGGTAACCTTGTAGGGAGGAATACACCCTTGGGTTGGATGTTCTTTGGCGGTACCGACACAAACAACATGTCACATTCAATTCTACATGTATCATTAGCAAAACCTATTGATCTGGCAGAATTCTGGATAACTGAAAGTTTAGGCGTAACCGGTAATCAGTGTAAATGCGGCACGGAGATTGATGTGGAAGGACGCGACTTTATCGAGAATTCTGTGATGAAATTGGATAATGATAAACAGTGGATTATGAGGTATCCGTGGATAAAGGACCATGCACTGTTGCCGGACAATATGATTCAAGCAGAAAGGATGCTTGTAGCCCGAGAATGAGACAACTATTGAAGAAACCGCAACTCGCTCGATCCTACGATAGTCAAATTCAAGAAATGATACGTCTTAATTTCGCCAGAAAGCTGAACGATCAAGAAATTGAAAATTATGACGGACCGAAATTCTACTTACCGCATCACGGAATATTCAAGGAAAGTAAAAGCACACCTATTCGCGTTGTATTCAACTCTTCTGTCTCATTCAATGGTCATTGTCTAAATGACTACTGGGCGAAGGAACCGGATTTATTTAATGATTTACTTGGAGTTCTTATCAGATTCAGAGAAAATGAAATCGGACTGGTTGGAGGCATATCCAAGATGTACCATCGGATAAAAATTATTGAAAGAGACCAACATGTTCATCGGTTCCTTGGGAGAAATCTGAATACGGAGAAGAAACCGGATGTATATCTCATGAATCAGGCCTCCCACGCAGTCTCAGAAAAAAAAAATTTAGGTTTTTTAGAAAATGTCTATCTTCATGTCAGATATAAAAATACGTATAAAATTTTTTGGGTTTATAATTGTTTTCCTATATCTATGTTTATATACTAAATGTATCATGCAAATCTCTACATTTTGAATTTATGCCAGTTCAATATTTACATACATTTCACCAAAAATTTTACTGATTGGTGCTAAATGCATACCGAAACCACCATTTAATTTATGAGTAAGAGCGTGTACCAAACACCTAATCTTGCAATTGGACCAACCCCTCACCCATTTTTATTTGATAATTTTCAGTCGGTTCAATGTATATGAAAAAAGTTTAACTAAAGCTATTCAATATGAGAAATCCATGTGTACAAGCAATGTAATCCACTTGTGGACTGCTTAAAATTATTAGATTATTTTGCTTTCTAGATTTATATTCAGAAAAATGTAAAATCACAAATATTGTCCGAAAAAGTTATAATATTGATGAAATTTCTCATCAAATATAAAACAAAAAATCAACTTTGGCTAACTACCAAATGATAATATAAGTATCTACGGAATGTAAGGAACGAATTACATGAATGTCTCTTGATTGATAAATTACAAAAGAAGGATTATCATGTAGTAGCGTCGTTGATGCAAATAATGAGTGATAGTGGACAAAATATTTCAAAATAGCCTCAAAGTATTTCGATGTAGCCTATATAATTATGATTAAGTCCTAAATATTAGGACAATAACCGTTAAGGACTCTTTTCTTTGACTACCTTTATACTATGATCCAGGTTTAACCGATTGATGAATAAACATCATCATATACTATATGGAGAAGGTTTATATCAGAATATCAATATGCTACTTCGACACTAAGTTATTTGCATCATTTCGGTAATTGATTAAGGAATCTGCACTGCATTCATAACAAATCACTTCGCCTTTTCTTTAATTGTACAATGTCTTCTGCCAGTTTCCTTTTCCGGTCCATTCCCATTTCGATTTGTGAACTGGCCATTTGAATTTTCTGAGTGGAGAGAGGAATAGCTCGCATAGCAGTCTGTAGTTTTTGATTACCCTCAACGATAATGTTTTCGGCAACTTCCATGGCTTGCTCCAGTCGACAAATTTCACCACCGATTTGACATACTTCATTACTTTTCATAGCAACTGGTTGATTGCTTACCTCCGACTCAGCTTCAGACAATTTTCGCTTGGCATCAAGATCAGCGTGGCATCGTCTGCGTGAAGCTCGGACAGATCGAATCAAAGTATCGGTGATGGCAAATTTCATCTTTCCACCAACTCGGATAAGTTCATCCTTCACATTTCGTAAGGCTATTAAGGTACCCTCATTCAAGGAAGTTCCATGACTTTGAAGAATAGCCTTATTCAAGGAAAATCCATGTTCGGGTCCATCATTCCCATGGGATATTGATAGGACACATTTTATTAGAGCTGATAACTGAGGAAACCGGAGACGTCCATTTTCTTTCAAATCAAACACAAGTTGCCAATACGCATCAATAGGCTTTTCAAAGTCAATATTGTCATCGTCAATTGTACACCAGTCATTTTCGAGATTTCATGAAATCATCATAGGAATAGAAAAAAATGCTACCACAGCTATTCTCATTTCCACCATTTCGTTCAATTAAACTATCCATCACAACAGTGAAAATGAAATAAAGAAAAACATATCTGAAAATCCGTCTCTGCAATGTAGCTGGACAATTATAACATGCAATTATATCGGAAATAAGACAAATTACACAGCTCGACATGATTTAAAATCTAATTCAATGTTAAGTGTAAAATCCTCTTAATAATGTGAATGCTGTGTATCGAAATCGAAGTTATTTAAAGATTTCTATTTGTTGATATCAAATAAATAATATTTACGTTCACTGAAAAATGTATATTACGAATTAAAGTTTTAGGTTTTTTTAGGTTTACATTAAAAATTTAGGTCAAATTTTAGGTTTTTCCTTGAAAATACTAAAATTTAGGTTTTTTAGGTTTTTAGGTCAGCGTGGGAGGCCTGCATGAATGTTCTCTCATTTGGTGACAAACCTGCGCCCGCAATGGCCCTTTCTGCCTCATGAAAACAGCCCGACAGAACAGCAGCGAATTTCCTCAAGGATCCGAAACAGTACTGAAGAACTCGTACATGGACGATATTAGTGATTCGCTATCAAACAAGGCAGAAGCTGAAAGGTTGTCATCCGAAATCAACCAGATACTGTCATCGTGAGGATTTACGATCAAGAAATGGGTATTTGATGGTAAAGATGAAGCGAATAATGAAAAAGTAGAAACACCGATCGATGAGAAAGTATTAGGAGCATGTTGGGATACTCAGGCGGATGAACTAAAAATTAAGTTCCACAGACAAAACGAAAAGGCGGAGTTGACGAAGCGAATCATTCTAAAGGAAATATCGAAGATATTTGATCCACTCGGTCTAGCTGCAGCCAATTTAGTACGAGCTAAAATTAAAATGCAAAAATTGTGGAAGAAAGGCCTCGGATGGGACGATCCGTTAGAGCCCGACGATCAAAGGACTTGGAATAATATATTCAAAGAACTAGAACAACTGAATCATATCAGCTTCCCGAGATGTATGAAACCTTCGAACGCACTTGATGAACCGCCAACACTGTGTATTTTCGCTGACGCCTCTGAGGATGCTTTCGGTTCCTGTGCTTACTTGAGGTTTAAGATGTCAGATAATCTGTACGAATCAAGAATGGTAATCAGACAATAATGAAAGAGTCCCGAATAAAATTCCGCGAGGTTCTATTTTTCATTGATAGTATGATTGTTCTAGGTTGGATACGGAACAAATCAGATAGAAATATTCCATTCGTGACTCCCAGAATAAATGAGATTGTCGGTCACACTTCACCTTCACCTGGTAAGATCAATGTAGCAGACCAAGTTTCACCGGACAATTTACGAAGTACTTGGAAATATGGACCTGAGTTTCTAAAGCTACCGTCTAATGAATGGCCAAGTTGATGAAAATATTGAGAAAAGATTAATTACTATGGTATCACTCACGACAAAAGAGCCGATTTTCAGTGTCGAAACCTCGTCAAGTTGGCAAAAGTTGAAAAGAGTAACGGCTTATGCACTTCGATTCATACATAACGCCCGGACAAGTGCGGAGAATAGAAACACAGGACCATTGACTGTCGACGAGTTAGCAAGTTCAAAGGAAGCGCTGATAAAGGAGGCTCAGATGCCACTACACGAGAAATTAGAGAAAGGAGAATTGAAAAACTTGACACCGTTTAAAGACGAAAGACAATTAATCAGTCAATTAATCGTCTTTCAAATGCCGAATTCCTATCGTTCAACATGAAACATCCCGTATTATTACCTGGTAATAATCTGATTTCGAAACTAATAATAAGAGATATGCATGAAAGAGGTCATTGTGGTATCGCAGCGACTACAGCGAAAGCCGGAAGTGAATATTGGATTACCAAACCCCTACCATCGCAAAATCTGTTATCAAATCATGCGTTTTGTGCAGGAAGTTAGCGCATAAAGTGCACACTGAGATCATGGGCGACTTGCCTGACGAACGTGTAAGTCCTTGCACTCCTCCTTTCTATCACGCATCGGTTGATTATTTTGGTCCAATACTTGTAAAACAAAGCAGAAATATAAAACAGAAGAATTATGGAGCTATATTTACGTGCTTGAATTCTAGAGCGGTTCACTTGGAATTGGCTGAAGATATTACGGCGAATGAATTTATACAAGTACTCAGGCGATTCTTCGCAATTAGAGGTTTTCCTAACTCTCTCTTGAGTGACAACGGTACGCAGATGATAGGTGCAGAACGCCAGCTGCGAGAAATGATCAGAAATTGGGATAAAGTCAAATTATATGAATTTTGTGCAAATAATGAAACTAAGTGGAAGTTTACGACGCCCTTAGCGCCTCATCAAAATGGATGTACCGAATCTCTAGTGAAAACAACAAAGCGTGCCTTGAAATTGGCGATAGGCGAACAAGTACTTACTGCCTTCGAGCTGTATACGGTATTATTGGAATGCGCGAATCTAATAAACCAACGACCGATTGGAAGAATTACGAATGATCCAAATGACGGAAAGTATATATGCCCTAACGATTTATTATTAGGTCGAGCCAGTCACGGAGTTCATGCGGGACCTTATCGCAGTAATTGTGAATTCAAGGATCGAGTTACTTTGGTGCAGAATATAACTGACAGCTTCTGGAAACGCTGGTCTAGAGATGTCTTGCCTAGCTTGTTTCAGAGGAAAAAATGGCAGACGCCCGCAAAGGAAATCACCGTGAGTGATGTGGTAGTAATACCCGATAATAACCCTGTCAGTGGACGATGGCCATTGGGAAAGATCGAGGAAGTCTACAGAGGAAAAGACAATAGAGTCAGAAACGTGCGTATCAGGGTAGGTCAAACTTTCATTAGAAGACCGATCTCCAAAGTTGCTGTCGTTTTGGATGCTCGTGTTGTGTGATTGTTTTCTCCCGGCCGGAGGAGTTGGTCTGATGTTTTCAGTATTTTTCTTCCTTCTTTCTTAATTAGTCTGCTTAAGTCGGGTATGATGTCGCGTTTGCCTTCCCGTTAACATAATTGGCGTCATCGAACCGCGCTGGTCAGTTTCGGTTCATGGGACTTCCCTAAGTGGTCGGTTTCACGCCTGGCGCGCGCCTCGCTTTCTTCCCAATCAGACAATGCGGCGTAAAGACTGAGTGGCGACTTACATAAATGCTTTTGTGCTCTGTCTAAGACCTCTCCACCCCTTCGGCACCGAATTCGAATTGTGTCTTATGTGTGTATCATGTGTATAATGTGCTAATGTTCAGATTCTGTTCGCGTTGACTTGCTTACCCGAATGAACATAATACACGATACGAATTGGTTTTTGATTGATAATTGATCATCTCCGGGTTTGAACAAATCACTTTGTATGGATCTACCTAGACGAGATGAGTCACTGCAGTCAGCCATATCTCTTCACTGTAGGAAAACTGTCGATACTTAAAGCGACTGCCTTATTATAATAAATCGGAACCGTAACCCATGAGAATGAGAATCAAATGTGTCAATCAATTTAAAATTATCTCATTTGGACATCGCAATCCTGGCTCTCACTACAATATGAAAGGAGACACAATCCAGCGGTCTGAGTGCGTGAAAGACCTTGGAATAATCATTTTGACGGATCTCAAATTCTCACGGCGCACTATCCTTTGTGTCAAGAAAGCCAACAACGCTCTTTCTACCTTCCTGTGGACTTTCATGTCAAACACTCGTGGTCACTCTCTGAAACTCTACAGGCAACCGTGCAATCGTAACACTCGGCTTAATTTTTTCTCCCAAAGAATTTTGGATGACTGGAACGCACTGAAATAAGCTAACATTCTTATCTTTTAGAGTGCATTATTCTATTACTGGTAAATAGCAATTGGGTCATTCCATAAAAATCAAATATTTCCGTCTAACTCGTCATACTTTCCGAGCTACAGCCTATGCTATGCTCGACAAAAACAATCTTCTATCTTCATTTTCAAAAAATTTCCGTACTTTTGAAGACCTATATCTCAAAGACTAAGTAAGCTATCATCGCAATGTTTTGTATGTGTATGATACTAGTGTAGGTTAGTATGCATATCAATTTTCAGCCCGATACCATCATTCAATCGTGAGATACAGCCTCTCAAAGTTGACTAAAATTTTAGGCCTACTTTTTATATTAAAAACTAACTCAATTCCATGGGCAAAATTCTTCCTCAAGATGTACTCCAAACTCAATGATTTTTTCACTATGCATTATGCATAATAACTGATAAGAGCTAGTTTCTACTGCAAGTCGTTGTCGAACTGGAAGTCGACGAAATTTGATTTTTTTTTGAAAAATAGCAAAAATGGCCATTTTTGATAATCATTTCCCGTTGACTGACTACTCCGATTTACGTGAAAGTTTTTGTCAACCACACTATGAAGTGCTGATAATGAACATACTCAAAGCTGAACGTGCGCTCGGCTTCGTTTAGTACCTAGAGCACTTTGAATTATCACATATTTTTTCATATTCTACTCTTAAAAGTTTATAAGTAGTATATATTATATGTCCAATTTGGGACTACCATTTTTACCAGTCTGTACTCAGTTTTCACTGCAACTTTGTTCGTTTCCAATTTTATTGCAGATAAACCATTTTGACAACATTAGACATCGTCTACATTGTGATATCACAGAGTGGCAGTCTGTAGAAATAAATATAAATGCATTTATGAATCAATAAGCTATATTATCCACAGCTCAACACGGTCTCCATGAACTCCATTCACTTGCGGAGTCTTTTCGCACAGTTTTCTAGAAAAAGTCGGAAGGCATCCTTGTCCGATTAATTGAATGCTTCCCTGATTTTATCCTTCGAATCATCAATTGAAGTTTTGCTTCATAAGCCCTACTTTTGGCTGCTCTCCAATGAAAAAAAATCACGTGGACTTACGATTGAAATTCTGGACAGCCACCTCAGCGAGTTTGGTCCGTAGCCTATCCAACCACGAGGATATGTTTGGTCCAGGAAGGATCCTGCCTCCTTGCTCCAGAGCGGAAGCGCTCAAAATTTGCTATTATATATTATATTTTATATTATCAAAAAAGATATGGAACAACGAAAACTTTTAACATGTCGAGATAATTATCACAATTGACGTTGCCTTGAAAAGAAGGGACCGATAACATCACCTCTCCATACTCAATCCAAAACAACGACCTTCGGACAATGAAGAGATAGCTCTTGCATGATGCCATGGGGGTTGACTGTCTCACCAGTAGCTACATTTGTGCTTCGTCGGTTGAATCAAGTTGAACAGATCAGGAACGCTTCCCAAAAGTTTCACACATAGCAAACACTAGTCGAGCCATGTCCTCTTCACTCAAATCTTGAACGAACGGATTGTGGTCACATGCTCTAGGCATGCTTACTCTGAGAGGAGAATTTTGACTAACACCAAATTCAGTCGACGTGGTCCGTGTCGATGCATGTGGACGATTATTAAAAATAAACCTGACAGTCACAGTGTTTTCATAACCTGCTGCTATTATTTGTGGGCTATGTCTTGGAAGAAAGATGTTGTCCACAGAACGGAGATTCTTGGCGCATTTTACCGTTTTTTTCAGATTGTGGTTTTCAGTTCTTCCCGAATGGGTGAGATTTTGTGACTGCTGTCGTATAATAATAATAATTGTATATTCGTATATCATACGGCGATCATAGCTTTTCGTTCTGTGTCAAATGTCATGTTGTCTCAGTAATGACGCAAATTGCAATGACTTAACAATTTCCAACAATTCGAAATTTCAAATGTAATATCAATGTCATTACTTGCTGAACATGTGGACATCTACATACATTCAAAAGATCTAAAAAGTAATAAAATTCAAAGCGTAATATAAAAGGCAAGGGCTATCACGTCCATAAGAAGGCGCGGCAAGAACATTCCTTAAAGGTGAAGTTCGGTCAAATATTCAACCTTGTTTCAATGGCTACTTCATTGTATACCTAGTCAATCTTGCTAACTTAGACGAGCATCTGATGTCTCACGTAACCGCAACGTTCTGACGTTCTGACGTCATATCTCCCAATGATCTGACAAGCTACTGCTAGCATGTTTCGTGACGAATCAGCTATGCATAGGACGATCAACTCACGGGAAAGAAAGAAAAGGAAGTCACTTGTTTATGTTCTCTGAACATGTACAAGATCGCCAAAATTGAACAATGCTGCGAATAGCCTACAAGTGTACAAACAAAACGGGCGATCCTAAAGAGTTTGCCTTCGGCACTTTTCAGAAAGACTGAAAATATGCCGTGTAATAGAATTGGACGAGCTCACTTTAAACTGACGGGTCACAGTGTTGTTTGCAGAGAGTGAAGAGAGCTAAATCAGATAAGTCAGCTGTTCTAGATAGTCTAACTATTGATTTTACAAATAATCAAAATAACTTTTACTATTTCATTTCAGCAACGGCATCTCTCGTGTAGTTATCGCATGCATCTGATGCTTGTAGTAACTGAACATTGTAGAATCTGACAGCTAATAAACAGCGAACTCAGTCTCATAATGCAATCTGTTGTCGTATTTTGCCGTCCATAGGAGTGAATGTGTTGCATCTTGACCACAAATATTTCATTGCATGACCATTCGATATATTCTCTTCAAGAATAATCTAATAGCGTTTGTTTGCACCCTTGGTCCATTTAGAGATTCACAGAGATTTGTCAGCTTGCATGCTACAGGTTCATCATACCAGTCAACCACAGCGAACCTCCTGTCTCGTGAGCGCCGTTCTGTCTCTCAGGTACACAGAAAGCGTGAATTGGCAGCTATGTCGTCATCATGCATCTTTGAAATGAATTTACTGGAAAACTAGCGAGTAGATAAGTGGGAAGTGTCAGGAAATCATCGTAGTGATTGGACAGGTTCATTCCTGGACCAAACATTTCCTCGCAGTTGGATAGGCAAGGGACCATATTCCGTGAAGTGGCCATGCAGAAGTCCAGACCTAAGTCAACGTGATGTTTTTAGTTGGGTGGCAATCAAAAGTACGGCTTATCAAGCATTCAATTAATCGGACAAGGATGCCTTGCGATTTTTTCTAGAAAAATATGCGAAAAGACTCCGCAAGTGAATGGAGTTCATGGAGACCGTGTTGAGCTGTGGATAATATAGCTTATTGATTCATAAATGCATTTATATTTATTTCTACAGACTGCCACTCTGTGATATCACAATGTAGACGATGTCTAATGTCGTCTAAATGGTTTATCTGCAATAAAATTGGAAACGAACAAAGTTGCAGTGAAAACTGACTACAGACTGGTAAAAATGGTAGTCCCAATTTGGACATATAATATATACTACTTATAAACTTTGAAGAGTAGAATATGAAAAAATATGTGATAATTCAAAGTGCTCTAGCTACTAAACGAAGCCGAGCGCACGTTCAGCTTTGAGTATGTTCATTATCAGCTTCATAGTGTGGTTGACAAAAACTTTGACGTAAATCGGAGTAGTCAGTCAACGGGAAATGATCATCAAAAATAGCCATTTTTGCTATGTTTAAAAAAAAATCGAATTTCGTCGACTTCCAGTTCGACAACAACTTGCAGTAGAAACTTTCTATTGGTACTAGCTCTTATCAGTTATTATGCATAATGCATAGTGAAAAAATCATTGAGTTTGGAGTACATCTTGAGGAAGAATTTTGCCCATGGAATTGAGTCAGTTTTTAATATAAAAAAGTAGGCCTAAAATTTTAGTCAAGTTTGAGAGGCTGTATCTCACGATTGAATGATGGTATCGGGCTGAAAATTGATATGCATACTAACCTACACTAGTATAATACACATATGATGATACACACGCGATGATAGCTTACTTAGTCTTTGAGATATAGGTCTTCAAAAGTACGGAAATTTTTTAAAAATGAAGATAGAAGACTGTTTTTGTCGAGCATAGAGGCTGTAGGCTTCATAAGGCTGTAGCTCGGAAAGTATGACGAGTTTGACGGAATATTTGATTTTTGTCGGTTTCCTACCCAGAGCAATCAGCTGTTAAAGTTTGAATAAAATCCGAGAACCTTCGCCACACACTTTTCCCGAAATTTGTCGTTTTTTTGTGGAATGACCCAATAGTCAGTCCATAGACTTGTCAACCCTTCACTGAGACCAATAGTCATGTAACCAGAGATTGCAAAAAAATAAATTTATTGGACCAAATAATCGATTGGAGATATGAGAAAATTTGAATTGATGCATGGATATATAATTGAGTCTTACAATTCATTTTTATTATTTTCTACATAAATAAAAACGACAGTGTTTTTCCCAACATTTCGCTCATATGAAATTGAGGCTATTTTTCGTTATTTCTATTGATCTGGAACATAAGATGGACTTTGATATCATTTTTTTTGTTTATAAGTCGAAATTATTGGAATAATGTCTCTTTCAGTCTTTCTACACACAACAATTAATGTAATTTGTCAAAATATATTTCGCCGATCTGGCCTTGTCAATTGTGATGGAAAGAAATCCTCAGCAAAATTTTTTGGAAATCAAATACTACATCATTTGAAATCTCTACATTGCTGTCATTATCGATATCTACAAATATACACATGCAACACAGTTCATTGATTGTCGCAGTTCCATAGCTCACAATTCATTATCATCTTATATCTCCTTAGTTTTTCTGTTTTGTTACCGCTGGCATGCTTGGTTGGTTCCACCCTGCCTTGTTGTTGATGACAATCCTTTTCTATTGTAAACTGTTTTTGATGTTGCCTAATTCCGTTATTTGACGTTCCATTGCATTGTTGTGGTGTACACTCGTTATACTCATTGAAAATTTTTGTTTTATGTTGTCATCCTGAATCCATTTTTCTTTATTTCTCTTTCCAAATCTTTCTTCAATATTGAATTTGGGTTTGATTGAATGAATAATATACTTTCGTAATTATCTTTCTCGCACCAAGTTTTCTTCTTCATTTGCTTAATTCTTCTTTTCTCAGTTTGTTGCAATTCTATTGGTCTGTACATTAGTTTGATTTTGTTTCTGTCATCTTCTTTTATTTTGTTGTAAGCATTTAATGCTGACTTTGTAATTTGCGTTCGAATTGTTGCGTTAGAATAGTTCTTTTTGCACTCCATGACAACGACGTTCTTGCATTAATAACCATTTTTGAAGCTATGTTTTTCATATAAAATTGATGTAATATATTCTTTACTTTACTGTTCTCATTTGTAGTTATCCATACTTTCAAATCCAAAATTGGTAATTTTTTCATCAATGTGGTTGGAAGGGAAATGAAAGTGAGTAAACATGTACGATTAAAAATTGTTTGAACAACTTAGTGGCTGCAAATCCAGCTCTAGGTATAGAATTTTAAGAGCTTGAGGAGCCCTGAGTACTCAGACGTTCATAGCAATATGAAGAAAAAGTATTAATGAAGTCACATGACTAATTTCCGTTATTGATGTGCCAATACATGAAATGAGCTTTAGTAGGCTTTGAATGAAACTTCTGCCATGCTATCACAACATAGCCGGCATGAGTGATCACTAATACTTCGAGATCACAACATCGGCTCAAATTGTCTTTTGCTACCCCTCACCGATCAAAGTCTACTTAACTACATTTCTTTATGAAATCGAAATTTATATAGCAACATTATATTCAATACACCGAGCTGACCTCGGCACCAGTCAAAGATGTAGACCCACTGTACTATTGCGTAGGAAGTCATCAGTCTGTATTAAGTAAACGAAAGTCCTTATAATTTTCCCTAACCCAACTGATGAATTGAATGAAAAGGCAGAGAAAATATGCTCATGATTTCAAATTTTGTGATCTTCCAATTAAATTTTGTTAATATGAAAGTTTCCGACCAACAGTAAATCCGCACCCCTTCTAGAGTAGCATGTCCCGAGCTTTTGGGATAAATTCTACATTTAGGCTGCGTTTTATTACTTTAATCAAAGAAGGGCAAATAGCTCCCTCTCTCTGTAAACAGAGTTTTAATGGTGAGACATGGTTGCACAGAAACCCTTTTAATTACGACATCCAAAGTATCTCTACATCCGAAACTCAAATCTTGCAAAAAGGGGATCAATTTCCTATCACTTTTAATGTTCATTCATGACATATACATAGGCGCATACATATTATTTACAACATTGTTTTTTGGTGTAATGAGATAATGAAACCGTGTAACTTGACACTAAATACCTTTCAATTCAATAACATCTTGCTCCTCAAAAAGGGGTATCAAGAGACTATCATCAATAGACAGAAGGGTAAATTTGAATACACAAAATATCACCGTCATTTTGATGGAATTTAATTTAATTTTTTAGAAGGCTAAATATTGTTTGCTTTGTCTTTAGTGAGAAATATAGGCATTCATGTTACGACAGTGAATGTTCAGCTTACCTTCACTTTTCGAGATAAATACATCGCCTCTCGACCGCGACGAACGTGAACACCATGGTACTGAAATAAGAAAATGACAGAATTCGGAGCAAAATAGACGATTTAGTTGTTGATATGATGATATGTGTTAATATTAGAATGAAAATCAATCATTACAAAGAAGCTTCAGGTTGAAAGAAATGATGAAAAGCGAAAGTGATTTCAAATTCACAAATTTTAAAGTGTCCAGTTCATATTTTGAGGTTAGTCGTAAGAGGCAATTGTGTAGACTAAGGCATGGTGTGACGAACGAGGAAATCTTCAGCAAAAAAAAGCGCAGCAAAAACTCCTCAAGAAGTTTACGGTCGTCGATGTAAAGAAGCAAAATTCGTAAATGGAAGATGTCCTTTTACGAATTTTAATTCATTACATCGACGACCGTAAACTAATTGAGGAGTTTTTGCTACGCTTTTTTGCTGAAAATTATTATGATCTCCCGTCGTCTGGTTAATTTCACAAGCGAGGAATGACGACGCTTAGACTTCATGCGAGGAATTACAATGTGCTTAGTATGACAATGAAATGGCGAAAGAGATTATTTAGGTGGACGGGACACAGAAATGACTGAAAAGCTCATAACGTGAAATTACTACCATGGCAATCACAACCGCATACACACGGTGAAAATGACGCCGTCTCACAGGATAAATGTCAATCTAAGGAAAGACAATGAGTGCACAATATCTTGAGTCCCTGAACATTAGTGGTCGTCGTGGCACAGTGGTTAAGTCCTTGGCCTAGCGATCTTCGGTCCAGAGGTCGAGCCCCGGGAGTGTCAATGGAAGTTGTCAGAAAGGGCATCCAGACTAAAAGTACCACAACGCTTCAGAAAGTGTGAATAAGTCAGCACCGTCCAAGCTCCCGGTATGGGGGAGAAGTGATGCTAAAGCTTCATAGAGAGAAAACCGACACTGTAACAGTGCTATGGTCAGGATTTAATTGAACGCCTTTGTGAACATCTTTCAAAAAGAAGTTAGCAATATCCGCGGAGCTTCGTCACATTCAACACAAAAATCACTGAATACTCGTGAATTGAAGCTGAAAAGTATTCGAGATTCGTAGGTGATGAGCGGTAATTGAATGCCATTAATGTGCAAGCCATCCTGTTATTGAAATTTCCCATGATCATCAATGAGTTTGTTATCGCAGATTCGGTTACTGACTTTTCTCTGTTGAACGTTTCCCAAAAATTGAGAAATTTCAATCAAATTATATTCGCTATCTAGTGCACCCGTAGATGTACATTATTCCCATGCTGGTGGACCTGTATAACAAAAAAAGAACAATGCCGTCTATCAGACAAAGTCTTTAAACACAAATTGCTACACAAACTTCATATGAGGTTCATTTTACCCAATGGCTCAAAAGTCTTCCTTAAATTTTCAAAGTATTTCATTGTGTTATCCACAGGGATAAATTGCCTTCTCTGAAATTAATTCCTTGGGTCTAGAGATGACTTTCCTCAATACTGATGGTCAAGGCCAGAACTAGCCCAGAAGGGCAAGAAGATGAATTTTCCATGAATGAATGAATGAGTGAATTGTCTCAGCATGGTCGGTGAGCACTTTACAACAACGATGAAATAGTTACAAAGAATGAAGCTTTCATGGCTGCCTAGATCATAAACTAGTCAAAGAAAAAAATGAACTAAAAAGCTGTTCACAGAATTTGACAAAAGACTTCCTAAGAAGTTCAGTCCATGTGAATGGGCGTTTTAAGTATATTCAGTTTTCTCGACGTGCTACAGTGTCTTTCACAAAACATTTGTCGTCATCGTGCTTCTCAACACACGCAAACGACTTCATACATGTTCTGTCAACAGCCAACATGAGGCAATCTTCCTTTTTAGGCGAGATACCCAAGATCAGATAAGCTGTCTTCTCCATGGATATAAGTTTTTCAGTCAGAAAGATTGCAAAAACAAGGAACGGAATAGAGAGGCACAGAGCGAATAAAAGATAAATAGCATCTCCGCATTAGCATAGGTGGACAATTGGACCGTATCAATTTACATAAAATGAACAATCTCTTCGATGCCTTCCTTGATACTTTTTCAACATGATTGTTCCACTTACAATGTTTCGAAAAGATAAAACCAAGAAAAGTGTTGCCATCATCAACGTCATTCATGAAAATGTTCTCCGAAGTACAAATTGGATCAGGCATCAAGTCAGACTTAGTAATAATGTTCATAGCAGAGCATTCATCCTCATTGATAGTCAAACACAATGCTTTTGAACAGGTAACTAACTACCTTGACTTTGCCACGCACACTGTAATACATCTTCATGTGAGTTACGAAATGAATGCATAAGTAACAAATCATCTGCGTACCGAATGACGGTAGATTTATCTGATACCGGAGAAAAATAATGTACTGACAGAGCAAACAATAATGGGCCCAAGAGAACTACCTTGTGGTACGCCACTGAAAATAGAGGACTATGAGGAAACTTTGTTATTCACAAAATCGCGCTGCACACGATTTGACAAGAAACTCAAGATCCATCTGATGACATTAGAAGAAATGTAAAAATATTTGCATGCATTGATGAGAATATGATGCTGTATCTTGTCAAAAACCTACCGAAAGCACTCGCACACATCCATCTAAAAATGAAAGGATCTTATGATAAGCTAGCACAAGGGCACTTGTCGTTCCTTTACCTGGCCGAGGGATATATGCAAACTGATTAGAATTGATGCGACTGGCAATACTTGGCACAATCAGTTTGTTCACCGCAATCTACTCAAAAATCTTTGCTAACAGTGGAAGCAAAAAATCAGACACAGTCGATGGACGGCTACATCTCGGCTACTTCTCTATTTAGACCACTGTTGTAGACAAAAAGCCCGATCTCTTTCATCTTTAAGCATTTTGACTGATGGCTTCATCCAGTACGGATCATCTGATCTACCCCTGATCGTCTTTTGAGGAAAACTTTGATCAAAGATGACATAACGAGACTCATGAAGAGCTTCTTCGGCTTCATCCAAGGTATCAAACGAAAGTATGAAACTATTCCAATCTATTGTGGAGATGATATTTGAAAAACGAGCAATATTAGCGGCGGAAAACTTAACACTTTTTCCTTTGAATTCACAACCGATTTCGACGGCGCCCTTGGTTGCCATAAAAATATTTTGTGATCTGACGAACCAATGGGCGGTAGAAAAAAGGGATTGTGTTCCGATCCATAGTTAACAAAAATTTGATCCAATATGATTTTTCGAAGCTTTTGTCGTTTGTTAATGAACACATTTCAATCCCTGGAACTTTGCACGCCTCTGTTGTCGATTTCACACATGAGCAAGTTCGTCAAAGCGAAAGTTTGCATGCCGTGACTTAAGTTAAGTTGTATCTGCAGAAGTAACAGTTTCACTTTTGGCTCTCTACACCCTTCTGACGCAGGTTTGGTAGACGCATCCCATCGGTCGGAGAGATGCGATGATTTGTGAGCATCGCATGCAGTTAACGAATTTGCTCCATGCCCACATCACTCGTGGCTATTGCATCGAAGCATTTTCCAGCATGACAAGTCATGTCACCAAGATTGATGTCATGACTTGCAGTTCGTCATCACCGATGCTAATAGTAGGACCATTGATGCAGTCAGTTTACCTTTGCATCTTCAACACTTGACATGTTGAACCTCATGGAGGAACGAGAGATCTGCACAACGGCGGTGAATCCAGTGATTGCAATACGTGCTGAGGACAGAGCTTTAGCCGACGACTTTCTTACATGCTCCATAGGGATACTTAGAAGTGCCCACCTGAGACATCGCGTGATTGGGATTGCTGATCATAGTTTTCGACTTGTCGATATTGACCATCACCCCTTACACTCAAAATTCGATTTTCAATACCGGAACCGAGGTTTTAAAGCTTCAAACGAGTTGGCAATGAGAACCAAATCGTCAGCAGAGAGCAAGCTAGTTCCTAAGAACTGCGGTAATATGAATTTACGTGGTCCACGGTGAAAAGCTTATTACAAATAACCAAATGCAAAGAACGGGCCCTGATTTTTCTTGACACGCCTTTGACGGATATAAAAATCGCTTATTTTGCACATGAATCCGAATTGTATGGAATTTGTTCTCTGATGAATGCTGCAATTATATGCTCATTCAACTACGAGGTCAAGCACTTATTGATTTTTATTCGCTTCCGCTTCCAATTCTTGGAGACCGGGGATGGTCTACGCACCTCCCTATTTCGAGCCCCTTTTTCTTCATTTTCCCCTTTTTTACGAGTTATAGGTTCTGACGTTAACACCTCGCAGTCTCCACGAACTTTCTGTCGTAAACCCTAGTTGACCTGTATGCGCTTTTTTGACTAGACAAAAAGTCAAATATTTTTCAAATTTACCAAAGATGAAATAAACTACTTGAAATTCACTGACCTTTGGGATATTGTGAAATAAGAACGTCATATTTTCCCAAAACGTGTAGTAAAAAATATTAAACGACCAAGAGTAATTTTGAGAATGCTACAATGAAATTGCCTCAGGACACAACAATCCCAGTAATTAGTAATTTAAATACATTTAGTAATGAAGATGGCAATTTGTAATTAGGTGTAATCGGGTAAGCACTAAATATGACAACTATTACTTAAGCCATATAAGACTTAAGGTCAAAAGTCAGAAGTGCCTCGCCTCGCCATGACACACGAATTGCGTGATCATAATACTTGAGGAAGTGGAAGCGATCGTCGGGCATTCGCTTCCAATGAAAACGATAGATTCCATCGCTTCCGCTTCCACACCCCTGATTTTCAGACTCCGGTAACTTCCACAATGAAGTGAGTATCCTTTTTTCCTTTGCAGCAGTTCACAGTTCTTGTGGGACTTGGGTTTCTGAGTGGTTTGGCCTTATGATGAGCTACGACTACTGAGAACAGACAAGTTACTGGAAGCCACAATTCTTGATGTACCATTGTCATCGCAATGCGTTCCTAGGGCGTAATATTGTTTTAACAATGTCCATGTCCGTCTAGTTCTTCAATATTCTGAGCGTCAAATTTTTATGATTCATATAATTATGAATACAATCTATTATATCAATGTGATCAGAAAAACACTCTGGTGAGCTCGAAAAGACTTTATTCCTGAGAGATTTCGGACCTTGTCATTCGTCAAGTGAATACACTGCAAAGTCATCGAGAAAATCAGAGACAAAATTTTGAATTCCAGACCTCGTAATGGTCAAAGTGATAATGATGTGGATCGTCAGCGCATTGGTGACTACCGTATATCGAAGAAAAAGAGAAACAAACTTTCAAAACTGTTCACTCGATTAATCGAATTTTGCCTGACACTTGCAAATTATCTGTCGTTTTCGATACTTACAAAACGAGCAAATTGTTTCCGAACAAAGATAAAGTGCCTATGAGTCTCGCCTCTAATCTTGTATACAAATTGAAATGTTGGCAATGTGACAATTGCTATACTGGTGAGACTCGTAGGCACTTTATCACCAGAATTCGTGAACACTTGGAAGGTAGACCTAAAGATTCTGAAATTACCAAACACGTTCATAGAAATAGCTATGACAATTTCCAAATAGTTTTTCGCACAAAGTACACTCGCACTGCTGAAAGTCTGGTCATGAAAGAAATCAATAGTTCAACCTTGATGAACAAACACGAATCTTCAGTCCCAATTTTATTGTTTTAGCATTGTGACCTTGACAGTTTTAGACGTAATTGTAAATGTAAATCAGCTCTTATTGTATTGTTTTTAGCTTGTATTCAATTTTCGAGGAGTTAGACGCGATTGCCAATTGTTCTTTTAGCTTGACAAGTTCTCATCCTGTTGTATTTAAAGGTTTTATCTAGATTTATCTGTTTGTCCTGAAGATATGTCATGAAAACGGACATGAAATCGATCGACCAATACTTGTCGTTTTTATTTTAAAACAAAGTTAACTGATCACACATTTTTACTGCTTTCTAGCATGTCTGCCCAGAGCCCAAACGAGTACGCAGTGAACGAGTAGGCTGATGCGAAGTAATAGCGAAACCTCTCTTCCGAAACACCTGTGTAATAGGAACACATTGCGGCCTCCAATGATAAAAATGAGGCAATAATGACCTTCTCATGGACCAACTCCATGCTTGAACCATTTGTGCCCCGTAGGTTGTCTTATTATATCAAGTTGCCGCACATTGCATGGTGTCACAATGACTTGTCCCAGCATCATTGCATTGGCCTGGTTGTAGAGTTACTCGCTGACAGGCAAGAAGAAGCCGAGTTCATGAAGGAGATGAAAACGGCTCATCTGTGCGAGTTTTAAAGGAAGTAGATGAAGTTAAAATTGCTGCAATCGTAGCCCACTCTATGGAGGAAGGCAAGAGGGCCCGCTCGAAGTCTGCGTCACTGGAAGAATCACCTTATCCTTGCTCGCATCGCATGCCGGTAACCAATCCAGTCGCCGCATGCCTGAGGATGAAATGCTCGCTGCGTTTGCTGATGATTCCAAAGTATCACACAGCCATGTCAGGCCAGTTGTCACAAGCCACTGTCGATCGGATATTGAGAGAAACTCAGTCCATGAAAAATAAATCTTGCCCTAGAGTTCTATCCAGACGACTTTGAACAGCGCTAAGCGTTTTGTGAGTTGATCTGGGAGAGATCCGCACAGATCGCATTTTTTTTTATTAACGTAACTTTCAGTGACGACTCGAGGCAGTTTTTTATTATTATGTGAACGCCAGTTCCGGCTAATAAGCATTATATGTTCAGTTAATTGCGGTACATGGGAGGCTATTCATCAGATGATGATGATGATGAAAAAGCTAATCACAAGAAACTTCACTCACCTTAGCATGACTTGCACGTTTGTTTTTTCCCAATCTTGGGAGTGTCCTCTCTAATTTTATGGCCATCCTTCATCTGATAATTTGTTTACATAATAACTCACACTATTGCGACGAAACCAAGCAGATGATATCACTACATACAGGTATACTTTCAATCTCATCCATTCTTTGGCAACTACAGTGAACGAGTCAGTATTAAGAATCAATTCTGTTAGTATAGAGACCTTCACAGGAACAAAACAGTTGAGGACTTAACAAGCTTTGAATGGAGCCAACAAAAAGAATGATATGCTTATTGCGATTGTATCATCACCGAAAAGTTTATGTACGTGAGCATGCGAGATATTTCGAAAAGAAAAAGCGAACAGCGACAATATTTTTCCGTGAGATAGTGCGAAGTTGAGCAGGGAACGAGGTTGCAGCCGAAATTTTCACAGATTTGTACACTTCTTGACCATTGCAAAACTTTTGAAGTATCCAGTATTTTACTTTTGAAATTGACCACACGCTTTAAGTAATTTGTACAACTTCTCATGAAGTCCGAGGTGTTCGGAAATAAACGTTTAGGCCTATTGACTTATTGACTCAAAAATGCAATGGAATTAGGAAGTAGGCTGTTTACTAGACTCTTCAGCCACAATCACACTGTTAGGCACAACTTTGCAGTATCACAAATACTGCATTTTACTTTATCACTACATAGTTAACAATTCCAAATTATTTTCCTTGAATTCTATAAATTTTCTAACCACTTTGTTAATTTTTACTCAAACATGCCCTCGCTTTGCATCAACATTTCAAGATTTTCATCGCATTTCTGTTGCCAATGAGTAGCCTAATAAAAAATGTATAAAGTATAATTGCATCACTTCTCAAAATCATTCCTCTGGAGCATAGTCCCTAATTTCAGAAAACACAAAACGCTTGTCTAGTGCTAGCTTTCACTCCTACACTCACGTTACTGAAGAAATCAGACGAAAGAAACTCATCATTGAGATATCGATTTAGATAAAACACAATGCCCATCTATTTTTCAAAAATGGCAAAAAGTATTTGCAGCAAAGTTCGAAAAAGGTTCATTGTGTATTAAAATTTGTGACAAGTCGGGAATTGATAAAGGTTGTGCTCGAACATTTGGTCGATTCAAGTAATTGCAAACATTAAAACAATCATATCAAAGACAAACTTGTCATGGGTTGCACCAATTAACAATGGACAGTTCAGAACAATAATTTAAGATCCGTCATAGTCACAGAACAACATATCAGATACAGGACCATTCGGGGAGATTGGGGTGACTTGGCATGTGGAGGTCTTTGCGTAACGAAATCAGCATAATTGATGCTGATTGACAACATTTGATTAATTGGAACTCCGCGCTTTGGTAAGTTAAACGGCCATCATATCCATCGCTATGTTGATGGCATAGATATCTATCCGGTCACTAGCCTAGCAGGTAAAAGAGTGGGAAAGGATAGTGGTGACATGAATCAAAACAAATAAATTGCTTCGACTGTAGACAACATTGGAGAGAAGATACTTCTTGTGATTTATTTAGTCAACACATTACACGAAAGAAGACAACAGATGCAGTACATTTGATTTCTTTATTCAATCATCGTCTAATTCCACGTTTGGGAGCATATGGACGCTAGTATATTTACCGGTGATGATCATGACGACGGAAGCTGACAACAAGAGCATGATGCGTCATTCATTGGTGTTCCTTCGGCTTCAGGTGGAAAAAATGAATCCGTAAACTTGTGTAAATTTCTGATGTCTTTTCAGTTGACCTTGTGACCTTATTTGAAAGCCATCAATAGGATTCATGAAGTCCTAACCATGGTCTCCACTAATGTAGACCTATAGCTGGTCGGTCAGCAACTTAAACGGAAGACAGGGCCACATAAAAATGTCTTTGACATTCAGCGCAAGGTCTTGTTTAAAAAGTAGGCCAGGTCTACCCATATGACAACTCTCCCCAACATCTATCCTGAAATACTGTATGATTGTTCACGTTTAATGTTACATCTGTTTGATGTAGTCGTGATACACCACCCAAATGAAGTCCTCGTTCTGATAGATCTCTAGACAGAATTCTGTTTTTCAACTCGTCCGAGTGTATATACAGCACCCTTAGAAAGTTGTTGTATCGAACTCCAAAAAGGCGATTTTTCAACAATTTTACTTCATCCTCGCCTGAGACATAAATTACTGAAGCAGGCATTGTGATATTATCACTGCCTGAAATGGAGATGGTCCTGTAAAAACACTGGCTTCATACTGCCTAGCATAAAAGGAACACCCATATGCCATGTCACCCCAGTCTCCCCTACATGATAATTGTCGTCGACAATAAATCATTAAATATTCTAAACCTTCATCAATCAAAAAAATTAGTTTCTTGGATCTTTTAGAACGAAGTGGGATTTTTACCAACCCTGACATTGATTAGCTGTCGGTAAGTGTATCTGAATTTTCTAAGGAGCGAACGCATTTCCTGAGGTCTGAGGTTGACAATACTGCAAACCTCTTACCTTTGTCTACACATGTTGATCACTGAAGACATCAACTGAAGCATCATGAAATTAACGCAACTGTGGGTGGAGATCAAAAGCATGTACTGTGCCTGCTTGAAAATCTTGTAAAAAACTACTAACATTTCTTTATTAGTCAGCTTCAGATTTCATTGGACGTCAAGCTAATTTTCATTGGTGACCAACTTAATTTTTTTTCAAGAGCTACATAAACGTTATGAAGTTACATATGTTGAGAACTTAGATAAACCAAACTACTGAAAACTTTGTATAATTTCATTTGCTCAGTAAAAACACTTCTGAAACAACGCGCCACTATTATTAAATCTAATACAAATATATTATTACAGTTATTGACAGGTACATCAAAAAATTTTTAATTACACCACAATATACAAGCAGAGCGCTTCTCATTTTTCAAAATAGGGCCTTTGATTTTCATCCAGAATATGCAGACCAATGATCGGCAAAACAAGAGGTTACTTATGATTTTCATTTTAGTTAAATGCTATGACTGCAGCGACTTAACAATTTTCAGTAAATTCTTGCTGCTCTGAGAAGCTCAGAATATGAAATGAATTTCGAAGTACTGCATGGAAAAACTCCCAAATATCGTCATTTAAGATAATGAGAACTGAATAAGCTATCAGTGACATGTTGATAATGAGATGGTTCTCCACGTGCCCGGATTCAAGTGTTAAATATAACCAAAAAGAGGCAAATTTCTACGGGCACTAGACGCTTTATTTGATTTGTGCGAGTTTTCGGCTATCCGCCTTAATCATGCACAAAGCGTCTAGTGCCCGTAGAAATTTGCCTCTTTTTGGTTATATTTAACACTATCAGTGACAATTTCCAAAACACGTCCGGAAGCAAAAATATGAATGTTCGCCTAAATGAAAAATTGCCACTTTTAGTGATATTATCTCGCTCATAAAGAGCGAACAAATAACTTACCAATTGTGAGAAACTCTTTTTCCATAAATTTGAATTTCCTCTTTGTCGAGTATTTACATCGAAGAATTCGAAGCATTTGGAAGATGTCTGAATAAGTGGTTGTTCATATTGAAATAACAATCGGTATAATGATCGCCAAATTCCGTTGTCATTGGCAATTCGATGAAATCGTCGACAAACCTGACTTACATGGCACAAATCTCGCTCAGTGAGGAAAGAAAAAATTCGAACGAGAAGTTCATCAGGTAGGACTTCTTGCAAATATTCCGCTAATCGAGAAGAGTGACGACTCCATTTCATAATATCAAATTCAACAGATCCTGAATCACAAGCGGAGATATGTTGTTGCACAGATGGTCTCCGCCAACTGCTGTGAATGGAGGGAATGTCCGAGCTTCCCGCACTCCCATACCCCATCACTATATTGTATGCACAATGCGAAGGCAACGATGCAGAAGGAAGCGGTGGAGGCGGTGGTGGGGGAGGAGGAAATTGAGAATACTGACGTTGATGGCACAACCAAGTTGCACTTGACGGAGATTTCATACTGACTGACATTTGAGAAGACGACGATGATGCTGCGGTAGACGACGATGATGACGACGCCGCAGAAGCTGGTTGAGGATCGGCGGGGCACGGAGAAGGGGCAAAACTAGTCTGAGTGGATACAGTCTGTGTGGAAGGGGTACACAGAGCACTTGCTCCTTCACTGTGATTATCGTTCAAACATAAACTGGATGAAGAACAAGGCTGCCCCGAAGAGGAGAATGATGACAGGGTGGAAATACCCACATCCAATCTTTCATCGCTATCAGAGGACACATCTGAGCTTATTCGACTGCAGCTGGTCTCACGTGTGACGAAGTCGCAAGTGGTAGGCCCATTCTCACCACAAACGCAAAGTTTTGCACGCGCAGCTGGAGGACCATCCTTGTCTAACAAGCAGCGTTTTCGCAGACAGTAGGCATGTTTCACCTTCGGACTCTCTGTAAATGAGAAACAATGCGTTAATAAAGCCAAAGCGAAATAGTGAGCATCGATCTCTATTAACGATGTGTCCAAAATATTGTTATTTTTCTTAAGCATGGTTATCCTTATCGATATATTTTTCTGTTCATATCGCAACTTTGTGTCGCTTTTAATTGCATGCAGTTCAACTTTGATCAGTCATGGCATGAGAATTGCCTCAATGTGGCATGCAAATGAATCTTGAGCCAACTAAGTGATTACCGCACAGGACTGTCCCATATTTTCCAGTGTTAACGGCTATTCTTCAGGGTAGTATCTGGGGCCGTGTTGATAAAGATAGCGCGAGCCTAGAACTACCATACTGCTACTCTAGCAAAAAAATTGGTATTGATATAAGTAGGAAATTGTTAGCGCTATATCTGAGTGCAAGCGCTAGACAACCGCATTTTGAATGAAGTAAAAACTACACTAGTAGGGAAGAATGTTTTCGAGCTTTCTACTTTCCTTCAGACGGTTGTAATCATGAAATGAATGAAAATGATCAAACAGTTACTTATACACTTAAAGATAAAAGTGAAGAAGTTCATAGGTAAGAAAAGAACAGAGCGTGCCGAGAGTGGAGGGGCTGAATGATATGTCCAAAGCGGCTCAGATATTGATGATGAAACATTTCCAACACTGCCAGCGAGATCAGCAATATGAGTATTTTGATTAATGAGGCCATAATTGAAAACGGAGTCGACACAAGGCATTGTCGTCTGAAGTTCATGCTCCGGCTAACTAGCAGGCTCTGGAATATTATTTATGGCAGATTTGTTGCTATTATTTACATTTTTCTGATGCCTTCCAAAGTTTCTTGCATCACTTTGCTGTACAGTATAATTTTCGATCATTTGATTGATATTCTACGAGAAATTATGAAAATGATTAAGACACACAAGAAACGTAATCAAGCTCAAAACACTTCAAGATCAGCTCAGCAACGTAAGAGGACTGAGGTCCAATTACGACGACATCAATATCTTCCTCCAAGGTACGTCACCAGATCTTCTAGCCCTGCAACAAACCAATGCGGACATTTTCAATGTTCTTTCTGATAAGATCGATTCTCTTCTACAAGAGAATCACAGAGTTGAACTTACCGTTTTTGGTGACTTCAACGTGCACGATGTTGACTGGCTTGTGCACTCACGCACCACTGATCTCTAAGGTCAGGCAGCCGAGGATTTTGCTGTCTCTCACAACCTTAGTCAAATTGTCACTTGTGCAACTACAAAGTGCCTGACAGAGATGGGGATACTGGATATCTCCGTGACCTGTTTCTCACATAAAATCCAACTTGTTTTTCACACATGGTTACTTCTGCCCTCACATGCCTTCTGCCTGATCACTGTGTTATCACAGTTTCTGGCAAACAAACTTACTCCACACCGTCTGCACCCTTCCATAGAACAGTTTATCAATTCTCCAAAGCAGACTGGTGTGGCTTCCGCACTTTTCTTAGTCAAGTTCAAGCTGAGAATTTGATTCTGAGCGAGAACGTCCACAAGTCGGCGCAAGAACTGACAGTGGCTTCAAAAGGGATATTTACCTACAATCCTCACCGCACTTTCCAAAATGAAGCCACACTCCCAACCTTGGTTTACACCGGAATGTGCAGCTGCAACCTGCCAGCGTTATCACTTTTTCCATAAGTATAAGCGTGACAGTACCGCTGACAATCTTGAATTGTACAAAACCGCACGTAGACATTGCAAGGAAACCATACATCGGGCCAAAAGCCGTTACGCTTTGTATGTACGGTAATCCATTGCTACCCAAAAGCTTGTCTCTAAGGACTTCTGGAGGATTTACAAGTGTCTACAATATGAACAAATCCTCCATCCCGGCACCTCGTCATGCCGAAGTCAGTGCTTCTATGGAGACAACCTCAGCAGACAAAACCGAGCTTCTTTGTAAGGAGTTTGTGAAGAACTCAACATTGGACGATGGAGGTAGAATTCCACCACCCCCAATTCCCACGCGCACTGATGAGAGTTAGTCCTCCTTCAGTCACACTCCGAAATGTCAAAAAGATCATTGCAGGTCTCGATAGCTCTAAGTCTAATGGACCAGATGGCATCCCGGTTTCGGTCATCAAGCATCTCTCACCTGAGCTTTCTCCACTTTCATCCAAACTATTCAGTAGATGTGTATCCACCGGTGAGTTTCCCTCTTGTTGGAAAGTAGCTTCCGTGGTTCCAGTTCCAAAGAAAGGTTCTGACTCATCTCTTCCATCTAGTTACCGTCCTATCAGCCTGCTTCCAATTGCTGGCAAGATTTTTGAAGCAGTGATTAACAAACACATTGTTAACTTCTTTGAAACTCAGAGCCTTCTATTAAAAGAACAGTATGGCTTCAGGCACTCTCGATCAACTGCAGATCTTCTTTCATATCTCACTGCAGATGTGAGTCGCGTCTTTGACAGACAAGGTGAGACGAGATCAGTTACCCTGGATATTTCCAAGGTATTCGATAACAGGACTCCCACTCTCATCGCAAATAAAAATCGGAAAGGGCCCCCTAAATTACGTAGTCGTGGGGCCCCTCAAAGTATAAGAAACTTACGATCATTCGATATCACACAACACGGTAAGTTTTGAAAACGTTCAAGTAGAAGTTGGGTCTGATTTATTAAAGATGCTTCTGAATCCTCACAGATAGCAAGTAATTGTACAAAATTATTACTGATGCTTATTCAATCATCAGTAATCATCAGGTTTCAACAAGGTGCACTAGAATACATGACTCGAACAGCCACTATTTTCAGGAGGACCGTTTTCGAAGCTTAGACATTGCACTACAAAGACCCGTCTACCTGTCCCCAATGCAAAGTCAGCATGAAGTTATTGACGATTTCAGCTCGATATAAAGACTGCATATTATCGAATAATCTACAAGAAGGCCTATGGATGATTTTACTTAACTGTTCAAAAATTTTACATTTAAATTTATAATGCAGTCTTCCCGTGCCGCTTTGTCATCCTATATTGATCGCGCCATGACGTCACAAGGTGCAAGATCCCGTCTTCATTGTGAAGAATTTTCATGAAACCACTATGAAATTGCTGTTCAGCTGTTCGACGTTTGGAAGACTGCTTCAGAAGAGTGGTCTGGTCACAACAAATATCTTCATACAAATCCATGGTCAGCGCGGTCTAAATGCTTGGGTAGGAATTTCCGTAAGCTATTTTCTTTGGAAGAGACATTATTCTTTCGAGAAATCGAGAATGTATGGTGAAATCTTCTTTTCTATGCTGTATAAAATGTACCGAATGTAATGAAGGATAGGAATATCTTCATGCAGGATGGAATGCCAGCGCAATACTACAGACCCATCGTAGATTATTCAAACATCAATTTTCCTAAATCTTGGATTGACCGTCATGGGAGCCTTTAGAATGGCTTCCGATACCAACAGATTCAATGCCTTGTGACATTGTTTTGACACGTTTAAGAAATGGTGCATTAGTCATCCTATGCATTTGGATGAACTGGAAAACAAAGGTTTGCACCGTTTTCTGCAGGTCGACGAGCAATTAGTGATATGCTCTTGCAATGTTGACCGAAGAATTAGATTGCGTTCGGACAAATGTTGAGCAAGTAGAAAATAAATGTTATAGTGGTACTCGTGTTAGCAACTGTTTTCCTTTGAATCATAATTAACTAACATAAATTAATCAATAGCTAATTGCTATTGTATCAACAACTTTGAAATTATCACTGAGAATCCGCTACGTTACATGAACAAAATAATTTTGAATCAATGTCACACAGAATAAATTTACGACTAAAAACTATCGCATTTGCTCAATATGAGAAAACGGAGTTCTATATTGTGCCCAAATATTGCACATAACAGAAGCCACGCAACTTCATATACTATTCAATCTGAAATGAGATGCGAGCAACATTTGATACAAGTCTGGCGGGGGCATTCCACCACTCAAAATGTCTGTCAAGCGTGTTTTCGTATTCCCCAGATACTGGGCAACAATTCTGCACTTGAATTTTGCCTGGACCTTGTTGCATCTAGCCCACTTTTGGGGCCTACCATCTTGGGCCCCCTGGGCCACACCCACCACTTCTGACCCGGCAGACTTTCAGTTTCGTGGTTCCCAAATAGGTACCCAACACGTCATGCAGTCAAACCTTCTGGACCTTTTCGTCAGTTGTGGACCCACCTGGCTCCCGGTCTATACGGAAGTACTAACGTTTCTGGATTTTTGGCCGTCATCAGTGCAGTATCCCTGTAAAGAATCAGTAACTCATATGCATTTCAAATCTCATTCTGTAGAGTTCGATTCCAAAATTTGAAATTTGCAAACACCAATACAAATAGCTAATTCGTGCTTGCATTTCATGCAGGAAGGTGAACTGCCGGAGTTCCAAGCACATCCACCTACCGATGGTCTGTGGAGTGAGTTGGTGATTTACTGCACTGATGGCGGCTAAAAAGTCAAAAATGCTTGCAGGCCAGCCTGAGGACACTTTTTCCGGCAATTATTCAAATCAAACCTTGCTCTCATTTCTTGCACTTCAAACATAGTAAAAAACAATTACATCTAGGAACAACTGTTGGCTTTCAAAGAAGATTATGACAACTTTTTGATTAAGGTTGAGCCGCCATGGAATAGGTAAACGCAAAGTCAAAACGAAAAGAAACTCTTATCACTTCTGCAGTTGTTTGCGAGATTTCAATTTTCGTTGATGTCTTTGCCGAAATTTAGCCGCTTTTGCAACAAGTGATCGCACAAAATATTCTTTCGTCACTCCCTTGTGTTCCTGAAACGTTTTAGTGGATTTTTCTTTCATATATTTCTGGCGCTTCTTGAAAGACACGTTTTGAAGAGCATCAAAGCAATCAGAACTCAATTCATAATAGACTCCATAATTACGCATTACAACTTTTTCGTCAAGCACTCCCACCTAAATTTATTTACTATTGTTTAGAAACCTTGATTACTTGCGCTTCGTCCAGTTTCTTAGGATTGGCGAAAAGATCACTGACTTCCTTGCAGAAGAATCTTCTGCTCAAATGTCAAGCGGATTTCCCTACCAAGCTTTGTCAAGCGATGGTCCTACCTACGGAACAAAAACTATTCGGAACTCTACGAAACATGGATTTCGAAAGATGTACCCGTATTACCAAGAAAATTCCGCATAAAGAAGCTCCGTTATGAGAAAAAAGAAGAGACTAATATCAGAATCGAAATGGCAATGAACAGAATGAGAGGAGAGATTCAAATTCTCAAAATAAAGTCAACGAAGGCACATGATAACATGCGAGACTATGACAACGCTATTGATGCTGAAATATCAAGACTTTCGTCTGGAACATTGCGAGAAACTGTGATGAACGTTTGGTACTCTGAATGTGAGCAACAACAACAAGTGTCATACAACAGATGGCGTTATTCAGAGACTTGGTTACTAGACTACGAAAAAAATTACGGCAATACCGTTTTCAAGGAATATAATAAGTACAATCATAATCAAAACGAACAAAATAACTTGAATTCGAAGAGAAACTGTGGTATGAGAAATACGCTATCAAAGTATGAAACTGAAACGAAAGGATACAGATCCAGACCCCACTCTTCAAACAATGATTCTAATACGCAAACCCGACGAACATATGCTTCAGTTGTGAGAGGACATAATTTCACCAGAACGAGCAGTTTTCAACGTTCCAATTCTTATCATCGTCGAAATTCCCCGTCAAATCATCAAATACATCAATTCAATAATCATCCATACGATCGCTATTCTCCTAATGCAATGACTAACGATGCTACTCGGAATTACGAACGCTCAAATAGACATGAAACATACAGAATCTCCAGGAATACAAAGCCTTTTTTAGGAGGCAAACCACTCCATGGCTATTACCAAAAAGTGAGTCATGTCAATCCACGAATAATGTAATATGTATCGATAAGGATAAGACACTTGAGTCTGAATTAAATACTTGCATAAAAAGTCAATTTTCAAGCAAGGAAGTAAAACCATGTCAAACTGATGTAAAAGTTGTAAACTTATCAAGTAGGATTTTGACTGAACCTGAAAAATGTGTATTGAACAAAGGGCTAAAATTTACTCCTACTCTTCGCAAAAATAGTGAAGAACTCAAAGTGGACATCAAACAATATACTCGCAAATTGAGACTAACGGAATATTTTTATGTTCATAATAACGAAGTCGGTCAGAATGGACCTAAAAGTTTAATTCAAAATAAATCTTCTTTCAATCCTCAAAAAGGAATACGGTATTAGACAACATTTGTGAAACTTTAGAGAAAATCAACATAACTGAGGAAAGTAATAAAAATGAGGAAAATTAATTGAAATCTCTAAGTGTCGATCCTGATATAATTATCAAAGAAGCGGATAAAGGAGGCGCTATTGTGATTATGGATAAATCCTATTATGAAAAGAAGATTTTAGATATGCTAGAAGATAAAAGCTTTTACAAAAAATTACCAACTAATGAAGACAAACAAATTATGAGAGACATTAAAAAAACCATTCAACTGTTTGCAAATAATCTAACCAGCAAAGAAAAAGACTATTTGATTAATTTTTAATTCAAAAGCAGTAATTTTTACGGATTGCCTAAAATTCATAAATCAAACATGATCAAGAATGCCATTCAAAATCGTTCAGATTTACCGTTTTAGACCTATTGTTGGTAGCCCAAATGCTCCTTCCCAACGCCTTAGCAATTTTTTGGATATCATTCTAAAACCTCTATGCAAGCATATACAAAGTTATGTAAAAGATGATCTTGATTTTTTAACAACTTTGCCTAAGCACATACCCATTAACGCTAAGTTGGTGACTTTTGATGTTGTTAGTTTATATACAAACATTCCCCATGACCTAGGTTTATTTGCGGTAAAATTTTGGCTTCAGCAATTCCCAAACGCTACTGACAGTCGCTTCAATCATTCATTTATTTTAGAATGCTTAAAATCTGTTTTGGTAAACAATACTTTTGAATTTGGCAATAGCTGCTACAAACAAATCAAAGGCACCGCAATGGGCACAAAAGTGGCCCCAATTTACGCAAACCTTGGCTATCTTGAAATTCAATTGAAAAATCGCCTTATTGAAGTGTGGGGTAGTGATACTACAAATGATGTAATGAGTAACTGGAAAAGATACTTGGATGACTGTTTTATTATTTGGAAATTTGACGTTGAAAAGTTAAACCGATTTCATGATATTCTTAATGATCTTGATATCAACATTTCATTCACCATGGAAATAAGTGACAAGGCGATCCCTTTTCTTGATATTCTCGTGATTAAAGAGGAAGAAACAATACACACTGGCATTTACTATAAGACAACTGACACTCATCAATATCTAAACTTCTCCTCCTGCCATCCCCGCCATGTTAAAAGAGCGATCCCCTACAATCTTGCGAGACGTATATGCATGATCTGTAGTGATGATGTCAATCGAAGGAACCGCCTGGACGAATTAAGGAAATTCTTATTACAACAGGGCTATCCTCACTCATTAATTGATAATAGCATTTCAAAATCTTTAAAGATTGACCGTTCATCACTTTTTCTTACAAGTGAAAAGAAAAATAATATTGATTCTGTCATACCTATTGTACACACATACAACCCTAGAAACATGAACATTTTACCAGCTATTTCTCATGCGAATTCAATATTGAAAAATGACGATAAAACGAAAGAAATTTTTGGAGACTGTACTTTTATTAATAGTAAACGACAACCACGAAATTTGAAAAGAATTCTTTGTAAATCCACATTTGAAAGTGATCAAGTACATAAAGTAAATAAATGCAATGACTTGAGATGTGGTACTTGTAACATCCTACAAGAAGGATCTTCTTATACATTTGATGGACACATTTTCCATGTAAATTGTAGTATGAGTTGTGATACCAGTAGTGTTGTATATGTCATCACCTGCCCCGGTGGTCAAAATTATTATATCGGAGAAACTGGGACATCCTTAAGAACCAGAGTAAGGGTTCACAAACAACAAATTTTGAATGCCAATTATAGACAAATTAAATTAAGTGAACATCTGGAAACATGTGGTAGGGGCAACATGTCAATCTTTCCTTTTTACAAGCTTTTTTCTGAAAACAAAATTGAACGTAAATGTAAAGAAAAATATTTTATCGATCGCTTTCATCCAAAATTAAATTCATGAATCACTTTTATACGTTTCTTATGAATTCATTCACTTTTGATATGAGATGCATTTTATATTAGTTCGCATTCTTTCCTTCTATACTTAAATCTATGTTTCAATCTAATACATAAATTAGATATCGTTGATGTATTTTAGCATAATAAACTATAACTAAGTTATTTTTCTATTTGCTATGCATGTGCATGTCCTACTATGTAAATTACCTTGCAACATCCATATCTATAATTAATGTATATTTGAAATTATGATGATCTTGCTTTTTGTTTCACTTTGCACCTGAAGAATATAGAAAGCGCCTGTGCATTCCATGTGTTTTCACTTCAATTATTTTAATATATCAAACCAATTGCTGAAATTGAAATTTTTTTTGAACATACCAGGTGTAAAGAAAGTCTTTGGAATATTGCATAAACTGCATTTCGAATTATTACAGATTTTTTCAAAATAAAAAGGCATTTAGTTAGAATGAAAACTATTTCTTTTTAAGTTACGCTATTTTCGGATACTTGGTAGCCTAATGGTTGCCATCATCTCAGAGCATCATCATCTTATGATAAGTAAAGGAGGACTGATAAATTAAATGTTAATCAAATTAATGTTAATTAAAGAATTGTTGGCAAGTCTGTCACGTATTGATGAAAATGTGATGTCATCAGCTGTCATCAGATTCGAATCGATAACAGACAGCATGACCTTGAATACGCACGCATAGCTAACTCGAGACATTTGACTCGTTGACTGTGTTTCATTGAAGTGTACTGAAAGTGTCCTACCAAATGGCTGATTTAAGCATTGTTGAAAAAGCTCACATCGTTTCGTGGCTAATATCTTATGAGAGCGTGGCTACAGTATGTGAATGTTTGAAGAAAAATTAATAAGCCCGCCCCATCGTACAGCTCAATGTACTATTGGAAGAAGAAATTCCTTGAGACGGGTTCCATTATTGATGATCGGCCTAGATCTGGACGGCCCGTAACAGCCACTGGTGATGAGCAAACTGCTGAAATAAGGTGCTTAATCGACAGCAATCCAACAACATCAACTCGCGAAATGGCATCAGTGGTGAGCATTTCACATACGTCAGTTCATAATGTCCTTATGAAAATTGGAGCCCATCCTTATAAAACCACGTATTTACAAGAACTGGTGGACGGTGACGAGGACCGAAGACTTCAATTTTGTGAGAGCATGATTGATTGCCTCAATGCAGATCCAACTTTCAATAGGAAAATTACGTTCAGTGATGAATGCAATTTCCATTTAAATGGAAGTGTTAATAAACATAACACTATTCGGATACGACCAATCCTCATATCCGCCATGCAGTGAAATCTGATGTGACTCGGTCTGTTACTGTGTGGGCTTCAGTTAGTGCGCGAGGGTCATCGCTTTCGAAATTCTTTCAGGACCAATGAATGGCGAACGCTATTGTGAATTACTCCAGCGTAAAGTAGTCCCATTTTTCACCCGAAATCGTTCTATGATTTTCCAACAAGACGGTGCTCCGCCCCACTACTACCGCCCAGCACGAGAAATCCTGGACAAGGAACTACCCGGTCGTTGGATTGGTCGCAGAGGACCTACGGAGTGGCCGACTCGGTCTCCAGACTTAACGGTCTGCGACTTTTGGCTGTGGAGTGAATTGCGCGAACATGTGTACACTCCCGGGACAAATTTCCGATCAATACAAGAACTACAACTCAAAATCCAGACGGAGTTGGAAAACCTGGATGTAACACACTTCCAAAATGCCTTTAGAAACTGGTGTGTCAGGATGCAGAAATGTATCGATGTGAATGGTGGACATTTCGAATAACTGAATTTGTTGCGAACTGTTACAATTAGAATTACACTTGTTACCCGTTCTATTTTGTACTTGCTATACTTGTTTTTGCAGTATTTTATGCAGGAAATATACAGTACTACAATATTTTAAAGACTTTTTTACACCCTGTATGTATATATATATATAAATAAGTACCATTGTTTCAACACTCTAAGGAAGCCCTGTTTAAACAGATGTAGATAAATGTAAACCCACTGGTTCAAATTGGTATTAGCATGTCGGTGAATAATGCACATTATATAATTCACAAGCGCGATGCATTCAGGCTACTTATGAATTTGAGTCATGTAATGAAACTGACTGCGGAACATGGTCTAAAAAGTTTACGATGGCAGAATACCAAATGCAGGGTCGGAGCTGGATCTCGCAGTGAACTTTCGTGCTGATCTGTGACAGCATTCACCTCCACTTTCATTAAGACGAAGACCCTGTTATGTAAGATAAGCGGCAGTACAACACTCGTTAGAAGAGAATAAATAGAAGCGCAAGTTCGTGGACAACTGAGTATTGTCCTAACATTCGACTGTTGTTCTACTTCATAAGCTGCCTTGAGAAAATTCAGTGCTCTCTAGGCTATCTAGTCCTCTTATCCTATAATACTCGTGGATATTTAATCCTCATCCACCTGCATAACATAAACAATTACTGAAGAAAAACCACGTGTAATCAGCATTAGGGAATATACAAAAGTCGAAGACCTATCGATCTCCACCCTTCGGATTTGAACTGCATAGGAATTAATTAGTTTTAGACAAAAGTAGATAATAAAAGCAAGGTTGTAATTTAGATTTTATCATCCTCCTAACCGCTTACATACCTCAAATTGACTTTCTCTAATTCATAAGCTTATGACTGCGTAGACTTAAAAAAAACAAATTCAGGTTTTTCTGATCTGTCATCCAGCAAATGCCTCGATGCCAGAGCATTTTTCCTTCATTAAATCTAGGAGCTTGGGCATTCATACCAACAGTAGTTTAGCCGATATTTAGAGCGACCATTGGAGAAAATTGACTTGACGTGATTTTATTTCGGTAGCAAATTCCCGAAAAAAATAATGTTTGCCGAAGAAAAAATAAGCCACAGAATAATTTTTACATAACCTAACGGTAGGTATGGTGGGTGATTTCGAAATATGAAACTACTTGTCTAATAACAAAAATGTAAATTTGAACAATATTTATAATTTCAATGAAAAATAAACGAAATTACCCAGTTATGTGTTTATACTTGGAAGTGAAAAGATAGGCCTACTTAAATTGCTTAATTGGTAATATATCTAAATATTGTACTCCCTGATTGCATTCCCAGTAGTGACAATAATTTCAACTGCCACGTAATCATTGCACTTACTTAAGGCTATGCCTGCGGTACCAGAAGGACTAATTGTTCAGTGTGATGCCAAAGTCCTACCTTAAGACATGAAATCGCATGAAGTTGCGTTATAAACGTCAAAAAATGTGCAGCTGTATTTATACTTTATGATACCTTTGAGCAAATGTAAATTTCAAAGACAAAAATGAAGCACGAAATATACTGGGTGGACGGAAAGTTAGTACCTATTTTGAAAGGTCTATAGTTCGTTAAGTACTGTTCAGGTTTGCATTGTATTCAAGCTTGATGTGTATCACGCCTTGCCATTTGTCTCTGCAAAGTTCCATAGTTAGATTCTTAATACTTTCAGATTTCTATGACTGAAAAGTAAGCAATCTTTTATCAGATCTTGAAAAACTCAATTGATATTGTGGCACAAGATAAAGCTGTAAATTTGTCTTAAGCAAATTGAAACTTGCAAAGACGCAAGATGTTTGTTGCATGTTAAAGCACTAATCAATTTTTTTAACGTTCCCTTAATTTGAGTAAAAAGTCAATTTCCTAATTAAAGCATTTATTGGAACAAATTGCAAGATACTAAAACTCGATATGAGCACCTGATCGCTCCACTAATTTGCGAAGTCGATCAGGCATGATGTCCACTGAGTGCCTGAGAAAATCTAGAGGCACAGAAGATAAGATAAAACAGTCTGAATTTTGATCTCAAGCTCAGGAAGTGTCCTTGGCTTTGAGCGATAAACTTCCTCCTTTGCCCATCACCAAAGGAAGAAGTCGCAAGGGGTCAAATCAGGACTTCTGGCCGGCCATTGATGAGGACCTCGGCGACCTAACCAGCGCCCTGGGAACAATATAGGGGATAGAGTGAGTTGGCAAAGGGTGAGATAGAGTTGGCATACTTTTTGAAAAAGACCTTGCGCTGAATGTCAAAGACATATATATGGGATTCCTGTCTTCCATCTAAGTAGTAGAGTGACCAGCTATAGACCTACATAAGTGGAAACCATGTTTAGGGCTCTTTGAATGCGATTTTATTAGCTTTCATACGTGGTTGTCCTAATGAGGTCACAAGGTCAACTGAAAGGAAATTAAAAGCTTACATATCTGTTAATAGATTCATTTTTTCAGCCGAAGACGAAAATAACCCTTATGGACGACGCATTACATACCGGCATAAGCTCTTGTTATCAGCTTTCGTCGCCATGATCATAAAGGTATTGATACTGACGCCCATATGCTCCCAAAAATGGAGTTTGACAATGCTTCAATTTAAAAAATTCTAAGCTGCCTGCTTCTAATGTGAACTGATTAAATTTATCATAGAAGTATCATAGGTCACAATACCGATACTTTCCCTTCATATATTAATCAGTGACAGCGTTTTTACAAAACATATACCAAGTCTGCACATACATATACCAAAACATATTCTCAGTCTCCCCTAGTTGCTTTTCAGTTTGTTATCATTTCTTGATGGTGTCTGACGAAGTTTATTTTAATAAACATGGAAGCCGGTAGCACCAACGACGTCTTTTGGTTCTTTCCTTTTTTATATTCATCAGCTATCTCCATTATCTCCATATCTCGCAATTCACGGTGTAAAGATTAGAGAAAGTAATCGAAAAATTAGGAGAGCTAGCTTCCATCGGGCAATTAATGAGTAGCCTACTATCATAATCATAACTAAGGATTTGAAAGATGATATTAAAGATGTGCTATTGAACAAGTTAATGGTTTGTATGAGAAACTAGATAGGCTAGCCATATTTACGCAAATTCGACTCAATTTGAGGGAAAGAGAAGTACTCAATCAGGTTCCATCAATTGACATTAATTGTTTCGACTGCACATAGCACTAGGGTGGGTGGGGTGAATGATTTATTTAATGAACACATTATGCGAAAGGAGATTTATGAATTGAAGCATCGTCTTTCCACTCTTGGGAGCATATGGACATCAGTATCAGTACCTTTTATGATGATGACGACGAAAGCTGATAACAAGAGCTTTTGCCGGTATGTAATGCGTCGTCCATAAGGGTTATTTTCGTCTTCAGCTGAAAAAAATGAATCTATTAACAGATATGTAAGCTTTTAATTTCTTTTCAGTTGACCTTGTGACCTCATTAGGACAACCACGTATGAAAGCTAATAAAATCGCATTCAAAGAGCCCTAAACATGGTTTCCACTTATGTAGGTCTATAGCTGGTCACTCTACTACTTAGATGGAAGACAGGAATCCCATATATATGTCTTTGACATTCAGCGCAAGGTCTTTTTCAAAAAGTATGCCAACTCTATCTCACCCTTTGGCAACTCACTCTATCCCCTATATTGAAATAAATTAACGTCTCATGTGACATCTATCTCATGAAGTCGTGTTATGCCACCACTCAAATGAAGTTCTCGTTCTGATAGAGCTTCAGACAGAATTCTGATCTTCAACTCGTCCCAGCATGTATACAGCACACTTACAAAGTTGCTAGGCCTATGTCAAACTCCAAAGCAGGTGATTTTTCAGAAATATTTCTTCATCCTCGCTTGAGACATAAATGACTGAAGCAGGCATTGCGATATTTTCACTGCCTGATGTGGAGATGGTCCTGCAAAAATCATTGAATTCATTCTGCCTAGCATAAAAGTTTCTTCAGTACCTATGCCAATATGTCCAATTTGCGTAATATCATTATCCAGTTTCTCATGTAAACCATTAACTTGTTCTGTGAATCTTGTTTTAATTTCATCTTTCAAATCCTTAGTTATGATTATGATAGTATTCAGTAATTGTCCGACTTAACTGGAGAGAACCGAACGATGTCTTTGGTGTCACCGGTTTCCGCAGGCCTGTGATTAGCCTATGAAAAAAATTGAGGATTTTTGTGAAAAATTTGAGGAATGGAAACGGAGCCTAGTATGATAATTGCAAGAAAAACTACAAATTTTTATCACGGATTTTGGGCCAAAATTCAAATCATGAAAGTCACAACGAAGAAGGTAACCCAAGGGTTGACCTGACCACACCCCACTTTTTGAAGTTGTTTAATCAAATTGAGAACGAAATTCTCAGGATAACCATTACTTTTAAAAATGTGTAGTATTTTTTGAATCTCATCATGGAAAATGTTCCAAGTAGTCGATATAATATACGCACGATTAATCATACCTAATACTAGGCCAGACTGCCATTGTTTAGGGCAATTCGCTTCAAAATTTAATAAAAGTCCAGTATACGTATCTTTACGAAAAACACTAGTTTCTACAGTATTGTTCATATTTATGTTTACGTCCAAAAATGAAATATTTTTACCTCCAACTTCAGAGGTAAATTCTAAATTCGGGTGCTGTTGATTCAGAAATTGTTTAAAGCACTCAACTTTACTAATGTCATCAAAAATACATATGCAGTCATCAACATATCTATAGTAATATATGGGACTACACTCCTCATTATGCCAATTTCGTTCCATTTCAGAGAGGAAAAGATTAGCTAAAGTGGATGCAAGGGGTGAACCCATGCTAACACCATCAACCTGTTTGAATATTTTATTATCAAAAAGGAAATGTCCTTGAGTAGCAAATTTACATAGTTTTATAAAGACATCTTTACCGTATTTAGGTTTTATTGGAAGAGTTTTCTCTATAAACTAAATCCGCTGCCATCTGAATAGTTTCATCGACTGGAATATTTGTGAATAGAGAAACTACATCAAAGCTCACTAAAATATTTTTATCATTAAACAGATTCCTATGTTCATTAATATTATTAATCAAGTGCTGTGTCGACTTCAGCATATATGTATCGTCAATTTGTTTTTTTAATAATGCTATCTAGATACTTTGCTAAATGATAACTAACAGAGCCAATCGTACTTATAATCGGTCGCATCGGCTTATTAACTTTGTGAACTTTAACAGTGCCATACATCCTTCCGGGCTCGCTACCCGACGGCATAATGTACTTATATGTATTATTACTCACATATCGCTTCACATATTTACATAAATATCTGTAAACTCGGCTTTCTTCGGTAACGGTTGGATGTTTGGTTATATCATCCTCAGCTGGTACCATCACAAATTTACTATTATCATTCAAGATGTCATACATCTTTGAGTTATAATCTTCAGTGTTAACAATGGCCAGACCATTACCTTTGTCATACGAGCATATACGTATGTCTTTACGCTTAGCCAGTTTACTTAGAATTTCGTGTATTCTTTTATTTTTCTGTTCATTACAAACTTTTTTTACCATCTTTAATAAAATTAGTGACTAAGTTCTGTATTTCTTGTTTAATAGTTGGGGTCAAATCAAATTGATCATTATTTTTCATGTTTACAGCTATTGATTTTTCCACTTCGTATTTTAGTTTATCACTATCTAGATTCTTAGGGATAATGCTATGTTTTAAACCATACCTTAAGAGCTCGTTCTCCTCTAAGGTTAGTTGATAATTTTCTAAGGTTGACTATGGAAGTTGAAGTTGACTATGGAGTTTTTGAAGTTGTGTATATTGCAAAGGAATACTGACTTGGTCATAATCACTTCCCGCGTTGTTACGAAATTAATTTGTTGCCTCAAGTATCATCTGCTTAGAATGTGTCGAACAGAGGATGTCAGATCAAGCTGCTGATATCGCTCTGCTTCACGCTATCGTCTCCAATTCAATTATGCTTGTCAGATTTGCATACTGTAATTTTTTGAATGTAGGATATATCCTCAACCACATGCATCTGGGGATTTGCAACGATTAATTTTTACGGATTTTAGACAAATTTGGGAGGAGAGTAACTTAAAGTAAGTATAGAAAGCTTAAAATCGTTGACGGAATGCTTGTGGTTAAAAAAAAGTCAGTAATTTATCATGAAGGATACGCCACATTACACACTAATTCATTAATTTTACTTTATGCTACATAAGTTTTGGTGGGTTTTGTTTACTTGTTAGCGTTTGATCATATCGCTCCGATATACATTCAAATGAACATGAATTCTCTCATACAACACAAAACAAGTATCGGGAACAGGCTGGCTAGTTGAGTTGTTGGTCTCATACAGGCAAAGAGTGAAAGATTATCACCTCTATTCGCATGAAGTTGCGTCGAGATATTGACGTCCACATCTTGCAGTAGACCCAGGTTGAAAATCTACCAACCCAGTACTATGTGGTTCAATGTCTTAATTAATCTAAGTTCACATACAACGATAAGCAATGTGTGCATTTATTTCACACCAACCTGTGTTCAGCAAATTATGAAAACGATCTATGCGTGAATAATTCATCCAGGATAAATGTCGGTCGGCAGACCCTGGAAAATGTAGCTGCAAAAAGACTCATGAGATAGTAGAGCTTCATACGCTTCCGACCCCCGCACGCTAGTGACAAGGAGGCATGTAGACACTAAATTTAGGGACCATCCGCTTTACCCCGTCGGATGTGTTCATGTTCAGCGGAAATAAAATGGAAGAGAGTGAGTGAAACAAACGCTTCAGTTGATAAGAGCATTGAAATCCAAGTGGGCTGGGCTACCTATGCTTTATCATATAATGGATATGGAAGATCGATATCCTGAAGTTCTGTAAAAAGTACAGGCATGCATTTTGCAGCCATACAGTCGCAGAAACATATAAAGAAGGTTGTGACAAAGGTCAAGATAATTAATGAAAATAATTGAATGTGCATTTTATTGTTGGAATTCTAAGCAATATTATGAAGTTAGAAGTAAAAAATTGCAGTGTTCAAATATACAATTTCCGTAGGTTGATCGCAGTGTTTCACGCATTAAATACGTGAAAGTATTTAATGAGTGAGTTCGAAAGATAATAACTTAGGACAACTTCTCTGCTTAGCAAAATAAGTCCAGACGAACCGGAACATCTGCAGCCCTGTAGCTTGCAGAAATGAAAACGACATTCAACGTAACAAAGTGCGTCAAGGTAACAAAATTTAAAAAAAACAAGCTAACGCTTGGTTAATTTTTGATGTTCTAAATATGACATGGCTAAAAGAAAATCATTATATCCTAAAATGTCTAGAAATTTAAAAATACCTACTAGAAGCACAAGCAACGGTTCTCCTCTCCTCATGTGGAATGAATTGGTGAGTGTCGCTCTTTTCAAAATTATGTCCAAATTCATTTATATATTGAAAAGATTCTAATTAATTAATTTATTATTAATTAATTAATATATTTAATTAAGTCTACCCATTCAGATGATAAAAGGACAGGTCTGTTTCCAATCAAAATATCAGATCTAGCTAGCACAGCGGGATTACGCTAATCTGCCAAGTGTGTGAGAGAAAAATCATTAAGTTATAAATCATGAGAGAAAAAGAAAAGAAATAAATCATGAGTGATTCATGATTAGCAGCATGGATGTAGGATACATGTCACAGGATTCTATCTTAGCGTCTTGTTTGGACGTTTACATATCATCGCCATTCGACAAGAAACAGTGCATTATCCGACATTTAGTCTGTAGTGTGTCGTATTTGAGGAATTTCTCATAGTTAAGCTATATTTGAGGATTTGAGGAGTAATAAACAAATTAGAGGAATTTGAGGAGTATTCACAGACTCTATCTCACCCTTTGGCAACTCACTCTATCCCCTATATTGAAATAAGTTAACGTCTCATGTGACATCTATCTCATGAAGTCGTGTTATGCCACCACTCAAATGAAGTCCTCGTTCTGATAGAGCTTCAGACAGAATTCTGATCTTCAACTCGTCCCAGCATGTATACAGCACACTTACAAAGTTGCTAGGCCTATATCAAACTCCAAAACAGGTGATTTTTCTGAAATATTTCTTCATCCTCGCTTGAGACATAAATGACTGAAGTAGGCATTGCGATATTTTCACTGCCTGATGTGGAGATGGTCCTGCAAAAATCATTGAATTCATTCTGCCTAGCATAAAAGTTTCTTCAGTACCTATGCCAATATGTCCAATTTGCGTAATATCATTATCCAGTTTCTCATGTAAAGCATTAACTTGTTCTGTTAATTTTGTTTTAATTTCATCTTTCAAATCCTTAGTTATGATTATGATAGTATTCATTAATTGTCCGACTTAACTGGAGAGAACCGAACGATGTCTTTGGTGTCACCGGTTTCCGTGTTAAAACACACTTAGTCAGATACCACTAAGAAATGATAACGAACTGAAAAGCAACTAGCTCTATATATGATGATCTCTTATTAAGGAGGGTGTCAACTTAGAAATTCTCTTTATATTGTCTCTAAGATCTAGCTAGTTGCATCATTAGGAAACTGATAGAGAGCGAACCTACAAATTTGATGTCCATGTTCCTACAGCAGGAGGCTTCCCACAATTCATCATTTTTAACATTTTCAAGCCATTTACTTATTGTGACGGCTGCAAAAATTGATTTTTTTATGAAAGAGTAGACCATGAAATTAAGCAGAATCTTCACACTTATGCATTATTTCATGATCTACTCTTTCATAAAAAAATCAATTTTTGCAGCTGTCACAAGTTTATTTATATCATTTTGGGTATCATTGATAAATAACGATTCGATAAATTCGATGGTCATGATCTGACTCATGAGGAGAATTTCGCTTAAATCTCGCAGGAGCTTTTTTGAATGGGCCATTTACAACAGCTTCATAAATATCAGGAATGCCGAAGTTCTGAATTCATTCACAAAATAAAAATTTGCGCCTTGTTAATTGATTATGCCAATTGATAGAACTTGATTGAGTACTTTTCCTTCAAATTGAGTCGAATTTGCGTAATGTCATTGTCCAGTTTCTTATGCAAACCATAAACTTGTTCTACGATTCTTGTTTTGATTTCAACTTTCAAATTCTTAGTTATGATTATGATAGTATTCATTAATTGTCCGAGGGAAGTTAGCTCGTCTAATTTTTCGATTACCTTCCAACTAAGTTGATAGGTTGTCAATCCTCTAATGACAATCTCAATGTCTTCATCAAAGTACACCGCAAATTACGAGATGTGGAGATAGTTGATGGATATAAAAAAAGGAGATAATCAAAAGATTCGCGTTACCGGTTTCCGTGTTTATTAAAATACACTTCGTCAGACACCACCAAGAAATGATAACAAACTGAAAAGCAACTATACCATGTGATCTCTATTTAGAGAGAATCTGAACTTAGAAATAGCTTTCTTTCCATTCCCGCTGAGCTCTATATACGGATGAGAATGGGGAAACGGGATCCACGGGGAAGTTCACATTTCAGGGGCCCCAATTTCTTATTTGAAGTATATTGTTTTGCCTCAAAGTCAAGGGACAAACACAATCTCTCTCATGATGCCACAAATATGAAAAAAATCATTATGCAGACTTGTTGGGGTCCCTGTGGAATTCCGCGGAAAGTTCTCATCCCTGAATGAAGTCAACAAGAATTCTTGAATTTGAGGAGCTCACTGTTTGCTGCAGATTGATATTATCACGAGGTCTACTTGGTGAATGTCCTAATGTATGTCGGAATGATGACCATTTCCTTTTTCAATTCATTGGGCTACACATTGGAGCATGACATTATCATTCAAAAGATCTTACTGACACTCAATAGCCTACGCAATCATGCACGCAGACTATGGCTCACATCGCCTTAAAAACTGTTAGTCTGTTGCCCACATCAAGAATATATTTTTCAACATGATATTTAGAGTCAGCATCCATAATGGGGCTGTTCATTTACTAAAAATCTGCCGGCAGAAAATTAAACCGATATTATTATTCTGGTGGCAGAACATTCAGCCGACTTAATAAACGATGGCATAACACAGGGACCGGCAGAATATTCAGTCGGTTTCTGTATTATGCCGTCGTTCAAAAGTCGGCTAATTATTCTGCCGGCAGAATATCAGATCGGTTTAATTTTCTGCCGACAGGATTTTACTTAATGAACAGCCCCAATATCACATAATAAATATATTGCAGCCTCAACTGCAAAGAGAAATGGGAATGGTGCAACGAGGCCCTGGCGGAAATTCATATTTTCAATAAAGATTAGAGAAAAATAGAAATGCATCAGGCAGATTAATTGGGGGCACCGCTGAAATTCTCATCTACATGCACGATTTCTTTCACACCCTTGTCAGTGCGGCTCGGTGGGAATTGGAATTTACTGAATCTTAGTCACACCGTAGGCCTATCTGTTGTGAAATGAACATAATGCATCTACGAAGGGTTGAGGGTTCGAAATTCATGATAATCCACGGCGACATGATTTCCACTCGCTGGGTACAGGGACCATTCGGCCGTGATGTCAGATCAAATTATCAATTGCAGTCTTATTCCGTGAATAATACTTCCCATGTAAAATACGCACCCTACACTCAGCAGCAAAGTCGTGGGAAATGATTCTTGCCATGCATAATACACCTTTTTCTAAGGTAATGAAATCATAAAATTCTATACATAAAATTTTATCATTCGTTGTTACCATGGGTAATACGCAACCAAAACTTTAAACTAAAAGTTTCGGAAAAAGTTGGGCATTATACACGGAAAAAACGGTACACCGTCGATTAAAACAATATACATTCACTTGACATACCGGCCTACTAATTAAGGTTTAGCAGAATGCAAGAACATAAATCATCACCAAAATAGGCTAGCAGGTTACCGTAGAAATGGATCATCATGCAATAATTAAGTCTACTCATCAATTAATAATCTTGCAGCTTGACTTCAAAGCATGAAATTTCTATTCATTGAGAAATTCTCGAAATGCATGACAAATGAAAATAAAGTATACAACGTTTATCAAAGCAAAATAAATTGCACATCGAACAAGCTGGATAAATGAACTAACATGTTCGATTACATGCTACAAAATTGAAGATAATTGCGCATGTGAATAACACTACAAGAATTATGTCAACACAACGTTGTTAACACCCTGCATAAAATGAGATCGCGATCTGCATATAATGCATTTTCAAACACAATAAAATCTTGCACTCATACCTTTAGAAATGTTTCTCTTTGAAGTAGAACGGTACGTTCTACGTTCTGAGTCCTTTTTCATCTCAGTTAAACATTCGTTGTGGGCCTAATAAAAGGACGAAAACACAGAAGGTCTGAGGAAAACGTTCATGTCTAATTAAATTGGTGAACACAAACAAAAGACGTGAAACCCACAAAGCGGTAAAATTGAGACTCAAGATCCTATCCTTATCAATCCTATTCACTCGTTGCTGATGAGCATGTGCTAGACCACATGTATCAATGTTAGGTGATGACAAATGAATACCGAATATCACACTGATTTACTGCTTCAATAATACTCCATTTGAATTTTCGGGGCGATTACTGCTACATTAATTACAGACGAAACGAGGTTGTACGTTTATGCGTTTTCAAAGTCTATTCATCATGAGATGTACCATTTCATCAATGCGAAGCGTTATGTTATTGACGTTACCGGATAACTCTATGATAGATGAATTGAATGCCATGTTGTGCCATGATAAGCAAACAGCTTGATTGTGATGGCAGACTCCGGAGAACACGCTTACTCTTTCTTGTGGCTGAGCTCATGCTGAGCTACATTAATTACATCTCTTGTTGTACTCCATCTCTGCGTAGAGCAAGAACACGCAGTACTGAGCAGTGTTGCGTACCTATATCATAATAAATTTAGGAAAATGTATTTGATTCTACTCGTCAAAGCATGCGGTTTGGGCTATCTTTCTACTTGCTCAGAATGGCCCGACCTAGGTTTTGACCCTCTCGATCCTAAACTATTTTCAAATTTTAAGTTTTGTGAAAGAATGTTTCCATGTGAATGTTTCAAATGCGATTTGTGAGCGTTTTCAGCAAAGGTGCATCCACAGACATCGAACATCAACAACTAGGTCCTGAATGCTTATCATAGGAGCTCCTCATAGCTTTACTCTATGATGCTTAGTGTTCGTATGTCTATTAGTGGGTGCATGAATCTCTTCTTTCTTTCTTATGGTCATAAATTATTTCTGCGTAGTGTATCCAAAATATGCGTGTCGTAATATTGCTAATTGGACATAGTTGGAATGGAATGGTTAACCCAGGTCTCATGCCAGGTCTCCTGCACCTCGGAACTAGGCGTCACCAAAGACGTTACTGGACGTTGCTATAATTTCCAATTTCATTTATTGAAGTTAGTGAACTTTCTTCATATGCACCAAACGTCAGCATCATTGGCTCATCAGACGACTATGCGTTTGGTTCTGCTCCAGATTATGATCTTGTTAGCGGTTTAATCCTGCTGCAATTCGTGTGTGCATTGTCATTGTATTTTGTATGTGTAGGTGTTGCCTCCACTTTCACAATCTGTATGCAGACTTCTCATTCATCACCTACATGTCATGAGTGAATTCATCATACAATCAGTGGCAGTCTAGTGATCTGATCGATAGTGTATTCATTTCGTGGGTTATATTTCTGTTTTCTACTTCATGGCTTTGTTTAACTTATAGATGGTATATTCTAATGAACTTTGGCGTCAGTAACATTGAGCTAGTTCCGCAGCTGTTTTCAGTGGTGATAACTTCCGCCTGATTTCGTGAGTATATATCCATCTCCATGAGCGCTCTCTCTCTCTCTAGAGGATAGGGCAAAAATTTACCAATCGAAAAATGTTCAAATTTTAAGATCGATGCATTTCGATGTCCTTTGGACAAACATGTTCACGATAAAAGGCAAACAGGATATGAAATTCAAAATCACTGAAAAGTCAGAAAGGTATGAGAATTGAGATATAGAATTTAAGGAAATGTCAAGATAAAAAAGGACAATAAGGCAAAAAGGTTTCATGAGTAGGAGATATCTTAATATTATATCAAGATGGAAAAGACTAAAAAAACTCACTGCCTGGGAATGATATTGTTCCAGGCATCACTCAGAGTATATTTCACTTTATTGCCACTGTTGTATCTTTTTGTCCATATGGCTTCTTTTACACGCCGTTTTTTTGTTTTGTTCTGTTTCAATTATTTGTGTATTCCAATTGATTCTATGGTCAGATGTTATCGAGTGATTAGCAATTTCTGAGTAAGTGTCCATATTGCTTAGTGACCTTTGATGTTCCTTCGTTCTCATCAATAGTTCTATTTGTCTCTCCGATATGTGACCAGTCACAATGTATTACACATGTATCACACAATACCGTCAAAATGTATTATTTTTTACTTTCAATAGAGAATCGACCTTAAAACAATGGGGAATTTATTTTTGCTTTTGCTTTAAATTACAAAGAATTCTCCGAAAGCATGTTAACTTAGGATGCAAAGAAGACATGTCATGGTAGTCCACTGCTGCATTTGATGTTAAGTGAAGAATGTAGCATTTCTACAGAAGTTTCAATTCTCACTCGATGATGAAAATCATCCCAGCAGCCATTTATAATAGAATATAATTCCTACTAATTTAAATTATTAATTGAATTAGTCCTAATGAGCACTGATGGCGTTCTCCAATCCGCAAGTGTACAAGTGCACAGACGACAGTGTAAATGGAAGACTGGGCTGAATGATTCATTGGTTCGTAATTCGGATCCTTCCATAATACTGACAAAAGATAATGAGTGTGTAGGTAGTATGTAGCATTCGACTCAATTTTTCTTCACTAATTGTGTGATACCAGGGAAATGGGCGACAATGCACTGCGCGAATTCAGGAAATTCTTTCGCGATGCTTCTGTCTGAATTGGTAAAAGATGCACAGTTATTGGACACCGAGAAGGACTTCGACACAATGTTTTGCAAACTTCTGTCTAGTGATGTTGATTATAATATTCCAACTTGTGGTTTGTTGCTCAACGATTTCTTCTACTGAGCTATGGCCAAGTGAGGGTTGAACGAAGTGAAGTCCAAATGAAGCCTATTCATTGAGCTTGATCTTTCGTCGTATAATGAAAGATCACATTATGTCCTTTGGAGTTGTTCTAAATATGTAAATAACTTCAGATATGCTGAAAAACGTGGCAATGTCACATCTCAGATACAGTGATGAACTTGAATTAAGGAGCAGCAAAATGAACATAGAAAAAAGGAAATGGGATGAGGCAGACGTTGAGGTTGTCAAAATGCGGAAGCATTCAACGTGTATGTTGTCTGATCGAGAAATTAAAAGAGAAAGCTTATATTTGTTGTCGATGAATCTTGTGTTAATCGAACTATTACAGGAGGCTCATGCGCTCACAACTAGAGACAAATACTCAAGGAAGTAGTGTTCAAGCTTCACGAAGAAATTGAAACTAGGGGTCATTAAATGCGAACATTGTTTTGATTTGTTTTCTACTCTAAAATATTTTGTGACTTCGTGCATGCGGTTCGCAACAAGTGTTGTCACTTTGTTGTTATTCATCAAATATTCGCAATTTTTGCATGTAAAGCTGTTGGACTTAATCAACTTTTTTTCCATGTGCTTCATGCCTATTTTTTATTGTTTATAGCAAGAAGAATAGTGACGATTTGTCAGCAGGTTTATGCGTAAGCATAGAAATTATTTATCCACATAGTTGCACAGAAGTTGCACTTAACGTAATTATGCAAAAGTTTAGTCATCTCATTTATTCATCACTTGTAGCCCACGCATTGTTTCTATTAAAAGAACCCACTCATGAAAATATATAATAGCAATGAAACATAGCGATAATTCAGTCAGCTGATAATGCAATTAACAGGCCTCGTAATTCAAGCCCTTCCTATAATATTTTTGAGAAATAGACTCCGTGGGGATGATAACAGAAAGAAAACAGTATGATTGATCACATTGTGTATGATCGTTAGTTCTTTATGGAATTTTTGTTGAAATCATTTCGTTCATTATTTTTTCATGTGCTGAGTATCTAAAGAGGTTGACAACTATTAAGTTAATACTCTGACAGACCATTATTGCATTTTTCATGTGCTATCTAACAACATCTGTAAAAACGCACATACTTGCTACCTTAAATGAATGAATGAAGCCTTCACGTCAATTCTATTTAAAGTGTTTTGAAATTGATGTTGCAGTGTTGAATGTGGTGACATCAAGGTTTGGAACACTTGTTTGTTTGACTTTATGCATTACACGCCTTCATAACGTAATGTCGGGATAAATTTATTGATTTTATGATCACTTCAAATTACAGTGAAATATCCAAGTTTGATCCCATTTTATGCTTTTACAGGTTATTCAATTCTCATCAAATTCGAAATTTGAAAAAATGGCGAGTTGTGCAAGTAAGTTCTTCCGATTGATTACCAAACTATTGTGATAAATTTGAATGGATTTGGCGAATTGTGTTTTTTAGTGTTCAGACAATGGCGACTTTAACTTTAATCCTAACCTTCCTTTTACATAATATTACCTATTCAGTATTAGGTTTGTCACTGCTTGTCAACCCACCTCCCCGGTCTTGGGAGGGGTCCAATGGGCCGTCAGTTGTTGGACGGACCAATCGCCTGCTCCTCAGGTTAGTGGTCGAAACACGACTGAGCATGCATCAGACTGTCCACAGCATCATGTGTAATTTATATACCTTTTGATTAGTAATCCATCAAGTATTTGTGGCTTTTGTGCGGATTGTACATTTTGTGAAGCATTTCTTGAAACTTAAGGTTGTGAAACTGAAGAAAAATATGATATACAAACTGGTTGTTTTTTGCCGAATGTTGAGCCATGTTAAAAATTCATATTTTAAATTGTTGATTGAATCTACCTGGTTTGTCTGTTGGTCCTCGTAAGGTGCAGCAAGATTGTGAGAACTTAAGACAATGATTGCACGATACATGCAGGACCGCCCTGTGGCGGCAGGCGAGTGAGGTCATCCCATTGCATCCCACGCAGCAGGACTAAGAATTCTTAAACTTCGTGATCTCCTTGACAGATGCTGTGTGAAGATCATTAAAAGTATTTGTATACATAAAGACTGTCATCCGTTGTCCCAATTTTTTGTTTTGCGTGACTCTAAGCATGATATCAGACATTCCCATGCCCTTCTTCCTTTACGTCGGAACTCATTTGTTCGATTTTCGTCACGTTCGTAACTTTGACACGTTGATTTTGTCAGTACCAAACAATTATTGTATTAGTCATACCGTTTTTGTATGATGAATAAAGCATTCTATTATTATTATTATTAAAAACATGTACATACGTGTGTATTGATTTTATCGTGTTGAACCTGCTTTAGATACTTGGCCATACCTTTTACTTCTATTTCTTGTGTTTACCTATACTTCCTCAAACAGGCATGTACACATACAGAAGCTCCATCCATACAGTCTTACTGTAGAAACATCGTCCAATCCCAGCGTCATTGTAAGGCGGAATTTCGTCTGTGCAAATTGAAAAAGCAATGTCTTAAATAATATACCTGCAAAAAGTGATACATTTTGATACATCTGGTAGTGAACCAGCTAAAATGTACGGTACGATAAAAGTACATAAAACTAACGCTCCTGCTCGACCAATTGTCAGTAAAAGAGGGTCGTACAATTACAATTTGGCCAAGTACCTCGATACAATTATCAAACAACACATCAATAAAACGTTCTTGCTGAGTTCAACAGCTGAATTTATTGACAATTAAAGAAAAACAGTCGGTATTTAATAAGAATAATGTCTTAGTGAGTTTTGACGTGGAATCACTGTTTACCAATATACCTGTAGGTGAAGTTATCAACATAGCAGCTAACTTAGTATACAGTAGTAATTCAAACAACAAAACGCGATACGGTAAAGATGTTTTCAGAAAACTATGTAAATTCGCTACACAAGGTAGCTTTATGTACAATGATAATATGTATACTCAAACAGATGGAGTTTCGATGGGTTCACCGTTGGCACCAACGCTTGCCAATCTCTTCCTAGCAGAATTAGAACAAGGTTGGATGGGAGAACAATTCTCGCCCCTGTTCTACTCCAGATATGTAGATGACTGCATATGCGTATTTGATAACGTAGACAAAATTCACAAATTCCATGAGTACCTAAACAGACAACATCCAAACCTAAAATTAAACACTGAAGTGGTCAACAAACAAGTTACCTTTCCTAGATGTATTCATTAACACCGAAGATATTTTACAAACTTCATTTACCGTAAAGATACGTATACTGGCCTCTTATTAAATTACAATTCCGTTTGCCCTAGGCAATGGAAAGTTGGACTTATTAATGGGATGTTACATCGAGCATATACAGTATCAAACTGCTGGGAAATGTTTCATAACGAAGTAAAATACATGACTAGTATTTTTCAGAAAAACGGCTACCCACGGACTACAGTAGAAAAAATCGTACGTAGCTTTCTTAATAAAAAGAATACAGTGATTTCCAACGGGCACAATGATACATGTACGAGTACAGCAGATGCACATGTAAACTATACAGTACTACCGTATATTGGTCAACCATCGCTTACATTACGGAATAATTTGATGAAAATATACAAAAGATACGGTATCAACTCTAAGATTGTATTCAACACTACGAAAGTAAAATCATATTTCTCTTTGAAATGCAAATCGGGACCTTTGCTGAAGTCTTGTGTGGTCTATGAATTCACATGCTTGGGTGATCCAAGCAGCCAATATATTGGCAAAACGAAACGGAGACTCCAGCAAAGGATCGAAGAGCATAGAAGTACAGATACAGCAGTTTACGAACATATCAATACATGTAGTCATTGTACGTATGATATAAGTAATCAATTTCGCATAAGGTATAAAGGTAACAGTAATTATCATATAAATGTTGTAGAAGCTTTAATGATAAGAGTATCAACCTAAGATCAATCACACTGCAGATTACAACGGTATGTCATAACTCCTAAAGGTTTTTAAATAAATAATTGTTTTTCCTACTAGCTTAAATTCTTGCAAATTCGTGTAATGTGTTTTGTTTTGTCATTGCTTCAGAACGCTAATCAGTCAATTTTGAATATTGAATTGAATACAGATCATCCCTAATTTTCTGATCGACATGATGCAGTCATCATTTACTACAGGGTACTTCAAATCTGAGAATTATCATTTTTGTGATAGAAGAAAGCTAAGAAAAGGGCTCAAGATGAATTATTACAAAAGATATTCATTTAGTTATTTTGACAATTTTGTTCTTCAAGTCAAAGTTTACATGAATTCGAGCAAATACCTTGTCCGTCCTCAGGAACGTAGGCAAAGAAAGTGACCAAGCGGCATGACTGGGGACATACTAGTGAAGACTTCTTGCTTAATATTCACAATCATTTAAGGGACAAAAACGATGTATTGTAGAAATTATCACACTTTTATGTGAGTACTCGGAATCACTACTCAAGTAACACTATGCGAGTACTCCTGCCGAACCGTTACTGGAATACCGTCCATACAAAATCAAGAGGATATCAAATGCTTTGTTCAGTTCAAGAACTCTTTAATCTAATTTTGTAAATAGCATTTTTATGACACTTAACAGTTATCTCCATTGCTGCTTTCTTTATCTTATTGACATCAATTTATTGATATTTTGTAATGTGCTCTCAAGAGTTTAACAGAGAGACGATAAAGATGCATTGTATTAGTAGTATTTGATGAGCACTTTAATTAACCATCAACGGCATCAGCTGTATGGAGAAGATTAAGCCGGTAATAAACGAATCAATTAGTAATGAGGAAAGATAAGGGTTGACACGGGATTAATCCCGCGGGCGGTATTGTTGGTGGAATTTTCAATGGATCCCGTGCGAGTTTTTTAGGGATTAGTTTTTTGTGAGAAATGAATTTTCGGATCATCAACGTACTTTTTATACATGTAACAACATTATCGCTAACGTTCTTCGTCAACTTACATGCAATAATAATGTAATACGCAGGTAATTTCGATGTAAATGTAATTTGTTTGGATCAAGTGATGTGCATGTATTATGAAATGATATTTACCGTATTTAATAAACAAAAATAGCCAATATCCGTAATTCAAACGGAATGCGACTTGAATGACTTAATGTTTGTAAATTCCGATTGTACGTTTTGTGTTATTCAATTATCCGAATAATTACTGTATCCAGAATTCACCACTAGGACTAGCAACAAATAATATCCTCACTTTTTCTTTTTTATTGTCTTAAGCCCTTTATTAAGCCTGATTGTTCTAAACCCTCAATTAAAACAACGTTTGAATGAATCAATTCATAGGCTAAAGCTGCGTTTGCACAGTCAATCACTACCCGTGTGGATCAGACTTGCCATGGCCAATGATATCGGTGGACGCTGAAGAAAAAGACGTCAAGGACATCCGATCAGGGGGATTGATTCATCAAATAATTCAGACCAGCTCTGAGAAGTTGACAACGCATAGAAGATGATGGTTCTTCATCATCATATCATCCTTGTAACATATGTCAAGGCACAGAAATCATTAAATGACACAGAAAAACACTAAATCCCATAACTTACTTATGCGCATATCGTCCGTTTTCTCCGACTTCGTAGGGTTGGACAATTCTTCCCAATGCTGCGGATCGCAGAGCGCCAGCGTTGACGATTGTTGGCGTCATCCGTTTTGAGACCGTTCTGCTTGAGATCAGCGGCAACAGAGTCACTCCATGTCTTCCGAGATCGACCTTTCTTCTTCCCTCTACCTTCCATGTCAACACTTGTCGGACGCAGTCTTCGAGCTCCTTTCACATCACGTGGCCAAACCATCTGAGTCGATTTCGTACGATGACATTGGATATTGCTTCTATGTTAAGCATATCCCTCAAGTCATCACTTCGCTTTCTGTAACTTACTTTCGAGCCACCCATCCACCTTACCATGCGCATTTCCACCCTCTCCAGACGTTGTTGACTGTCCACTTTCAGAGCCCATGTCTCGCCTCCCTCCGTATATCATACCCTTCCGGACACAGGCATCATATACTCATCCTTTCATGTGGAGGGACGGAGCACGTGAGGTGAGGAGCGGCATCAACGCCTTGAAGATGGCTCAGTCCAATTGAAAATCCTGCCCGTCGGGTTTTTCATTTTACCCGGGTCGAGCGAGACCCTCCCTGGGAAAGATTGACCTCATCTACTATCATGTACTGATTGAATGCAGAAAATGAACTCGATTAAGGGATGTGCAACGTTTGACTTGCAGTTATCATCACCACACACTGAGAAGGCCAAACCGAGATTTTTTGTGCAGCTTTATTATTTTTCAAAGATCATGACACGTAAAGGAGTAACTCCGAGAAGTTTGTTAATTTTTGAAGACTGAGAAATGAATAAACTCTGAAAAAATGGACCGCTGCACAGGGAAATTGTGAAGATCCTTTCCTTGGCTTTTAGAAATATGTATCCTGAAGTCAAGAATCGCGACTATCACAATGCAACTTCGTGTGCAGAAACAAAACAATAACGAATAAGGATGAATGGCGAGATAATTGTGTTTGTAGACTTAATGATGGTGAACATAAGTGTGCTGTAGCAACATGCGTGCGCGGAGTCATCGCAACACGGTCCACGGACGCGCTTGTTCTGTTTTCAGTGATAGACTGCAAAATGAGATTAGATAAGAAAAATCAGCATCAGAAAAGCCACATTTCTAATCTTGAATCTACTTTGAAGCACACTTATACCAACTGACAGCATCGAGTAACTTGATTTATTCTAGAATATTTCTATCAATGATGGGTAAAATACTGTGTATCCAGACCATGAATCATTTGAGAGAGATTTACTTTAGGCTAATGTAGTCAATCCTTTGATTTGTAAGACGTAAAATTCTTGGGAATCATTGAGATGTTCAGTTCAAATGATCTGACTTGCAACAAAATGAATTACAGCTAACAACAACTAATTTGAACTTTTTATACAGGTTAGAGAAGAATAAAGCAGAATGAAAGTTCCGAACAGCAGAAAATCGGTGCTTTTGGATGACCGTTTATGCTTCGATATTAAAAACGCATATTTTAAGTTGTGATAATGTAGAATTTGACTGTCTCTTATATCTCATTTCTATTGATCTTGTAAAGTAAGACTTTGATATCATATTTCCCGTCCAGTTCACTCTTGATGTTTCCTGTGATGGTATCGTAAGTTTATCCAGTAATGTCGAAGGAGTGCTTTCGTTTGGGCGGTTGATATCCTGTCTCAACATTTCAGTGAGACGAACAAACTCGGGATGTCCGCAACATTAAACGGAATTACTACAAGCGTAAAAGAAGTTAGCCACCTGTTGGTCCAATTTTTCTTTCATATTCTCTGATGTACGTGTTGCAAAAAATCTGAATGCTACTTTGAATTCTTCTCTTTTTGAAAACTTGACATTCCGAATCGTCGTGTTATTTGAGCACTCGGTTTAGAGGGAACAGATTCATTGTCATTAACTCGTATCACACTACGCGAAGATGGTCGACGTCGGCGTGTAGTAGAATTTTACATTTCTGAAGATGTTTTCTGAGTCTGTCTGCCTTAGCGCTAACATCAGTTTGGCACGAACGGCATCTAGCACTTCGTATCCTCCCGTTTTCTTCGATGGTCTGAAAGTCTTTCACACTGGTCAGAAGGTCTTCCTCCAGTTCCAACAGACTAACCAAGTTCTATGTATAATGACACGAACGCAGCACTGTATATTCAGCTTCTCCGAACAGTTTCTTACAACAGCAAAGGTACAGGCAGAATGATATTTTGTTCTCTGTTCGATCCACTATACTGTCGTCACTCGTCAACAGTTACCATGGTGATAACGTGAAATCAGCGTATTAATAGTCTCTGACAATCCATAAAATCTTATCCTTCCATGCGTTAAGAGAGGATTGACAGCTCACGCAGCATCAAATTAGATGACGGGACAACTCGAGCAGTTCTAAGAATTGATTAAGGTCACGTTTGTAGAACTTACCATGCATATAAATCAGGCAGTTTTTTCATTACGAAGTACGATCGATAAAACTATACATATGATCTCATCATTCATCAATGAAACTATGCTTAATGCGTTACTATTTATCTTCCTGACATCATACATATACAAACATTCCATAAACCTAACAATAATAGGCATTTTTTCTAATCAACCACGTTCTCCCAATAATGTACCACTTTTTCCCAGTTTACTACCAGTTTTTCCCGGTATTTACCACTTTTTCCCGGTTTTTACCACTTTTTCCCACCTGCCGTGGGTAAAACTAGTTTTTCCCACAAAATTGCCAACCTGTTTGAGAGAGATTTACTTTAGGCTAATGTAGTCAATCCATTGATTTGTAAGACGTGAAATTCTTGGGAATCATTGAGATGTTCAGTTCAAATGATCTGACTTGCAACAAAATGAATTACGGCTATGCATGCTCAAATGCATCGGTAATTTGAACTTTTCATACAGGTTAGAGAAGAATAAAGCAGAATGAAAGTTCCGAACAGCAGAAAATCGGTGCTTTTGGATGACCGTTTATGCTTCGATATTGAAAACGCATATTTTAAGTTGTGATAATTTAGAATTTGACTGTCTCTTATATCTCATTTCTATTGATCTTGTAAAGGAAGACTTTGATATCATTTTTTGAAATTATTGACATTATTTTTCAGTCTTTCTACGCACAAGAATTAATTAATAAATTGTATCAAAATTTTCGCCGTTCTGGCCTTGTCAATTTAGATATTTCTCATACGATGATGAAAATCATCCCAGCAGCCATTTATAATAGAATATAATGCTTACTAATTCAAATTATTAGTTAAAGTAGTCCTAATGAGGATTGATAGCGTTCTCCAATCCGCAAGTGTACAAAGGCAACGCTACTGTAACCATTGGATTAATCAGTTCTTAAAAGAACTCAATGGAGCTTTCTCGTGGCAACGAATTAAAATTGATCAGCTTTAGCCGAATATCTGGTAAAAATGGAAATCTTAAGACTTGTAACACGTCTCATTCTTACTGTTAATATACTAATACCATAGATTCTAAACACTGCCGTATACACGTTCAAAATAGACGTCTAATATATTGTACCGACTACAGATGCTGGTAGTGGAAATAGAATAAGACAATGGTCACCATAGGTTAAGGAAATTAAAAATGGATATTATAAAACAACAGGAAACCGATGAATAGAAATTGGAAAAGTGGAGGTAAAACATGGAAATACAATAATGCTACTACACCGAATCTGACACTACACATTGTGGATAATGGTAATAGTGGATAAGTGGAAAGTGGATAATGGAGGCAAACAATAGAACCACAATGACACTCTACTACACCGAAAGCAATGAAATTATACACACTATACCTAAGACTACACATGGAAAATACTATTTCTTCACTTGAATTTGTTATCGCCAGTTTCTTCATCCGTCTATAGTACTTCATGTAATTCCACATTTCTTCATTTGAATTACAATACATCGACCACTACTTCAGCTACCGATTAAGGGATAAAAACTGGTTGTGTTTCGACCCCTAACCTGAACACTCAAACTCAGACGAGCGGGGTCCCACACAATAGAAAGAAACGCCTGCGTAAATCGCGATTTTTCGTCGTAAGTGGGGAAAAATAGACGTGCTGCGTAAATTAAATTTTTGATGATTCTTATCTACTTTTTAACTGCAACGTGTTGCCATCTTGAAACAATGGTATGGGTTTTACTACTTTCTCATTTGAATAAAGATAGAAGCTCTCTAAAAATTGAACTTCATTTGATTTATTGCTTTTATTCTCAGGAGGTTTTACCCTCTTTTTCCCAGGGAGATCCAAGATCCTCTCTAGACATTGTTTGATATTGCTCCAAAACTGGCTACGAATCTGGTTTTTCGTGACTTGTAGTATCTCTGATAAACTACAAAATTTATCAAATTTGGTCGATGAGAACGTAGAAATTATACTTTTATTCAAAGTACGGCACTTTCTGAAAATCAAGGTTTTTTGTCAATTTCTTGCAAATTTAGGCATCTTATTAAATTCATTTGACTCAGACCATTGACGAAGCAGAAAATGAAGTTATGGTTATCATCATCATTCATCCAGTATCATCCACGAATGTATCTATATGTAGGTTATGTAATAATTATATGAATAATAGCAATAGCCTATAAAAACTGCTTGCAACAGATCTATTATGCAATGCTATCAGTTATATTCTACAATTGGTGCATCCCAAGTCAAAATATGGATATATTATCATACCTCACAGTATTTTTGATGCATTCATTTATTTGGATGAGCAACTTCTGTTTTCCTGTTCAATATATAGCTGAGATTCTATCAGACTATCTGTAAGTTTCATGCATCAATAGTCTCTATTTTAGTTAATTTCAGCATGGCTTAACTTTCCCAATCCAATCAGACATAATCCCAACATTTTCTTGACGTTATCATGCGATAACTGATTAAATCAAATCGTTTATCCAACTTCTTCATTGATGGATTGGTCGCTGTGGACCTCCCCACCATGGTTCTCCATCGGCTCCTATCTTGAGTTACCTGCGTTGCCGCCAATATAAGCATGCCGCACAGGTGATTCAGTTCATCACAGTAGCAGGTTTTCAGTCGCCACCTTCACATCGATTCAGGTTTTGCACATTCTTCTTAGCAGATTTTTATCATGGCTAGTGCTACACTGGACATGTGTAATGAAAGTCAGTTTTCTTGCTGTTGTCATAATTGACCGTGAAAATATCACGGTGAAGATAAGTGACCTGTGAAACATTTTCAGCAGATTAGCAATTGATTCTTTCTTTGATGACCATATCACCAGCATTTCCATTCGTATCCCTTCGTTGAGGTTTAATTGTTACCGTTTTCTTTGCATTAAGTAGGAAGCCGGTCCACCAATTCCTACAGTTCCCTCATACATGGTGTACGTAAATTCGCTTGACTTTTAAATTGAATATCTACATGAGAAAGCAATAAACTTTTTT